>JAHFWF010000081.1:0-500000 GCA_022545495.1 Chrysanthemum lavandulifolium
AAAAATTCATACCGGTTATTCATCATCATCAGCCATAGTTGTCCATCTGATAAACAAATTGATGACCATAAGAGCAGTTTTATTATCTTCTTCAACTTCCATACCATGTTCTAGCATTCTCCTCATAAGATCTTGTGGAAAACTAGAAGGGGGTTGAACATTTTTACCAATTTAAAACTTCCTTTTAAATATTTAGATCGACTTATGTCAATCTATTTGATTGTTTATGTTGGACGTTGATAGATAGATATATAAACGTGTAATGAAAGATAAAGAGTAAGAAGCACATCACCACGACACAAGTATTTATAGTGGTTCGCCTACAAGGACACCTTCCTTGCCCTACTCCACTCCCGAGTCACCTACTCGAGAGTTCAAACACTACACCAACTCCTTATGGCGGAGAATCCTTCACAACGTAGCTTAACATTTTTCGGTACAAAGCTAAATACCGAGTTCTTTCACACCAAGGCGAACTACACCTAACACAACGTTGCCTACCCTTTATACGGTGCTAGGCTAACCACGAGTTCTTTCACACCTTAGGAGAACTAATCCTTCACAACGTCGCCTACCCTTTATTAGGTACTAGGCTAAGCACCTAGTTCTTTCACACCTTAGGTGAACTACACCTTCACTACACAACACCTAATCTCTGTTAATACAAATATCGTCATTAAACGTTATTTATATTTTTGATCTTTGCCTAAGTTTTGTTAACGACAAAAGTAAATTTAATTTATAAAAGCTTAAAGCTTGTCAAGTTTATTAGATATTAAAACAAGCTTTCTCAAACAATATATTCATCATTCAAGCATTTACATTTATGATTAGTAACATCTTGATATGACTCTAATCATTATGTATGATAGTAGTTTGTAGAATGTGTTAGGTTCTTAAAACCAAACACTACTTAAGCATTGCATATTTCTATTAATAGTAATACAACATTTGACATCATGTATTACATCATGGAGATCATTGGAAGATTCCATTAGATATTTTGTGAAGATTTGTACTCTTCATATCTTGCACAATCTTACTTAGATAGAGTTGACTTTAGGCAAGATTTGATATCTTATTTGTCGGATGGCGGTACCAATTGGGTACAGGCGGAACCCTTTTAGGGGTCCGCGGTCCGTCAGGCGCTCTGTCAAATTGGCTATAAATAGCAATGCCAAGCCAAGTAGTTTCTCATCCCTTTCTAACATACTCTCATACATATCTTCTCTCTAACCTTTCTAACTCGGTTTCATATCATATTAGTGATCTCTTTTGTAGCAAAGAAGATCAAGTCATATTCAAGCTTCAACGAGAAGTTGGAAGTCTTGTTTGTTTAGTGTTGTATGATCTAGTGTTGATCCATACTTCATTGTTGTATCAAACCATCATAATCTTGTGAGTGTGAGTGGTTAGTATTTTAGTCCTCAAAATACATTGTGTGTGGGAGTAGTTGTACCCTTGGAAAGAACTCGACATCTAGCTTAGTGTCGGAAATAGTGTAGCGAAGTGTAAAGGTTTTCTCCGCGGTGAAAGGAGCTTGTTGACTAGTGAAGTTAAACTCTCGAGTGTGAGACTCGGGGAGTGGAGTAGGGCAAGGAAAAAGAGTCCTTGTAGGCGAACCACTATAAACAACTTGTTGTGGTTTGATCATTTCTTTCCTTACTTACCTATTACATATTGCTTGCATATTTCATTAACATACTTAAGATCAATATCAATTGATCTTTCAATAAGTTCAAAACAAAGTTTTAATCGGTAAACTATTCAACCCCTTCTAGTTTTCTACAATTGGTACGAGCCTCGTTGCTCAAGAATTTCTAAAATAACTTGTATTTTATAAACTTGAAGCGATCCATGGATTACGAAAACTTTAAAGAAGGGCAATCTATGCAAAGACCACCACTCTTTGAAACCAATGGATTTATCTATTGGAAAAACCGTTTTGAAACATATGTAAAATCAAAAGATATAGATCTTTGGTTTATTATTGTTAAAGGAGATTTTAGTTCTACAACAAAGGATATTTCCGTTGATGAACAAAAGAAATTAGTTGCTAAAAATAATGAAGCTAAAATGATGCTTTATAATGCTTTACCTAGAAAAGAATATGAAAGAATTTTTATGTGTGAAACCGCTAAAGATATTTGGGAATCTTTAATTGTTACACATCAAGGTAATTCACAAGTCAAGGATAACAAAATTGATCTTCTTGTTCAACAATATGAACAATTTGTTATCCACGAAGATGAAACCATTGATTGTGGCTTTGCTCGTTTAACACTATCATTACATCACTTAAAGCACTTGACGAATCTTTTCGTAGTAAGAACTTTGTCGGAAATTTCTTAGAGCACTCCATCCCAAATGGAGAGCTAAAGTGACCGCTATTGAAGAATCAAAGATCTCTCAATAATGTCACTAGGCGAGCTAATTGGCAACCTCAAAGTTCACGAAATGGTAATGGAGAAAGATTCGAGATCATCAAAGGAAGAAAGGAGAAGATCAAATCCGTTGCTCTTAAAGCAAAGGCGGAATCAGCGATGATGGTGAATCTTGTTCGATAGTGAAGATGAGGAGTATGCCATGGCGTTAGAGATTTCAAGAAGTTCTTTAGAAGAAGAGGAAAGTTTGTAAGACAACCTCGAGAAGAAAAAAGCCATTCGAAAAGATCGGGATGATAAGAAGATCAAAGGTGAAAGAAAGTGTTTTAGATGTGGTGATGCAAGTCATCTCATAGGAGAATGTCCCAAGCCACCTAAGAGCAAAACTCAACGAGCTTTTGTAAGTGGTGCTTGGGTGATAGTGAAGGCGATGAAGAATCAAGCAAGGAAGAGATCGCTCTAATGGCACATGAGTCAAATGAGGTACTTTCCGATTCTTCTTATTCTTCCATAGATGATGACACCTTGCAAAAACAATATAATCAATTGTGTGAGCTAAGTCTAAAAATCATAACTAAAATAAATTTCTAAAAACTAAAAGGAGTTTTTGGAAAATGAGGTATATGAGTTAAAAGAAAAAGCAAAACGACTTGAAAAGGAAAAGCAAATGACAATGATTGTAAATCATGTCAAGAGCTAAATCTTGAAATAGAAAAACTAAAGCTCACACAAGAAGTTTTAATAGAAAATAATTCTAAGTTTAAAGGTTTAACAAAAACATCGCTATTGCCGATGAAATAGTTAAAATCCATAAAACACCGGGAGACATGAATGGGCTAGGGTTTAATGAAGTTTTAATACCTAAGAGTCAAAACAAAGCGGCCGAAAAGGGCGAACATTACATCAAATCTGCTGCACATGCGGCCACGGACGAACGGAACCAAAAAGGGTTCCGTCCGTTGTGCAAAAGCAGTACATGGTACTTGATGAGCAGAATGTTATAATCTGGACCGTCTTGAATTTGTTAAAATAACAAAGAAAACCAATGATAATGTTAAACTAAAACCAGCCATTATATCGGAGTAGGACTTATTAAAATGAATTTAGATCAAAACTACTCAACAACGACATAAAACTTCTTTTGCCAAACGCCCTTTCCTAAGAGCAACCACAACGTTCAACATAACTACCAACACAACGGTTGGAATCAAAACTTTCCTAGACCATATCAAACTCCAGTTACATGCCATGGAACCCTTATCCATCATTTCCATACATGAATCAAATAAATGGTATGTTTAACCCAAACGGACCCATGAGATATTGGGGACCAAATGTTTGAGTTATTCGCTTCTTAGGTATGTTTGAAAGTTGGATTGGAACGATGAATGGATAAAAGATAGTGGATGCTCACGACACATGACGGCAACAAAGTCTCTTCTCATCATACCAAGAGTATGGCGGAGGTAATGTCACTTCGGTAGCAATCTCAAAAGCAAAATCATTGGCAAAGTACGATTGCTCATAACTCTCTAACTATTGAAAATGTTGCTCATGTGGATAGGTTAGGATTTAATCTACTTAGTATTAGCCAACTATGCGATAAAAAGTATAAAGTACTATTTGATGAAAATGGTAGTAAAATACTAAAAGATGGTATCACCATAGCTAAAGGAGTTAGGAAAAATAACATATCGTCATGAAAATAGATAAAACATATAATGACAAACTTTGCCTAACAACATTGAGCGATAGCTCATCTCTTTGGCATAGGCGCTTAGGTCACGCTAATATGAGACTTATACAAAACCTATCTTCAAAAGAGTTAGTTAGGAATTTGCCAAAACTAAAATATGACCAACACTTTTGCGGCGCTTGCAAAATTGGTAAACAAACACATAGTAGTCACAAATCTAAAAATATGATATCTACATCTAAGTGTCTAGAATTATTACATATGGACTTGTTTGGACCATCCGCTATAAGAAGCTATGGAGGCAACTTATATACTTTGGTCATAGTAGATGATTACTCAAGGTTTACTTGGGCGTTATTTTGAAAACCAAAATGAAGCTTTTGATAAATTTGAAATACTTAGCAAGAAAATTCAAAATCTTCTAGGTGTCAAAATTGTGTCGATCCGAGCGGATCATGGTCGTGAATTTGACAACGAAACTCAATTTGGAAACTTTTGTGATACAAATGGTATAACACATAACTTTTCCGCTCACGAACACCTCAATCAAATGGAGTAGTAGAGCGTAAAAATAGAACAATTCAAGAAATGAGTAGAACAATGCTTAATGAACAAAACATTCCTCAAAAGTTTTGGTGTAACATGCGTTGACACTTCTACATATATTTTAAATAGAGTCCTAATCGTCCTTTCCTAAACAAAACACCATATGAACTTTATAAAGGTAAAAAGCCAACATTAGGATATTTTAAAGTCTTTGGTTGCAAATGTTTTATTCTTAACACTAAGGATTATCTCACCAAGTTTGACCCAAAGTCTTATGAAGGTGTATTTCTTGGTTACTCTCAAACTAGTAAAGCTTACATTGTCCTAAATAAAGAAACAATGATAGTCGAGGAATCGTTGAACATAACATTTGTGAAAGTCCACCTCCTCTAAGACATCACCTTTGGTAGATGATGACTTAGTTGAAAGTCAAATAATTGAAAGTCAAATTAATAATAATAAGGAAGATGAACCATTAAATAAGGAAATTGTCAACATAAAAGAATCTAAAAGTCATCCATTAGAAAGGTCATAGGAAAACTTAATCAAAGAACCTTAAGATCACAAGCTCAAAATCAAAGTAATCATTTTGTTTTGTATCCACCATTGAACCAAAAACCATAAATGAAGCAATAAAAGATGAATCATGGGTAATGGCCATGCAAGAAGAATTAAACCAATTCGTTAGAAATGATGTTTGAAACTAGTTCCAAAACCCAAAGATCAAACTATAATTGGAACAAAATGGGTCTTCGAAACAAAATGGATGAAAATGGTATAGTATCTAGAAACAAAGCTAGGCTTGTTGCACAAGGTTATAATCAACAAGAAGGAATTGACTATGATGAAACTTATGCACGGTAGCTAGACTTGAATCTATTAGAATATTACTTGCTTATGCATGTGCTTATGATTTTAAATTATTTCAAATGGATGTCAAAAGTGCTTTTCTTAATGGGTTTATTAACGAAGAAGTGTATGTTGCTCAACCTCCGGTTTTACCGACTTTGAGAAACCACATCATGTCTTCAAACTCAAGAAAGCTTTATCTGACCTTAAACAAGCACCTAAAGCTTGGTACGACCGTCTTAAGACTTTTCTTATTGATAACAAATATACTATGGGATTAGTAGATAATACTCTTTTACTAAGAAAAGGAATCACAAATTATTATTGTTCAAATATCGTTGATGACATTATATTCGGATCAACTTGTCAAGAACTATGTAATGATTTCTCTAAAATCATGCATGACGAGTTTGAAATGAGTATGATGGGTGAGTTAAACTTCTTTCTAGGACTTCAAATTAAACAACTAGAGGATGGTATTTTCTTTAACCAATCTAAATATATAAAAGATATGCTTAAGAAATTTGGTCTTGAAGATTCCAAACCAACTAAAACACCCATGTCTTGGACACTAAACTCACCAAGGACGAAGAAGGTGAATCCGTAGATAACACTAAATATAGAGGAATGATTGGTAGCCTACTCTATCTTACGGCTAGTAGACCCGACATTATGTTTAGTGTTTGTCTATGTGCTCGCTTTCAAGAAAACCCAAAGGCATCACACTTAGAAGCATTAAAAGGATTTTAGATATATTAAGGGAACAACGTGTTTAGGATTATGGTATCCCAAAGGGCGGGTATAGAAACCATAGTGTATGCCGACTCGGATCATGCCGGTGATTATGTCGATAGAAAAAGTACAAGTGGTATTTGCACTTTTGTTGGACATTGTCTCACCTCATGGTTTGCAAAAAAGCAAACGGCTTTAGCCATCTCTACTCTTGAAGCGAATCGTCTCGGTAGGAAAAGCATGTCAACAAGCTCTTTGGATGAAGCAAGCTCTCGTAGACTACGAATTCATCTCAACGACATTGTGATACTGCGACAACAAAGGAGCCATCGATCTCGACAAGAATCCCGTTCAACATGCTCGTACAAAGCACATTGAAATCCGTCATCACTTTCTTGCGACAATGTTCAAAAGGAAACATTTCAATCGAGAAAGTATCCTCCGAAGACAACATTGCCGACATCCTTACTAAACCTCTTAAGCGAGAACCTTTTAATCTTCTTAGACTTGGTTTAGGGTTAATGGAACCAAGCATGTAGGATAAACATAGCCTAAAACATTAGAATAGTCAAACCAAAACAATTTTGTCTTGTTTACGCTCTGTGTACGGCACCAAGCGACAACACGGACGGAACCAAAATTTGGTACCGTCGGTCCGTGGTGTCTCTGAAAGCAAAACGACTTTATACATAACATCTTCTTCCTCACAACCCACTTTACCAAAGCGTGTAAAACTTAAACCAAGCTCATTATTGTCATCTTCCCACTCACTAATCATGAAGATAACATCATTGTAAGTATCCTAACTACATTTCATCTCTTAATTACGAGTCTAGGATTCTTATTTATGCACAAAACTATCACAAATCATTACATGGGGTTTTATGTATGCTTTTATACCAAATATGAATTCAATTGGCAAATTGCATAACTAGTCATTCAAATTAGGTACTACATTATCATATTGCATAAACAAAATCATGTTTCCCACTAATTGATAGATAATAAATATAAGGCCTTATTCAAACAACCAAACACCCCATGTCAAAAGTTTTGAAAAGCTTCTCACTTGTAGGAAAACATTTTTCATTGCTAATACAAATAGAAACGTTAGAATTTTCATCACTTGCATGCTCTTGAATACTAAAGGTATTGCATAACTAATATGCACTCCGGGTATATTCAAATATAGCAACATTGAATTAGGAGCATTTGGGTTATCTCATGGTATTTGCCAAACACTCCACTAAAACCATTTTGTGCATAAAATGAGTCGAGATAACCCAACTCAAATTGTTTTCATATAGGCACACACTAGAATCAAAAACGTTAAAATTTATCTAAATTTTTTTAACATGTTAATTCTTATCCTTAGGAATAATCATGGTAGCCGCAAGATTCTATGATCACAAAGACACCCTTAACTACATTCCCAAACACCACAAAACCAAAGGACTCACCAAGGAACAAGTAGAAATATTTAGGGGTCTAGAATCAAGGTATTTCCACGAAGGTAGAACCATTCACTCATCCTTCCTTGAGCATACCAATCTTCGTGAAGAACTAGCCGCCATTCAATTCGATTGTCTTCTTGACATTGATGAACCAATTTGTCCTAGGTTCGTATTAGAATTCTATGCTAGTGTGACCGGTTTTAGTGATGAAGATGATGAGTTTTGTCTTAGCTTTAGAATCAACCAAAATGACTACACCATCACTTTAAGTGACTTTGCTAGAGTACTAGGAATTCCCAACCGTGGAACTTGTGTCTACGGATAAGTGGTCACTCACCGCCCTTGATGCAATCAATGACCGCTCTCTCCCTACATAACCCGTTTAGCCGATAAGGATGTCATCCGTGAACACCTTTTAACCCAAAAGCGGATACAACCCGAGTCACCCGAAAGGAAAAGAGGTAGACCGAGATCCATATGGAATGGAGCTCAATGAACTTAAGCGAATTTAAGAAATGGGAGGAGTTACTTAGAGCAAAGCGTCATTAGCACCATAGGGAATAGGGATCACATAAGCGCTTGTCTTTGCCACATGCTTTACAACTTGTCCACCGACAACCATTCAACAGCCTACTACATAGCTAGGAGAATGATTGATATTCCAACTCAAGGATCCGTTGCTCTTCCATACGGGATGCTTCTCACCCGTCTCTATAGAAACTTCGCTCCAATTCCACCAACCCCAAAGGGATGCACCTTCAATATGATCTCATCCTCACATCTTTGTGCCCTTGAGTGATGCTCGAGTTGCTAAGACTAAAGGCAAGAGAGCTAAACCTCCAACTCCTTCATCATCATCATCAAATAGCTCAGGATGGTCTTCCAAGCTCTCGTCTTCCACCTCAAGAGTATTACACATCTCTTCCCGAAATTGAGAATGAATCGTGAATTCAAGCAAACTAAGGGAATGTTCAAGTGCCTTGGTAGGATGATGAACAAGATTTACAAGAAGTTGGACAAATAAGGGTACTTTAAGGAGTGTTTGGAACAATGCATTATCGTTAATGTTTGATACTATTTAGTTGTTTTTATTATGTAGGATGATAATATAACTTGAAACAATGGTGTATGCTAACAATCTCATGCGGGGATAGCACAAGTATGCTATCAAATTTTACCCATTTTCACTATATTGTGAAAATCAATAAGCCTGCTCTTAATCTATGCTCCTTTGTGTTTACATATGTGTTATTTACTTTTCCTAACTAGAAATGTTTAGTATAACGGGTTTTGAGAAAAATTTTGATTTGAAATTTCGGTTTTAAGAAACATTCATCCAAATTTGACCTCCACGGATCGAGGCGGCACCTTTATTTTGGTACCGTCCTTTATGAATTTTGGTACCGCCATATCTGCTGAGGCGGACGAGACGGCACCCTTTTTGGGTTCCGTCGTGTATGATTTTGGTGCCGTGGATCCTCCGGTAATTTTCGAATTTCGACTCTTCGTAATTCCAAATTATCTTCCATCACTTATAAATCAATCTTAACTAGTTTATCTTGTTATTAGAACTAGTATTATTCACTAAGGGATGTAAGAAATCCATTTCCACCAAAATTCAAAATTTGAAAAATCCACCCAAGGAGCCCTTTGGCATAAAGGAAGGAACCAAATTTTGGTACCTTCAAATCCGTGGGTAATCGAATATTAGGAAATTCCACTCACTAGAACACATTTATTGCATATCTTTTCTTCCTCACTCCATCTTCTTTGTATGGATTGACTTGGGTGATATGACTAGCATTCAACCCACTTCCAAATCATTAGGAACCTCATCTATTCAATGGTTCAACATCAAATCAAACCTTTTCTCAACAATTTCTTACCTCTATAAATTGAAAGGCTTTACCATGATCATCCTCACACCTTCTTCATTCTCACTTACTATCTAGCAAATCAAAACCCAAGATAAAATGACTAAATCATCACCAAAACCTTGCAAGAAAACCGCTAGAATGAGCGTAAGGCCTTGTTGTTTTGTTAATCTTAGCTCATCATCCGAATCTTCACCACTCACCATCTCATCTCCCATTAGAGATGATACACACCTACCTTAGCTACACCCACTTCATCACACATTGTGATCACCACTCCACCACCATCAAAGCACCTACTTCACCTCCACCGGCACCCATCCAAACATCCAAAACACCTCACCACCTTCACCAAGGTCTCCCTCTCACTCCCATGGAGTTATTTTCTACTCCACCAACATCACCAAATCCTTTCCTAGAGGACTTGGAAGACTTGCCTCTAGGCCAAGTCATCCACCACCATTGCCATCCTTTGGCACCATTGAGCGAATCGCTCATGAATCACCTCGGTCATCCATTGACCCAAACGCCCCATTAGGGCCAAGACCTCTCCTTTTCCACCCCATTCACAAGGACATTCATGGTCCTTTATACGGGGATCATCCACTTCCATCATCAATGTCCCCTCATATTGAGGACATTCCGGAGAGCATGTGGGATGACAATCCCACTAGAGAGGAGATTCAAGCCGAACTCCACAACCTCCACCAATTCAAAGGCATGGTGGATTCTCACTTAAGTGAGACAATGCAAATGCAAAGTGCTTTGCTTGCATCCATCATGACCACTCCAAACATCCCCAACACCACCAACACATCCACCATTCCACCACCACAACCTCCGCAAACTTTCTACCCACCAAGACATGGTTGCTCAACTTGTGAGCAAACGGGTCAAACCGTGGAACGGACCGGATTATGGTCCATGACTTCCACGAAGAAATGAGGTTCATCCTCAACCACATTCTTGGCGTCTCAGCGCTCTTTCCCATCCACCATCTCTTTAGGATGGTTTTAGAATAGTCTTTTATTTGTTTTTTTTTTTTAGGATATTTTTTTTTTTTCTTGTACTAGAAACACATCATTGTGTTCTCTTTTCATGATCTTTACTCATGAAAATTTTAACAAATGAATGTTGTTTATTATGTTGTTGGTGTCATTACATAGTGTTTGGAAATGCTTGTGAATGATCATTATTACTAACAATTTTTTTGTAGCTTTATTTTCACAATCCATGTATCTTCCCATTAAAGCACCCAATTTAGGGGAGCTTTGAACAAGGGAGATAATAGCTCGAGCTCATTACATTCGCATAGCCTCTTCTTTTGTTGAGACAAAAGGGAGAAAATATAGAACTTGAAATTATTTATATTTGACTTTTACGAAAAGTCAAGCGCATACAATTGACTTTCTAAAAGTCAAACAGAACCCTCATTGATAATACTTGACTTTTCTTAAAAAGTCAAGCGCATACTTTGACTTTACGAAAAGTCAACATCATGCATCAACTAGTGAATTCTTTGACTTTCATAAAAGTCAAAATTCATACACTTATATTATCATTTCCTTTTCAAAGTTCTAAAACTAATATTTTATAACTCTTGTACAAACTTTGTCTCTTTTATAAAAATAAAATTTATATTTTGTCCTCAACAAAAGGGAGATTGTTAATACAAATATCGTCATTAAGCGTTATTTATATTTTTGATCTTTGCCTAAGTTTTGTTAACGACAAAAGTAAATTTAATTTATAAAAGCTTAAAGCTTGTCAAGTTTATTAGATATTAAAACAAGCTTTCTCAAACAATATATTCATCATTCAAGCATTTACATTTATGATTAGTAACATCTTGATATGACTCTAATCATTATGTATGATAGTAGTTTGTAGAATGTGTTAGGTTCTTAAAACCAAACACTACTTAAGCATTGCATATTTCTATTAATAGTAATACAACATTTGACATCATGTATTACATCATGGAGATCATTGGAAGATTCCATTAGATATTTTGTGAAGATTTGTACTCTTCATATCTTGCACAATCTTACTTAGATAGAGTTGACTTTAGGCAAGATTTGATATCTTATTTGTCGGATGGCGGTACCAATTGGGTACAGGCGGAACCCTTTTAGGGGTCCGCGGTCCGTGGGCGCTCTGTCAAATTGGCTATAAATAGCAATGCCAAGCCAAGTAGTTTCTCATCCCTTTCTAACATACTCTCATACATATCTTCTCTCAACCTTTCTAACTCGGTTTCATATCATATTAGTGATCTCTTTTGTAGCAAAGAAGATCAAGTCATATTCAAGCTTCAACGAGAAGTTGGAAGTCTTGTTTGTTTAGTGTTGTATGATCTAGTGTTGATCCATACTTCATTGTTGTATCAAACCATCATAATCTTGTGAGTGTGAGTGGTTAGTATTTTAGTCCTCAAAATACATTGTGTGTGGGAGTAGTTGTACCCTTGGAAAGAACTCGACATCTAGCTTAGTGTCGGAAATAGTGTAAGCGAAGTGTAAAGGTTTTCTCCGCGGTGAAAGGAGCTTGTTGACTAGTGAAGTTAAACTCTCGAGTGTGAGACTCGGGGGTGGAGTAGGGCAAGGAAAAAGAGTCCTTGTAGGCGAACCACTATAAACAACTTGTTGTGGTTTGATCATTTCTTTCCTTACTTACCTATTACATATTGCTTGCATATTTCATTAACATACTTAAGATCAATATCAATTGATCTTTCAATAAGTTCAAAACAAAGTTTTAATCGGTAAACTATTCAACCCCCTTCTAGTTTTCTACACTACAAAACAAAGGTTAGAAAAACAAGAGTATAGTGCATAATTTCCTGCAAAAGAGACTCAAGTTAGCATAAATTTGTGCTACTGTACCACGGATCCCACGGTTCCCTTCTTGGAGGATCCGTCTAGGTATTGGGAGGATCCGGCTATCTGCTGCGGTTTCTTGAAGAATGAAGAAATGTCAAGAAATGCTATGTGAGAAAATGAGATATATGTACAATATAACAAGCACAAAAAAAAATCATAGCATCTAAGTATTCATTCAATAAAACAAGAGATACACAACAAATCTCTAAAAACTAAGAGAATGAACTAGCCAAACAAGTGCTACTAATGTTAAAGAGTTACCCAAATTTGAGGTTCAACTAAAACTAAATGATGATCAAGGATGAGAAAGGTTTCCTAAATGTTCTAAGTTTGAGCTTTTGAATATGATGCTCATTGTAGTTTAGGCTTGTTAACCTCTTCGAAACGTTCGAGGAGGTGATAAAACATGAAACGTTGCTCTTCACGTAGTTCATGTATCAACTTTTCAACATGTTTACAATGATAGCAATCCTTGTCATGGTTTTGGGTTTCTTGAGGTGAAAGTTCAAGTGAAGTGGGTTGAGGATCTTCAAATGAAGGAGGATTTGGTGGAGGCTCATTAAGTGGTGGCTCTACAATGTTTGAGGGTAAAGGTAAAGAAGCATCAACTTCCATTTGATCGGGTGGTTGCCTTTGATGTCTTCTCATAATCCAAAATGGACTATTGGGAGGAATAATAGAGTTTGCTTTTGGATCAAGTGTTGATTCAACACTTTGATTTTGTTGCTCAATCTTTTCAAGTGAATTAGTTGGTAATGGTGAAAGATGAGATGGCCAAGAAGGTAAATCTTCTACATTGTGAGATTGTTGAGATGATTGGGAGGTGGCTCTAGGTATTAATGAAATAGGTTGAGTTGTGGAGGGTATGTTTGGTATAGTAGAATTTGGTGATGAAATCTTAGTGAGAACACTCTTCTTGGGGATTAGTTTGATTGGTTTCCTTGGTGTAGGAGAAATCCTAGCATAGGTGGACTTAACCGGAGATGATTCGGTTGAGGAAACTTCGTGTATGATTCTAGCAAGTTTCTTAGGTGGTTTTTGAGTGGATGAGTAAGCACTAGGAGCTTTTCTCATGATGAGATGACTAAGGAGGATGGTTGCAATTGCTGATAATTATGCTTGTGTTTGATGACTAAAGTGTTCTTGGCAATGTGGGTTATAAAGGGAAGAACTTTGCAATTGCATTTAAGACTTAATCCACTAATGTTCTTGGAAATGTGATGATTGACATGCACAAGGTTGAGATTCAGAGTTTCACTGATCTAGGAACTCATTTAAGATGAGATGAAGTGTTTGAGTTAGGAAGATGAGTTGAAATGATTGTTTTAGGTATGTTTGACATAAGCGTCACCGGATCCCACGGTTCCCTCCTTGAGGATCCGTCTAGGCTAATCCTAGGGATCCGGCTCTCGTGATTATGACGAGTTTGAAATGAGGTTTCTAGGAGCTAAATCCTATCTTATTTTGAATATTTCAGTTCTCCTAAGTGTTTGAGATGAAAGGATACTTGAATGATCAAAGGTAATAAGTGTTATAGCAAATGATTGCTTCTTATGGAAGGAGGATGGGACAAGATGACTACCAATGGATGTCCAAGGATAACACTAAGAGTAATGAGGGTGTCAAGTCATAATAAATGATCCTAGTGATCAGGTTTTAGCTTGAGGTGATATTAAGAAAAATTCTTAAAAATTTCAAGAATTGAAAAACTAATTTTGTCTAACTTGAGATATAAAAGACTAGAAACAATTTCCTAAAATTGTTTAGCTTGTCTTCTTAAAGTGTTTTGAGAGGTGAGAAATAGTTTGTGAGTAGTTGAAGCGGAACTATGGTGAGTTTAGATGTGTTGATAAATCAAATTTGACTAAGATCTTAAGTAAGCCTTTAGTGAGTCTAAGCCTTTCTCATCCTTGAAGTGGACTTAGTTGGGTTCTAAAATCATATGCTAAGCTAATGTGATGTTATCTAGAAAGCAGTTTTGATGTATTGAATGTTGCATTGCTGATCTGATGACACGGATCCCACAGTTTCTTCAAGGGAAGGATCCGGCTAGGCTAATCCTAGGGATCCGGCATCTGCAGATCAACACAGAACCTACACAGAAATGATGTGCATATTTTGTACACTATTAAATCTATAAAACAAGCAATAGGAACAAGCAAGTTATCATAAAACATCACTTACAAGATAAAGTAACAATATCCAAAATACCATAAACCAAAAATACTAAAGAGAAATCATTCAAACATAAAATAAATGAAACTAAGCACATTCCTATTGTCTCTTTCGTCAATTCTTCCTTTTCCTTTTGACGACTTAGTGAGGTTGTAAGCGAGGTTTTGAATCATGCCTCTTATTTGTTTAAATTCGCGGTCTCGTTTGGAATGGTTGGAAGTTGTTCGTGGTATTCGAGGATTTCCAATTTGATGTTGGATACGGGTCATTGTCTTCCTCATCTTCTTCTTCTTCTCCGGCCGAGGAGTCCGAGAGAGCTTTGGGTTTCTCTCCATTGACCATGAACCGTTTAGAGGGTTGTTTGGTAAGAGGTACCATGACGTGATCGGAAGGTAATGATCATCGTTGATAGGGGATGGTTGCAATGCACTAACATACTTACAAAGTCGTGTTAAGAGCATACCATATGGGAGTACCATGTTGGAAGCTTTGAATACCCCAGCCATTCTCCTTACCATGTAGTAGGCAAGATTAGATGGCCTTTGGTGGGTAAGACAATAGATCATTTGCACAAGACATGCGTTTGGATGATCTTTGTTTCCAACTAGGCTAATGATGTTTTCCTAAGGATTTCTTCCCATTTTCTAAACATGGGATGCATTTGAAAAGTTCCATTTTAAAGGGATCACGGTGAATGAGCTTTTTGTTACGATCGTAACGGGATTGGTCGGTCCTAATTTTAAAGATAGTATCACGAATGGTTTCGGGATCGTCGAGAGGAGTGTTATAGAGAGGCTTGGGATCAAGTGCATGGTTTTGAGAGTTAATTGCCCAATCTTGAGAGTACATACAAATTCCCTCACAAGGAACACGAAGAATTTGAGCAAAGGTGTTGAGAGGAAAAATAAAGTTTTGTTTGTTGATGATGAAGGCGATTGAGATGCTATTGTCGGTGTTTCTAATGATCCTAAAGCTTTTGTAAAATTCAAAAATGAAGACCGGACAAATTTGTTCATCTATGTCAAGGAGACAATCAAAATTGATTGTCGAGAAAACTTGACGAATGTCGGTATCTTCAAGGAAACATTCCTTGACTACACGACCTTCGTGGATAAGTCATTTACAAGGCTTTTGAATATTTTACGGTCGGTTTGGTCAATCCCTTTTACGATAGTAGTGAGTAAGGTAATGGACGGTGTCATGGTGATCTTGTTGAGTGGCTTTGGGCATGGTTGTTCCTAAAAGTACAAATTTTCAATTAAGATAAATTAGTTGGAATGGGTTTATGGTTTTGATTTGAATTAACAATGTTGTGAACACAAGGTGATTTTGTTAAAATCCCCCTTTTCATGATTAGTTTGAAAAAGACCTAATTAAGTTAATTGATTAGATATTAAGAAACCATAAACCCTTGGATGAGGATGATGAAAGTTATAACAAGTTAATGTAATTACTTACAATGGTGTTCTAGGAGGGATACTTGAAAGTATGGAAGCCAATGAGGATGAATTTTGTAGCTTGGTCGTTTTTGTTTTGTGTGAGTAGAGGAAAAACAATCGGTGGTGAATTTTGAAAGCGTATAGTGAGTTCTATTCCACGGTTCCCCGGATCCTTTATGTTTGGGATCCGGCTAGTACAACTAGGGATCCGCTCTTGTGGAAAGAAAAGGGGTTGTTTGACATTATTTTGTAGTAGACTTATAAATTAGCTTACTAAAAGATGGTTCGGAGGTATTAGATGAAGATTGTTTTTGGATGACGGCTTTTGATAAATCACATATCGAATATGTGATGGCGGTGTTAGTTTGTGAATCAAAAGGAGTATTATTCCGATGATGAAAAAGACGGAAAAGTGACGAAAGAGACTTCTAATGATGTTAGAGATAAATAAGCAAAGACAACTTATGAAAAAGAAATTGAACTCATGTAACCTATCTAATGAAAAAGTAAAACATACCTCTATGCTTCTTGGTTTGGCATAATGCCAAAGATACTTCATGAGATTTTAAAGTAATCCTTTGTACTTGAGTTGTGATTAGCTTTTAGATCCTTCCTTGAATGTTGACTTCGTTATTCTTTGAATGAAGATTTTGGAGAGATTCTAGCATGAAGATTTCTTAGGAACAAAAGTTGTTAGAGTCATCTATCAATGTCCAACAAAATGATTTTTAAGAAAAATATGACCCAAAAAAAATCCTTCTTTGTAGTTTTCAAACATACATGGATCGTATCAAGTCTTTAACGTACAACATACTTTAAGAAACTTGGTAACGAAGCTTTGATACCAATTGTGGAAAACTAGAAGGGGGGGTTGAATAGTTTTACCAATTTAAAACTTCCTTTTAAATATTTAGATCGACTTATGTCAATCTATTTGATTGTTTATGTTGGACGTTGATAGATAGATATATAAACGTGTAATGAAAGATAAAGAGTAAGAAGCACATCACCACAACACAAGTATTTATAGTGGTTCGGCTACAAGGACACCTTCCTTGCCCTACTCCACTCCCGAGTCACCTACTCGAGAGTTCGTAAACACTACACCAACTCCTTATGGCGGAGAAGCCTTCTGGCGTAGCTTAACCTTTTTCGGTACAAAGCTAAATACCGAGTTCTTTCACACCAAGGCGAACCACACCTAACACAACGTCGCCTACCCTTTATACGGTGCTAGGCTAACCACCGAGTTCTTTCACACCTTAGGAGAACTAATCCTTCACAACGTCGCCTACCCTTTATTAGGTACTAGGCTAAGCACCTAGTTCTTTCATTACTTAGGTGAACTACACCTTTACTACACAACACCTAATCTCAAGGAGATCTACTCCTTGTTACAACACCATCAAGGATATCACCATCCTTGTATATAAACAAATACATATATGTATAACGATGCACCTCATCGATTATACGACCTAGGCATTCTTCCCAAATGCTACTTGATTAGATTCTTTGGCATCCTTCACTAATGCCTTTGTCACAACGCTTGGCACCCTTCACTAATGTCTTCGTCTTGACACCTTTAGCATCCTTCACTAATGCTTTGACACGGATGATGAGCACCTTTCACTAATGCTTTCATCTTGACACTTTCGGCATTCTTCACTAATGCCTTCAACCCAACATATATGGAGAAAGGAAGAACTATCAACAAGATAACCTTAGTAGTCTTGATGATGACGACGCATGGCAACTCATGTACTTTGAGCTTGCACGTCTTCAAGAGGTGGTGATCTTTCCATTAAGAGGAACCTAGTAGATCACACAAAAACAAAAGACAAACTACATAGATCACTTAGATCTGAGGTTAGAGGGTTAGAATACTTTAGGGAAGTATGTGTAAAAAGCACTCTTAGAGAGGAAGAAATGGCTCTCTATTTATAGAAATTCTCTTCTGTTTCCCGGATCCCACGGATCCCTACCACAAGGGATCCGGCTAGCACAAAGCTAGGGATCCGTGGTCCGATCCTCTTTGCCCATGGGTATTTTTGGTTATGGGTCATGGGTCATGGGTTAAGGGTTGATCCATGGTTTTCTTTCTAGATACAATGTATCTTTAGGATACAATGAACTTGGTTAAGTGGTATATATAAAACCACGGGTTATGGGTCAAAAACCATTTGCTAGTATTTACCCATTTAGTATATACTTGTATTTACCCAATTTAGCATACACTTAGTTTTTACCCATTTTAGTATACTTAGTTTAAGTATATGTTTAACCCAATATGTAAACACTAGTTGTTGTACATATGTATCTAAATCATAAAATCACTTATACTTATTTTAGTTTTTTATGTGAAAGCGTAAGTGTGTTAGAAAACTATTAACTCAAACTATTTACATACTCTATTTGTTTCGTTAAAATGATTTTATATTTGTTATCGACAAAAATTAGAAGATCGTAAAATATAAATAAAGCGTTTTCACGGCTTATTTGTATGGTGAGTTGATTACCATACAACGATGTAAGTGGATATCTTATGTGCGCTAACATGTGAATCATAGTTCCATCTTCTAACTCTAGAACATGTACTCCGATTCTTCAAAGAATCTCCGGTGATAATCTCCCAATCTTCTTGATTTTTCCAAATCTCATTAGTACTTGTTTCTTGATTTCCCAACATCACTTGTGAGATCTCCAAGCAAGATTAAACAAACTCCTTCTAATGGAATGTGTTCAAAATATTCTTGCACCAAATGATATTAATGAAATAAATCCTCTCTATCTATTATGTGTATATAGATCCCATAGCATATTAAACACTCAAGCTTTCATCTTCTCTAGTGAAACATCGATAATTTCCATCCTTTGATTCTACAACTTCAAGAGTAGTTATTGGAGATTTTTATTCTTCTTTCGTCTTCTTATCAAGCATCATTTTAGAATACTCAAATTCTACAACTCTTAAATAATTCCTTAGTTCATCATACATATCGGACCTTAACTCAACCTTATTTGATGGTGAACATCTTCAACTTGATTGTTCTTTTCTTTTTAAGCTTCCTTTTCTATCATCTTCTTACGAGCATCATCATCTTTAAAATCTTTGATACTATTAACATTCTTGATAAGACTCTCTAACATTTCGATATAAGCTGTTTCATCTCAACATAATTCAACTTCTTCAATCCAATATACCCTTGACCGTTTAAGTAAGCCATCATTGCATTTCTTTCCTTAGCACGATTTGGTCTTCTTGGTAGAGCATAAGCGAGGAATAGGTGTCTTTAATGATACAACGACTTGACATTTAATTCTTCTTGCAATTTCTTAGGTGCTTCTTCATTCTAGCTTCTTGATAGCAACTTCGATTTAATTCACTTGTACCTTTCTAGCGCTTCTTCATTCCTATCAACTTCAATTGCTCTTATATCGCCAAGGTAAGCTTCTTTTCTTCTTTGTTTCAATCGGTTTACCTTTTCCTTTATCTTTTGGATCTCTGAAGGTTGAGAAGCTTGTGGTTGTTCTTCGTAACTCTGGAATGCTAACACCCTTGGTTTTGACAAATCATGCAAGATCGCGACAATAGTTTCATCATCACTTGCAGTGTGTATAGGTTTGGGTGTATCAGCTTCCTTTTCTGGTATGATTGTTGAAGGACCAACTTCCTCTTCATATATAACATTGAAGGACCAGCTTCCTCTTCAAAATCTAACAACCTTGGTGTAATTAACTCTTGCCTGTAAGTTCCTTGAAGAGCGATGCTTTGATCGATACCTTGATCATAAGTACTTTGAACACCAGTTCCTTGAGCTCGATGCTTTGAAGATTTACATGTGCTTGATACTTTGAGGTTCATTCTCCTTTTCTTTATGAAATTCGGCATCTTCTTTCAAATTCTCTTCTTCTAAATTCCTCCCCAATTGGACAGAAGAATGCTGGGGAACCTTTTTGCCTTTGGTGGTCTTCTTAAATTGCCTTTGATTTTTCTTTTCAGCTTTGACCCATAACCTGTGATGTGTAACCAATGGCCATACAAAGTTTTTTAATCGTCTAAACTTAAGCTTCAACTTCTTAATCTGAGTGGCCTTGTCAGAATATAATTATCTAACACTAACCCTTCAGGGGGTATAGTAGCAGTGTTTCCTCTAGAAGATGATGAAATAGGAATATCTTGTTCTGGTGACGGAATAGGTGGAGTATCATGATGTGATGAGGTGGGAGAAACTGCAGTACCTTCATTAACATCAGTACCTTGTGAAGCAGTACCTTGTGATGCAGTTTCTTGAGATGCAACACTTTGAGAAGCAGTACCTTGTGAGCGGTACCTTCTCTTTCATCACTAGATGACCTCATCTCTTATTGCTTGAACAACCTCCATCATTGAAGTGGTTAATGGGTGTTCCTTCCAGATAAATAGAGCACTTTTCCTAGCCATAAATGTGAAAATCTTGGCTGGTTGTACCACAATAGGTAAAGACTTGCATGCTTTGGTACATCGAAAGTTGTTTATTCAAGAAAACTTGAATAAATCTTGGATACATTAACCATCTTGAATCATGAGAGATGTGTGAGAGCATTCCATCTAAGATTAGCCTTGAAAAGATGAACAAGCGGTTTGTAGCCAATCCTATCGGTCACGGATGCAATGTTTGAACCAAATTGCTACCAAGTACTTCCAATGTGGATGAACAAGGGATTCTTGAATGTTGTTGTGTCATTAAAGACCCTTCATAGCCAATATCTCTCGGTGTATCCCAAAGAAGTTGTTTATTAAACCGAATAGCTCTTACTGCATCATTAAACAATAAATCTTCATGAATTGATGCTTGAGTAATCTTGACATTCCTTCCAGCAACTTTAGCTTGAATATAAGATTCATCATTCTCCATATGTGTCCTTGCAGTTGCCCAAAATTGTTGTATCCAGGGCTCAATTACATTAGGTTCCACCAATAACGCATAACCGATTGGGGAACCCAGTTAGAAAATCAATTATATCATGGAAGATGACATTATCCTCTGTTTTATCTAAATTCGCCACCATGTTGTGTTTTGAAAGCGTATTACGATTTGCCATTGATGATTTGTTTACTAAGAAAGTGGGTGAGTGAATAATATAGGTGAAGAGAGAAATATGGAAAAGATTATTAGGTATAAAGATGAGAGGAAAATTGGAGTAGTTATTTATAAGTAAGATTTAAAAATCACGACCCATAATAACAAAGTTACCGTTAGTGAAGTTTACCCTCAATATTACCGTTGGAGCAGTACTTTGATAAGACAAACAGTTCTTTCCGTGTGCGGTACTTTCAAAGCGGTACATTCAAAGCGGTGCTGGACAACCAAAAGTAGTACTTTTCCATTCTCCTCTTTACAATAGCAAACACTTCAAATAAACATTAGATTGCCTCCCCTCAAGCAATGCATAGGACTATACTTATATTAAATAGTCCTCCCTCAAATGTAGCTCGATAATTAATCATTCCAATACTTACCACCAAGTGATTGAATCTTGAAACATCAAAGCCTTTGGTGAGTAAATCACTACATTATTATCCGTGTGAACCTTGACAACATTAATGAGCACGTGCTCATAACAATCTCGATAAAGTGATGCCTAATCTGAATGTGCTTGGTATTGGAGTGATAAACTGGATTCTTCACAATGCAAATTGTACTCTCATTATCAATGTTGATAGGAGTATTCTTGAAGTTGAACCCATAGTCCAAGAGTTGATTACGCATCCATAAAACTTGTCCACAACAGACTTGCGGCGACCACATATTCGCTTCGAGAGAGGATGTTCTGCAATAGTTCTTCTTACATTGCCATGAGACTAATCATCTTCCAAGATATTGGCAACCTCCAGTTGTTGATCTTCTGTCATAGTTGTCACCTGCATAATCACTATCTGAAAAGCTTCTAAGTGAAAAGGTGAATCCTTTAGATACCACAACCTCAACTTAGGTTGTTGTTTTAAATAACTAAAAATCTATTTCACTGCATTCGTATGGGAGACCTTAGGTGAGACTTGATATCTTGCACATAGACAAACAACAAACATAATATCAGGCCTAGATGCAGTGAGGTACATGAGACAACCAATCATGGATCTGTACAGTTTGACTTCAACAGGTTGTCCATCTTCATCCTTGCCCAAGGAGTTGATAGATTTAATAGGTGTAGTAACTGGCTTCATAGAATCAAAATTGAACTTCTTAAGTATGTCGGATACATACTTGTCTTGACTTATGAAAATTCCTCCTTTGTTGCTTAACTTGAAGTCCCAAAAGAAAGTTAACTCACCCATTGAACTCATTTGAAATTCATTCGCATCGACTTCTCAAACTCCTTAACCATGGATTGTTTGGTAGCTCCAAATATGATATCATCAACATATACTTGAACCAACATGATATCCTTCTTGTCTCTCTTTATAAACAAAGTCTTGTCAATGGCTTCACTTAACCATGTTGCAATAAGAAAGTAGAGAGCCTCTCATACCAAGCTCTAGGTGCTTGATGAAGGCCATAAAGAGCCTTAACCACCTTGTAGACTTTGTTTAGATGTGTAGGATCTTCAAAACCGGAGGTCGTTTGACATAAACCTCCTCTATAATAGTGCCATAGAGAAAGGCACTCTTGACATTCATCGATAAACACGAAATCCCATATATGATGCAAAAGCAAGGAAGATTCTAATTGCTTTAATCCTTGTTACAAGAGAAAATACTTCATCATAATCTACTCCTTCTTATGCAGCAGCCTTGAGCTACTAACCTTGCCTTGTTCTTGATGACATTCCTCTTTCATCTCTCTTGACTACGAACACCCATCTTTTACCAATGACCTTCTTTCCATCGGTAGATCACATAGTACCCAAACTTCTTGAAGTTTGAATTGAAGAAGTTCTTCTTGCATAGCTTCAATCCAACTCTCTTTAGTTAATGCTTGAGAAATATTCTTGGGTTCTTCTTGAGAGATAAAACAAGTAAACATGCATGTTTGATGGTCCTTATGATTCAGCCTGTTCTATTTATAGACAAAGCTAAGTAAAGCATTATGAGGTTTAGAAAACTCTTAGCTTTGTGTCTTGTAATCACTCCGAGTTAGAAGGTCCAATGATTTGATCGATGGGATGATTCTTATGAATTCTTAAGATAGAGTGCATGGAACTTCATAATTATCACCCAAATTAGTGAAATCAACATCTTCATTGGAATCGAGAAAATACCTTCATCTTCAAACTCATCATCGGTATCTTCTAAGCTAGGCATGGTAGGATCATCCAAATCATCTAAAGTCTTTGTCAACAGTGTAGCAATATTTTGATCGAAAGTACTATGAGTGAACTCTGCAGACTTGTTCTTTTCTTTGCTTCTTCATAAGCTCTTCTTTGATCATCATTATAAGAATGTGCTACTACATCTTGAAAAAGCATCCGATTAAGTTCCTCTTGAATAGCTTGATCTTATTGAGATAATGTAGCTTTTGGCTCATCAATACTTTTCTCTTTCTCACAGATTATAGGTTCTACATTAGGAGCGACATCGGGTCTAATATGGACTCCATGAACAACATCCGTAAATCTTCTCCATTGTATGCAGGTTGATTTTCTTCTCTAACGGTACATAGTTCATAGAAGAGTCAAAACTTCAAGATCAAACATCCAATCAGAACCTTTACCCTTCTGATTTTCCTGATCTTCTAAAAATTCAGCAAGAAGACATTCTTGAACCTTCTTGGTGACTCTATTATACACTCTAAATTCCTTGCTGTTGGTACAATATCCCAATAAATATCCTTCTTCTGACTTACCATCAAACTTTCCCAGATTATCAATTGTATTAAGAATAGTTAGAGGGCATCTTAAAGGTTTTAGAAAATGAATGCTGGGTTTGATTCCCATCAGCAACTCATAAGGTGTCTTCATCTGAGGTTTGGTGGTGATACTCATTAAGCACATAGCAAGCGGTACTTCTGACTTGACCCGAATTGAATAGGTAGTAATGAATCGCAAGCATTGTTACGGCTGCTTCAATCAAAGTTCTATTCTTTCTCTACGCAACACCATTCTGTGTGGTGTTCTTGCAATCTTGAACTCCCTCTTGATCCCTTTGTTGGCACAAAATTCATCCATAAGCTTGTTCTTGAATTCAGTATCATTGTCACATCTAATACCTCTAACCTTGAGTCTCAATTGGTTTTCAAGTGCTATTATAAGATTTTGAATAGCATCAAAAGTATCATCTTTAAATCCCAAGAAAAATACCCAACTGAATCTCGCAATCATCATCACAACCAAGAGTACTTTTTCTTGTTTAGACTTGCAATGAGACGAGGTCCAAACAAATCCATGTGTATCAGTTCTAAAGGTTCTCTAATATTTCTTTCTTCAAGCTTCTTGCATGAAGCTTTGTGTTGTTTACCCTTCTTGCATGCCAAACAAGAGT
The DNA here is from genome assembly GCA_022545495.1 of Chrysanthemum lavandulifolium. Taxonomy (NCBI): domain Eukaryota; kingdom Viridiplantae; phylum Streptophyta; class Magnoliopsida; order Asterales; family Asteraceae; genus Chrysanthemum; species Chrysanthemum lavandulifolium. Next base: position 24,493 of record JAHFWF010000081.1, read on the forward strand.
GATAATTCTTGTAAGTTTTGGTGGGTAAACCTCTAACTAAATTTCCTTTGACCAATTTGTTGATATTCTTGAAATTTACATGGCCCAATCTTCTATGCCAGCGATGTGCTTCTTGAGATGTTGCTTTTGCCACTAAACATGTTGCTCTTCTGAAGAGTGAAGACTCTTCATATCCGCTGTACACATCATTGGTTTTGGTACTCTAAGTATTACCAAGTGATCATCAATAGGTTTGAATTCGGGGAAAGAATAAGACATTCTTTGTCGTTGAATAGCACATGATACTTCTTGTCACGAGATCGAGATCGCGACAATAGGTTGAACTTGAGCTCCTTCACATATCTAACATTCTCAAAATCAATGCTCCACGCTTTGATGGTTCCTTTCCACTAATTCTTCCTCCACTAGCAACATTCCCAAATGCAACTCTTCCTCCACAATATGACTTAAAATCGAAAGAATCTCCTTGTCTCTGTCATGCTTCTAGAGCAACCACTATCCACAATTAGATGATCTTTAAGCTCCTCTTACGGGTTGCCCTGCACAAAGATAAGCGAGTTAGTTAATTTTTGGAACCCAAGCCATTCTTGACTTGTGTTCCCTTGTGGAGTTACATACTTAAATTCCTTAAGTATGTAATTGCCCTTGTCTTTAAACACATGATCAATTATCTTTGGTTGTTCCAAAACTTGTGTTTGGTTTTCAATAAAAATCTCTTTTTCATTCATGTTTACTTTATTAGTATCAACCAAAATCTCTGTTTCACTTTCACTTACTGAAAGTATTGTTTGTTCCCCATCAGTACTTTCCTTCTTAACCCATTTGGTTTTAACTTCTGGTGTAGAGTCCTTTGATCTATCTACATTCTTAGAGTTGTAACGCCTTCTAGATTGATAGTAATTAGATCTCCTAGGGTTCTTATTCCAAAAGTTGTTTTGTGAAAATTGAGCGATACTTTGAGAAAGTCTTGGTTTTGGCTTGATACCTTGGAAAGTGTTTGAAGGTACTAGAGGTTTTGAAAAAGGTCTTCTCTGGTGAGGGTACCTATAGTCTTGTGAGAAATTGCTATGGTTGACCCTATTTAAGTAATTCCAGATTGGTTTAGTCTTTCTAGGCTTATGGTTGGATGATATGTTCTTTGGGAATTTTCTTAGGTACTCTGAGTGAAAGTCACAGTGCTTAATCAGATGATTAGGGCTATAACAAACAAAACATAGTTTTTGACCCAAACTCCCAAAATTGCTTCCTCTATGTCTATGACCAAACGTATTATGTCTTCTAGGTGAATGATTAAAAGCTATTTTGACCAAAATTATCCCAAAAGGTTTAGCGGTATTTTGAGAAGATTTACCTAAAGGTCTTCTTGAACATGTAGCGATACTTTGAGTTGAAGGTCTTGCTTGACTCTTAAAATCATCTACCTTAGGTGTCTCAATTTGTTTCTTTTGGGGTTTGAGACCTAGATTCACCAATAAGCTTTTTCCTAAACTCTAGGTTGTCTACTCCAAAACGGGAAACATCAGGTCTAATAGGTTGATGACTACCAGTGGGATGTGGGACAGCATGATAACCTTTGTCTTTCTTATATTAAGGAGGTGGTTCACTAAGTGATTCCTCATTACTAGATGTGTCTACATAGTTAATAAGTTCATCATCACTAGTGGTTATATCCTCAAAATCAAGGTCATCCTTATCACTAGGTGGGTTTTCTTCTATGCTACTAAAATCCATACCAAAACCTAGTCCGGTCCTATTGTAAGCTCTTCTACGTTTTTCAACATAAGTGACATGAGAAAGACCAGATTCTTTCAAGCGACAAACTTTGCTAACAAATCATCTCTCTCCTTAGTCGGTTTCTCTATTTGAAATCTTACAATTTAACTTCCATTCACTTAATTTTAGCGATAATCATGTTGTTCATACTTTTCGGCCCAAGCCATTTCATTATTTTCATGAGTTATTATTTTGGCTTCCATAGACTCTAAAGTAATTTGATAACTGACTACCTCGGACCTAGCCCTTATATAGTTATCTCTTTCGGTCACATAACTATTAAGTACTTTTGATAAAAGTAATGACACTTAGAACATACCTCGGAGATAGGGGTGAGGTTAGTGAAGTGGCTACCATATCAAGTAGAACAGGATCATCTTCACTCTCCATGCTCCAATCAAAGCTTCCTAGACCATCTTTGGATTCCAAAGCGGCATGTCGAGTTTCTCATCAAAAGTTGTGCTCGGTCAAACTCTTCCTTTGTTTCCTCCCGGCTACCATACAATAGGTTCTTGGTTCATCATCAAACTCAGCACTCGGTCAACCTCGATAAATTCTCTTGAGCAACCAAAGCTTTTGTTTGATAATAGGAATTTCTTTTAGCTCTAACTTTGGTTTCTTAGTCATCTGTTTGCTTGATATTTAGCAAACTTGCATTCCCTTGCAAAGTGTCCGGTCTTTTGACAATTGAAGCATTCAATCTTGGATTTGTCAAAAGTGATTCCCTATTTTGGCTTGAAGTCAATGCCTTTTCTGTCTCCTTCATAAACTTCCCGATCCTTGCGGTGATCATAGCAACTTTACACCGATATCAATTTCTTCAAGAGCATCCTCTTCAACTGTGAGAGATCTTCTTCATAAGTGACAGGTAAAGTAGCTTCTCGTGCAAAGAAAGAGCATACGACTTCATCCGAGTGGATGGTATTTGTTGGTGTGGCTTGGGGTTGAGCAAAGGTGGGGTAGAATGAGCGTGATACTTTGAGCAACGATGCTTTGAGTAGGAGAAGCAGTGCTTTTAGTGGAAATTCGCCTCTCTTTCATATGACAAAAAGGCTATCTTGTGAGACTTTGAACTTGTTTGGCCATTCATCTCATGCTCATACACCTTGGATGATTGTAAAGATCATCAAAGTCCATGAAATCAAACCAGGTTGTCCGCTGATCATTGTGGCAATCACCTGCCATGTCGATGGCAAACTCCTTAAGAACTTTAGATTAGCATCTTCAATGAAACCTCGCTTTGTATAACTCTAGCATACTAAGAAGATTTTGGAATCATCATAAGCGACATCAAGGCCTTCTCTTTCTCCAACGTTGAATGTCTCAAGCTGTTGCTTCAATAGATTCGTGCATCTTCTTGGAAGCATCATTACCTCCAAACCTTGTCTTGAGAGCAGCCCGAGTTGCTTTGCATCTTTAGCATCATGAAACTTGAGTAGATGACCATCGGAATGGCGGACAAGAGTATGTTGAGAGCCTTCTCTTGATTCCTTATTGTAGCGGTGGTAAGACAACCTTAGGTGCTTTGGGTTGTCCAGAACATCAATAGGTTGGAACGACTTCATTACCATTGACAATTACATTCCACGAGCATGGTGCGTAATTGCAATATCTTGCCTCATCTTCGTGCTCCATAGGTCGTACTCTCCCTTCTTAATGATTGGTATTCTTAGTGAGGTGATGGATGGTGGTGGAACAACTTGATCGACATCTTTAGGTTTTGTTGTTTTAGGGTTTCTTCTTAGTCGAGTTTCCACACAAGCTCGATACCACTTGTTGGATCGATGTACTCTAACCAAACTAACTATATAGCTTGTTAAGGGTTTAATAACCTCGGATAAATCCTAAGTTATTAACAATGAAACACTGAGCAAACTCTATTAAGTATGCGGAATTTACTTAACAAAGCTAAGAAGAATATAACATTAACTTTCAACGATTTTATTAATAACTCTAAATCTGCTTGTTATGCGATTCTTAAACAACTCTAAAACACTAATATCGAACTCTAAAACTCTAATAATGCGTATGTAAACTTGTGAACTCGTACCTCTAATGCCAACCTAGGGTCGTTTATAGGCTTAAGGATAACCCTAGTCGGTTTACAATTTGTAACCTTGTACGACAAGTAATCTAAACAAAGAATATTCTAGAATAATAAAGCTTTCCATAAACGAATATAGCAGTTCTTTAGCTTTGCGGTGCTTTGACTTGACATCGATGCTTTGACTTGACATCGATTTTGACTTTTCTTTAGCGAGACTTTGACTTCTTCCAGTACTTTGTCATTCTTCAGCACTTTCATATCCCAACAACCGGGATCAATCTTGAAAAGAAGATTCTTGACCACATCAAGGAATCAAGGGAATGAGATGATATAATTGAAAAAATGATGGAGACATTCATGGATAATACAGTCTCTTCTCTCAAAATTCACGAAGATAGGATTAAGGGTTTGGAAAAGAATATGAGCTCATGTTCGCAAGCCATCACTGATTACCTAGCAGCTCAGGAAGAGGAAGTTGTCAACACATTAGAAACTATCCTTGAAGAACCAACGACCTTTTCGGAAAAAGTTAAGCGACGAATCAGCATGGAAAGACAATCATTTCTGAACCAAGCTTTACCGGTAAACTCCCCTATTAATAATTCCATTATAACTAATCATAATGATATTCCGCAGGAATTAAGCAATGATGAACAGTCCACCTCAACAAAAGATGTTCAACAGTTTTGAGAAACGAGCTACCACAAAAGGAAAAAGATCCGGGATGTTTCACTCTCCCTTGCTTGATTGGGAGTCTCAATATGTGTAATGCCCTAGGCGATCTTGGAGCAAGTATTAGCATAATGCCTCGATTCGATGTTCCTACGTATGGGGATTAGTGACTTAAAGCCGACCAAGATGAAAATTGAAATGGCCGATTGATCTATGCAATCACCGTTGGGCATCTTTGAAAATGTGTTGGTGAAGATTAAGAAATTCCTTTTCGGTAGATTTTGTGATTCTTGACATTAGAAAGACAACGGAATACTGTCATTTTAGGTAGACCTATGCTTGCCACTACCCATACTAAGGTGGATGTCTTTCTTTGGAAAACTAACTCTTGAAGCTAATGGAGAAATTGCAGCGTTCGGACCTAATGAACTCTGTCTACTCCTCAAAAGGTATGTGAGGTTGACCCAATAGGAAGTTTTGGTGGCTCTAGAAGAATTTCTTAGTGACCCCCGGATCTGGCGAGATTGATTCGGGAGAGATTTTGATGTTTTCGTCAACCGAGGAAGAAGATAATTTAGGAATCGATCTTGAAGAATTCTCAGTGACGTCGAAATGGCCCATTGGCAAGGCATTTCTGTGAAGGCTTTTTCGCAAACCAATCAACCTATATTTCATGAGGTAGGAACCACATACATCATAGAAACCCTTATTATCTAAAGATCTCATGCAAAATCGGGTTCATCGACTTCCACCCATTTATTGACACAACTTCCCAGTCAACATCATGTCGAAAGAGTGCTACAACCGAGTTATGAAGAAAGAATTAGAATATAAGGAATAACTTTCTTGGGTTTGAAACTAACATCCATGTCTTCGTTGGAACTCATTCATTTTTGTTGGACTTTATGGTTTTAGACGACGTAAGCGAATTTGTGGAAAATGGACTTACGAGAGTAATTTTAGGAAAGCCTTTTCAAGAAATGTCAGGGTTAGATAAAAATGAAAAAGAAGGGTTAATATGGTTAAAGATAAATGATGATAAGACTATCTTCAAAATGCCTAGAACCATTAAGAATTTTAAAAATTGGACCAAGAGGTAGTTAAGCCAAGCCCAACCCTTGCTCGATATCGATGAGGAAGACAAGGCAAAAGGTATTGACCACCTTACGAGAAAATCAAGAGCTTCTACTTGGTGCATTTAGAATTGGGGATGACTACAAAGCGGGATAAGAATCGATAAGTTGGATCCAACGTGGAGATTACCATATCTACGAAATGACCAACAAGCACTGGTAGCCCCGTGGATCTGAGTCTAACTTAAAGAATCGTAGATAAAGAAAAGTGCTCTTTGGGAGACAACCCGAATTATCCCTTTCTTTTATTTTGTTTCCATTTACGTAGGGTTTTGTGTTTTAACCATTTTGCGAGAAACAAGGAAGTGATTCTTCTTTGCGGTTCTTGATCGGATCATAGTTCGACGTAATTCATCTCGTGATTACGCAGTAACCAACCCTTTTGATAGTATTTTAAGCGCATTACCAATTACGGCGTAATACCATCTCCGTAGTTCTGCCGTAACCACTCACTACGACTTATGTCGGGTTTTCGATTCTGGTAAGTAACTCCTCAAAGAGTTCGACGTAACCTTCCTCTGCTTTACTTATTTCATTTTAAAACACGATAACCTTGCATTAGTATTTTAAATGAACTTTGTGGGTGTGTTCCTGTAAACCCTCACGAGACTTCACTCGTCCACTTGGGACACCAAGTGGTTTAAAACTTGTTGCATATGCTAAATGCAACCGTAATTCCTCTAAAGTGAGTTAGGTTTGTTTTCATTTTCATTTTTATTTTTAGAATTATGCTTGTCGGTAGTGCGATTTGAGGATTGAAGTTTGTTCATGATGCTTATCTGAACACGTCTCTTTTCGTGGGCCTTCTTTCTTTTGGAGCAAATTTGGGAAGTTCTCGCTCTAATTCTACTTTTCACTTCACCTTTATTTAATGCTTAGTACAAAGGGACTTTGTACAATTTAAGTGGGGCGGGGTAGAATTATCTCTTGAACATTATTTTGCCCTCGTTTTTCTAGTTTATTTTGAAAATTATGCCATTTTAAATTTTGACATGTTTTTCTTAACCTAACTAGATTAGACCTTAGCCGAGCACATACAACCCTTGATATTATATGGTGAGATTAGCCTTATCCGTTTCTAATATTTTATCCAAAATCCACCAATTTATGAGTGTGCCGGTAGCTTGTAAACTTTAGAACTTGGCCTTTGCATCATTTCAATACCATAGATGAGGTATATTGAGTTAGCTCGATGTAGTTGGACTTTTCAATTTTAGAAGGCAATATTATAGGATTATCACCCAAATAGCCTACCATTGTGTGTCTATCGATTAGTCACCTCGACTTCTCGACCCCCATGTGAAACCCTTTTGTTGCACTCACCTTTAGTGCAAGATACCCCTAGATACACCCATCTGAGCCATTCCTTTCATTTTGTTAACCCAATATATTGTTTCGATACACCTTAGCCTACCCTGTACTCTTTATTTGTAATTGGGAAGTCATCATTTGCCTAAGTTCAAGGTACAAGTGGAAAGGTTCGGAAATCACACTTTCGTCGACGACATATTCCTGAAGATCATTGAAGACCCCCCGAATTCCCATTGTTCATCTCAAGTGGGGGGATATTATGTTATTGTTATGTTGAAAAAAAAATGATTCGAAAAAAAAAGAGTTGTTATGTTATTGTAAAGTGCGATGTTATAAGCACTATGTTATGAGCTTTATAGATTTAGTATCAAGGAGGCCACCTCGGTCACATTCGAAGATTGGAGTTGGTAAATTTGCCAAAAGTTGGAGAAAAGGTAGTGTGCCCATCAAGGCGTCCTCTAATGACACATCTACCTAGTATTTCATGATCCGGTTTCTTGACTTCAAAGCTTGAACTTTGGTGGATGAAGTGGTGATGACTTGGTTAAAGATTTAGACTACATGCTTATTTTTATTTTACACCATTTATATATCCATGTCTTATCCTACCCTTTAGTCATGAAGCATGTCTAGGTGATGCAACGAGCAATATTTGGTGTCTTGGCCATGGATTTGGTCATGTTGGGGTATAAAGTCAAAGTACTTCTTATGAAGAAAGTCAAAGTACTGCTTATGAAGATCGTCAAAGTACTGCTCGTCAAAGTACTGCTATATTAAAGGACTGTTATGCAAATCGTTTAAGGATTGTTATGTAATTCTAGAATATTCTTAGATTAGAATTAGTTTACTTGTCGTACAAGAATTGTAAACCGACTAGGGCTTTCCTTATGCCTATAAAAGGACCCCTAGATTGGCATTAGATATATGCATGCAAGTACGTTATTAGAGTTATTTAGCGATTAAGGTTGTTAGTGAATCTGTATAATAAGCAGGTTCAAAGTTTGGTTTTAATATATTAGTTGAAGTTCAAAGTTATTCTTCTTAGCTTTGTTAAAGTAGATTTCTCATACTTAACAGAGTTATATCAGTTTTCATCATTAGTAGTTTTGGATTTATCCAAGGTTGCTAAACCCTTACAAGCTACATAGTTAGTTTGGTCAGAGTATATCGATCCAACAAGTGGTATAAGAGCTTGTGTGGAAACTCTGATTAAGAAGAAACCCTTAAAACCGATTTATCTACAAACCCTAAAAGATGTCGACTGAAGCTGCACCAATCCCATCCATCACCTCACTCAGAATTCCTATCATCAAAAAGGAAGAATATGATCTTTGGAGCATGAAGATGAGGCGATACATTGCGATTATAGACCATGCACTATGGGATGTGATTGTCAATGGTAATGTCATTCTTGAAGAACACATAGCAGTTCTGGACAACCTAAACCACCTCGGCCTACCTTGCCAACAACTACAAAAAGAAATCAAGATAAGGCTCTTAACATACCGTTATGCGCTATTCACGATGGTCACCTACTAAAGTTTCATGATGCTAAGGATGCAAAACAATTATGGGTTGCTATCAAGACAAGATTTGGAGCTAATGATGTTTCCAAGAAGATGCATAGAAATCTATTGAAACAACAGTTTGAAACATTCATTGTTGGTGAAAGAGAAGGTCTTGATGCTGCCTATGATAGATTCCAAAATCTTCTTAGTATGCTAGAGTTATATGATGCAGAGGTATCTGTTGAAGATGCAAACTTGAAGTTCTTAAGAAGTTTGCCATCCGTATGGCATGTGGTTGCTACTATGATTAGAGGACAACCTGGTTTGGATTATATGGACTTTGATGATCTCTACAACAATTTAAAGGTGTAAGAGCATGAGATGAATGGTCAAATAAATTCAAAATCTCACAACATTGCTTTTGTGTCTTACGAAAGCAGGCGGTACTTCCACTAAAAGTCTTGCTTATCACATTCAAAATCTTGTTGATGATAAGCGACATATTTGCACAACCATGACTACTACCACCTCATCACCATCAAACATCATCAACTCGATGATGTTGTATATTCCTTCTTTCTCAACAAGCCACTTCACCATGATCACCGCAAGGATCAAAAGTTCATGAAGAAAGCAGGAAGATGTATTGACTTCAAAGCCAAAGCGGTATAGCATTTGACAAATCTAAGATTAAATGCTTTAATTGTCAAAGGCTGGACACTTTGCAAGAGAATGCAAGTTTGCTAAATATCGAGCAAATAGAATGATTGAGAAACCCAAGGTTGAAATAAAGGAAGTACCTATTACTGAACCAAAACCAAAGGCTTTGGTTGCTTAAGAAAATCTATCAGAGGTTGACTGGAGTGTTGAAATTGATGATGAACCAGTAACCTACTCTTGGTTGCAGTGGAAGAATTTGATTGGAGCACAGCTTTTAATGAGGAACCAGGATTTGCTGCTTTGGAATCAAGAGATGGCCTTGGAAGCTTTGATTGTAGCATGAAATGTGAAGAAGAACCTGTTCTGCTTGCTATGGTAGCTACTTCACCAAGTTCATCCACTATCTCTGAGGGCAACCCAAAAGAGGAGCTTAAAAATCATTTGATTGTTGATAGTGGTTGCTCTGGAAGCATGACAGGAGACAAGGAGATTCATCAAATTTTAAGACATATTTTGGAGGAAGAGTTGCTTTTGGGAATGATCCTAATGGAGGTAGAATTCTTGGGAAAGGAACCATCAAGGCGGGATGCATTGATTTTGAGAATGTTAGATTATGTGAAGGGCTCAAGCTCAACCTTTTGTCGATATCTCGGATGCGTGACAAGAAGCACCTGTGTTATTCACTAACACGAATGTCTTATTCTCTCCCCGAGTTCAAGCTTGTTGATGATCACTTGGTAAGGAGAGTACCAGAACCAATGATGTGCAGTCTAGATTTGAAGAATGTTAACTCTACTAAAGAGCAACATGTTTAGTAGCAAGGGCAACACTTGAAGAAGCACATCTATGGCATAGAATATTAGGACATGTGAATTTCAAGAATATCAACAAGTTGGTTAAAGGCAAGTTGGTTAAACATACAAGAATGATCATTCATGTTTGGCTTGCAAGAAGGGTAAACAACTCAAGCTTCATGCAAGAAGATTGAGGAAAGAACTATTAGATAACCTTTAGAGTTGTTGCACATGGATCTGTTTGGACTGTTTACATTGCAAGCTTAAACAAGAAGAAATCTTGCTTAGTTTGTGAGATGATTGCGATAGATTTAGTTGGGTCTTTTCTTGGGATTTAAAGATGAAACCTTTGATGCTATTCATGATCTTATAATCGCCCTTGAAAATCAATTGAGACTCAAAGTAAGATCTATTAGATGTGATAATGGGATGAATTCAAAAACAAGTTTATGGATGAATTTTGTGCCAAAAAGGGATTAAGAGAATTTAGCATTGCTAGAATTCCTGACAAAATAATTGTTGCGAAAGGAAGAATAAAACATTGATAGAAGCGGCAAGAACAATGCTTGTAGATTCTTTATTACCTATTCAATTTTGAAATTTGAAGTGTAAATCTTGCTTGTTATGTGTTAAATAGAGTATCGATCACTAAACCTCGGATGAAGACACCTTATGAGTTGCTTATGGAAACAAACCCAACATTTGTTTTATGAAACCTTTTGGTGTCCTCGACTATTCTCAATACTATTGACTCTCGGGAAAATTTGATAGCAAGTAAGATGAAGGATACTTATTGGGTTACTGTACCAATAGCAAAGGATTTAGAGTGTACAACAAGGTTACCAAAAAGGTTCAAGATTGTCTTCACGTTGATTTTCTTGAAGATCAAGAAAATCAAAAAGGTAAAGGTCTTGATTGGATGTTTGATCTTGATGTTTTGACTCCTTCTATGAACTATGTTCATGTCAGAGAAGAAAATCAAGTTGTTCACAAAGAAGAAGATTTCTGATTACATTGTTCATGGAGTCAATATTAGACGATGATGTTCACGATGAAGAACCTATAACTATTGAAAAGGAGAAAATCTTGTTGAACCAAAATCCATATTGTCGATGAAGATCAAGCTCTTCAAGATGAACTTACTAGGATGTTTTTCAAGAAACAATAGCAAAATCTTATGAAGATGATCAAAGAAGAGCTTAGGAAGCGAGAAAAGAAAAGGGTAAGTCTCAGATTACTCTCACGGTTCCTTGGATCACAATGCTTTGGATCAAAATCTTCTTGAACCATTGACGATGCCGATGATTTGATTGATCTAAACATTCACAGGTTATGATGATGAGTTAGAAGATGAAGGTATTTTCTCAAATTCCAATGAAGAACCTGATTTCACAAATTTGGGTAATGACCTTGAAGTTCCAACAACTCCTACATTAAGAGTTCATAAAAATCATCCTGCTGATCAAATCATTGGACCTTCTACTTCAAGAGTGCTCACAAGAACAAAAGCTAAAGGTCTCTTAAAGCAACATGATGCTTTACTTAGCTTTTTTTATAAACAAAACAGGATGAATCATAATGATCAACAAACATGCCTATTTGCCTGCTTTATCTCTCAAAAAGAACCCAAGACTATATCTCAAGCATTAGCTAAAGAGAGTTGGGTTGAAGCCATGCAAGAAGAACTTCTTCAATTCAAACTTCAAGATGTTTGGGTACTATGTGATTTACCATATGGAAAGAAAGTAATTGGTACAAGATGGGTTTTTAGAGTTAAGAGAGATGAAAGAGGTAATGTCATCAAGAACAAAGCAAGATTGGTTGCACAAGGATATAGACAAGAAGAAGGAGTGGACTATGATGAAGTGTTTGCTACTGTAGCAATTATTGAAGCCATAAGATTATTTCTTGCTTTTGCATCTTATATGGGATTTCCTGTTTATCAAATGGATGTCAAAGTGCCTTTCTTTATGGCAAAATTACAGAGAAGTCTATGTAAAACAACCTCACGGTTTTGAGGATCCCGCACATCAAACAAAGTCTACAAAGTTGTTAAGGCTCTGTATGGCCTTCATCAAGCTCCTAGAGCTTGGTATGAAAGACTCTCCACTTTTCTATTGCAACATGGTTACGGAGAGGTGCAATTGATAAGACTTTGTTTATCAAGAGAGACAAAAATGGTATAATGCTTGTTCAAGTATATGTGGATGATATTATCTTTGGAGCTACAAAAGCAGTCCATGGTGAAAGAATTTGAGCAGACTCATGCAACAAGAGTTTCAAATGAGTTCCATGGGTGAATTAACTTTCTTTTGGGGCTTCAAGTTAAACAATAAAATCTTGGAATCTTCATTAATCAAGATAAGTATGTCGACATTCTTAAAAGTTTAACTTGATTACTATCAAGCGGTCACCACACCCATTAAAGCTTTAAACTCATTAGGAAAAGATGAAGATGGAGAAGTGTGGATGTCAAACTTTATAGATCAATGATTGGTTGTCTTATGTACTTAATGCATCTAGACACGACATCATGTTTCTTTGTATGTTTACGTGCAAGATATCAAGTCTCACCCAAGGTCTCTCATATGAATGCGATCAAGAGGATTTTAGTTATCTCAAGCAACAACCTAAGTTAGGGTTGTGGTATCCTAAGGATTCACCTTTTCACTTAGAAGCTTTTTAGGCGGTGATTATGCGGGGAGATAATTATGATAGAAGATCAACCACCGGAGGATGCCAATATCTTGGAATAAGATTAGTCTCATGGCAATGTAAGAAACAAACCATTGCGCAACATCATCCATCAAGCGAGAATATGTTCTGTTGCAAGTTGTTGTGGACAAATCTTGTGGATGCGAGAATCAACTCTTGGATTATGGATTTAATTTTAAGAATACTCCTATCAACATTGACAATGAGAGTACAATTTGTATTGTGAAGAATCACATTTATCATTCCAAGACCAAGCACATTGATTCGGCATCACTTTATTCGTGATTGTTATGAGCACAGGCTCATTATGGTTATTAAGGTCCACAGATGACAATGTAGGCGATCTACTCACAAAGGATTTGATGTTTACAGATTCAACCATTTAGTGGTGAGTATTGGTATGATTAATTATTAATCTACATTTAAGGGGAGGACTTAATTTAGTTTAGTTTAGTCCTATGCATTGTTTGAGGGGAGGCAACACAATGCTTTTTGATGTTTTTGCTCTTGTGGATAAGAGGATGGAAAGTACTGCTTGGAATTCACTGGAAAGTACTGCTTTGAAAGTACTGCTTACGTGGGAAGTACTACTGTTTTGTCAAAATATTGTTCCAACGGTCATAAATAAGGGGTAAAAGTCAACAACTTTGCTACGGCGGGGGTAAATGCCAATTCCAACGGTAACTTTATTAATTGATCTTTGATTTTTTAAAATCTTACCCATAAATAACTACCCTACCGATTTTTACTCTCATCTTTATACTTATCCATCCATCATCACTTTTCTCATCAAATCCACCTTCGGGTATCTATTCATCCTTCTACCAACAACCAATGGATAATCGTAACACCTGTAGTAAGCACAACATGATCGCTAATTTGGACAAGACGCCATCGAACATCAATTTTCAAGATATTATTAATTTCCTATCTGGGTCTTCAATCAATTATGCTCTCCTGGTCAATCCTGACATTATTGGACCATGGATTCAACAATTTTGGGCTACTGCTAGATCTGATTTGCAAGATGATGAATCATTCATTCACGCTAAGGTTGCTGGAAGAGCAATTCGAATCACTGAGGCTACAATAAGGGAAGATTTATTGTTTCATGATGAAGAAGGTGTTGTTCGTTTTGAAAAGCAAGTACTTTGGGATACACTCAGAGATATAGGGTATGAAGGTTCTCTCACTGTAACTACCTTTCAGAAGCCCTTATTTACTCCTCATTGGAAGTATCTTATTCATGTTTTACTTCACTGCTTGAGTCCTAAAATTACTTCATTGGAACAATTTGGTGCAAGCATAGCTTCTGCATTAGTGGGATTAGCTACCAATCAACTTTTTAATTTTTCACGAATGATTCTGGATGGTATGCTTTCTCATATCACTAATGGTTCAACATTCTTGATGTATCCTAGATTTGTTCAATTATTCCTGAATAAACAGCTTGAGGATATTCCTAAACCTCCAAGCTTTTTACCTGTTGTAGTACTTCCTGAGAAGGTGTTTACATTTATGGCTAGAAAGAGTGATAAGTTTTCTGGGAGAAATACACCTTTGACTGCTCATATGTTGGAAGTAGCACAGGCTGTTAGAGATGAAGCTGATTCAAGTGATGCTACTGAGCCTTCAGATTCAAGGGAAGGAACTGTTTCTCAACATACTGCTCCAAGAGAAAGTACTGCCTCTTTGCAAGGTATTGCACATGATGATTCAGAGCAAGGTGTGAATCAACCACCATCTCCTAATGATTATACTTCCACAGATGGGTCTCAAACATCTGGAGGAGATGAGGGAGTAATGGCTGATGAGGAAGTACTGGATAATTCTGCTTTAACAAGGGAATTAAGGAGGTTGCAGAAGGATAATGAAGCTCAAGCTGCACAGCTATTGAAGTTGAAAATAAGTTCAAGAGATTGAAAAGATTTTTTTGGCCACTAGTTCAACATCACAGGTTGTGGGTGAAATCACATAAGATGAGTGGTCATAAACCTAAGAAGGTTTCTAAGTCTAAGGGAAAGAAGCTTAAAAAACAGTCTTCATTCACATTGGGGAGGAATTTGGAGAATGAGAATTTGAATGAAGATGCTGAATCACAAGAGAATTTGAATGAAGAACCAGATACTGAAACTTATGAAGATCCAAATTGAGCAAGTTAATCTTGAAGGTACTGATGTTCAAGCTACTGATGCTCAAGGTACTGGTGTTCAAAGTACTGATGCTCAAAGTACTGGTGTTCAAGGTTGTTAGGAATTGGAAATTCCATGTTAAAGTGTCGGTCACCCCAATTATGGTCTAGCATATGTTAGCTCATAGACATGTCATTATTTACATTATTCAGTAGTTAATTAGTTAGTTAGTAGCGTAGATTAGTTTAGAGCAACACCGTGGAGGAAGGACGGGTCATTACCCATCGTATGTACGATCCACAACCCGTCGGGAGGCGTATTATTTGTAACTATAAATACCCTTCCATCCTTGGAAGGGTGGTGCTTCTTTGAATCTAACCTTGCATTTTGTATTACAATTCTCTTTCAAGAACACCCTCTCATCTCTTTCTCTCTAAACCATGGCATACTTTATTCATCACCATCCAAGGCCACCGAATCATCATCAACACAATATTTAAGATCCAACAATTGGTACGAGCCATGGTTATTGTGTTTTGATGATCTATTGTTTTTCGAATCTTGTGTTAAACGATTTATATCATTTTGGTTGTCCGAAAATTTGTTTTTCAAGTTTTAGTGATATACGGTTTTAACAAGTTTCTTATGTGTCCTTTGGTGCAAAATGTCACATGGTCCATTATGTATAATCATCTTTGTGTCATTTTGTCCAAGTCGGGTTTGTTTATCATTCTTGTGATTTTTGTACCGTCATCCGGTCATATCACGCAAATTCAAAGCGTGGTCAAAATGGGTCAAATTAAAGATGCATCTTTATGATTTTTTTGGGGCTTATATGAAGATGGTCGGAATAAATCGTAGGAGCAAAAGTCACGACTTGTTAAAAGCGACTTGTCTACTCTCTGTCCACATTCAATGTATCGAAGCGAGTTATGCTTTTGACTTTTGAGTCAAAAGTCAAAAGCGACTTGTCTTACTTGTAAAGTTAGCGAGTTGTCTAAAATAATTTTTAAAAGCGATTTGTGTGTATAAGATGAAGCGACTTGACTCATGACCCTTGTTGAAGAGACTTGTCTTAAATGCTTTATTGAAAGCGATTTGTTAATGTTAAAGAAGGCGATTTGAGATGTAAAGAAGAAGCGACTTGTTGCCTTTGACCTCATTAACCAAAATACCACATGACTCCAATTTTTAACGCAAAAATCAACTCAAGACATCGGTTTACTATACCAACGACATACAACATCATTGATAAGGTTTTAAAAGGTACCATTTTGAGGGTCGTTTAAGTCCTTATTTGATCACTTTTGTATCCGTTATTGCTTAATATCGTTCCTTTTCACTTTTAGGTCTCTTGAAGGCAAAATCGATATAAATGATTTAAATTGGAATGGCACTTATTTGGACGAAAAGCGAAGTTGTGAGATGATGCGAATATATGAAGAAAATGGCCAAAGTCAAAATCGAGACACTCACGATTTTTGAAATTAGAAGGCATTTTGAGGGTCGGCGTCGGTGCTAATATCGCGGCCGTCCCAAAATCTTTGGAATGACACTTATTTGTGACGGAATATATGAAGAACCCGAGAAACTCGTATTTTCAAGCGGCGGCGTCGGTTGTAAAAGAGTAGGCCGTCGCTACTCGGGCGGCCTAGATGCAATCGAGACGATGCGTCGAGAACGGCGTGAAGGGACGGCGTCACGGACATAAGGTGGCGCCGTCGCAAGGTTAACGTGGCCAAGACGAAACCCTAATGGCGGCGACACGGCGGCGTCACGAAACATAAGGTGCGCCGTCGCATATGTAATCTTATATATAGAATCCGAATTTTTCGGTCTTTTGTGGAGAGTCTTTTGGGTGAAAACCTAAAACCGAACCTAAGGTGTCTTGTACAGTATTTTAGGGTTTTAAACCCTATCTTACATCAAGATAAGTCTTTACTTCATTAATTCAATTATGTCTTTGATTATTTGTGTGTATGCTTGCATGTTCTCCATGTCCGGCTAATTTATTTGTGTGTTTGCTTAGGAAGTATGAAACTTAATTATTGAATATTGATTGGTTGTTTCTTATCTTAGTTGATTAATGATCTAGTAATGCGATAGGTCATTCGTTGTGTACTTAATGCTTGATTCATCTTTGTGAACCTTAGAATATAATTACACGAGTAGTTGTAGGCTAAACCATCCAAAGAGCGCCTTAGAGTAGGAGTTTATCATCCCTAGTGGGTTTGTAGGCGAGACCCTTTGGTAAGTTCAAAGAGTTAGGGAGAAACGCATACCCTACAACTTTAGACACACAACGCAACTAGGAATAAGGCGTGACAACTCAACCATCAATAGGAGATAATTAAGGAGTAATACAACCTAAGTAAACACATCTTTAAACTATCATACGAGCACACATTAATTAGACATAGACTCCACAACCTTAGTTTAGATAATTAGATAATAGTAGAGTAATCGGTGAAATACCAACCCCCAAATCCAATACCGAGATTCGTACCTTTCCATTTCATAAAACATAAAAGATAAAAATAATCTTCCTCAACCTTAACCTTAGCGTAGTAACTCCTTACTAGCATTCCTATTCCCAGAGAGCGATATCAATACCCGTGGCTTACCCTAATTACTACACTACAACGATTAGGTTCATTGCCTAGGGTGTTATAAAACTTGCTCGAAGAAAAGGAAGTTTCCTTGACCCCGAGCGACGCGTGTGGCGTTATCAAGTTTTGGCGCGCATTGCGGGAATAGAATAGCTAGTTAGTAGTCCACCTCGTTTAGGTTTCTTTGCTTGATTCCTATCAAGTAAATTTTTCTCATTTTTAGCTTTCTCTTAGTCTATCCCCTTCTTCGTGACCTTTGTTCGTAATTCCATCACTTTTCATCATGGAAGGTGATAACCCACTACCATTCATCAACCCACCACCAAATGACCCGCCAAGAGCCCGTACTCTTGGTGAATACTCGAGACCAAGCCACCTAGGCTATAGGAACACCATTGAGCTTCCGACCAAGCCCAAACTACGGCCTGCGATCCGACACCATCCGGTTGGTGCAAAGCGGATGTGCATTCCATGGACTTCGTTAGAAGATCCAAATCGACATCGAGGATTTCCTCAAAATCGTCGATTCCATCGACCTTGATGCTACTACTCGGGAGACCACGCGCTGCGTCTCTTCCAATTCTCTACGGGACCAAGCTAGTAATTGGCTTGAGCGACTTCCCCGGCTCCATCTCAAGTTGGGATGATCTTACCTCTCGCTTCCTTGCTCAATTTTTCCCACCGGGAGAACCACTAAGCTTAGGCGAGACATCTTGACATTCCAACAACTCAAGGTGAGTCTCTTTACAAAGCATGGACTCGATTTAAGGAACTACTCCGTGACTTCCACACCATGGCATTGATCTTTGGCTTCAAATCCAAATCTTCTATGATCATACCGATTTCATCACTCGACGATCCATTGATCGAGCCGCGGTGGAAGACTCGGCGACTTTAATGCGGAGAAATCATGGGATATTATAGAGGAGCTTGCCGATCAAAGCTACGAAGATTGGGTGAATCTCCGAAACTCCGATTAACGTGGTTAATGCCATATCCACTCCTTACGAATCCTCCGATACACTCGAAGAGCAATTGAGTGCCATCGAGAGAATTGATTATCTTATGGAAAGGCGAAAAGAGCACCCGTACAAATTCCTCGAGAGGTCGTCAAATCCGCCCACTCCACCAACCGCTCCACACCTCTTTCGGAATCCCAAGTCGCGAGCAAAACCCAAGTTCGAAAGGCGCTTCGTTCTACTTCCCAATACCACTTTCACCAAGCTTCAAGGATCAAATGAGGGAGTACATGGCGGCTCATACGGAGAGATTAGCCGGTTGAAGAGGAGGTTTATAGGCGAGAGAGGAAATGCAAGCAAAATGAAAGAAATGATGGATTTGGTAATTGAATTTACCAAAACAAAGGTTCCCGAAAAAGTGCTCGTGAAGCAATGATTGCCCTCCACTTCATTTATGCGCCGTTTCCATTATGCACGAGAATGCAAGGGTGAGATGTGGAAAAGCGAGGAAAGCACGAAGGATGAGTGCGTGCCTAATGATGAACACGAGACCATTGAGTATTACCTTAAGCACGAAATTAACAAGAAAACCATTGCAAACCAAGTAAACAACTTTAGGTACAATGAAGTTCTTAGGGAAGCTCTTGAAGGAAAAATGACGGAAGAAGAATCGACGCCTTACCTATGGAACCTCTGTATGAGTTGGTTATAAAAACCGTTAACAAGAAAGCGAGACACCACGGAATTTCGTGATACCGGTTAGTGTCGGTGACATGGACAATATAAATGCCTTGGCGATCAAGGGACCGATGTGAACATAATGCCATTGTCAATCTATAATAAGTTAACTAAAGAGAAACCAGCCAAAACCGACCTTAGACTTTCCTTAGCTAATCATACTTATGTCCACCCGTAGGAATCGTTGTTGATGTTCTAATTGAGGTGGCTAACATCGTTTATCCGGTGGATTTCGTGATCATTGATGTTGAGGAAGATAAAAGCGTACCCTCATTCTTGGGACACCGTTCACGGCCACCGCCAAGGCAACCATCAAATGCGGAGAAGGCATCATGATACTCAGCGGGAAGAGTGCGCTAGGATACCCATCATCCCAAGATACCCTCTTAAGATCATGGAAATGATTACGGTGGAAATCGAAAAGCCCGGGCAACAATGTTAAGAAGAAGATGAATGGCGGGAAAAGGGCTTAGAGACTTTATGGTTCAAGGATTGTATGCGACATTGTGGAAACCCGATAAAAGTTAGGAAGCAATCCCACCTCAATACCTAAGGTACAAAAGGACCCTAAGGAATTTCTAAAGGGAGAAAAAGTGCTCTTGTATAGATCTCGGATAAGGGCATTACGAGGAAGAAACAAACCAAGATGGTTTGGGCCTTTCACAGTTAAGGAGACCAATTTAAAAGATAAAACCGTCGCCATAATTGACAGCGTTGGCAAGGAATCCACGGTGAGCATACAGCGTCTACACCCTTTCGATGAAGGAAAACAAAGGGTGAAGAGGCGGTAATGAGAAAGCGTGGGAGCACGACTATGAGTCTAGCTACAAGACTCTTAAATAAAGAAAAGCGCTTCGTGGGAGGCAACCCATGCTTAATTGTTTGCTTGTTAGTGTCATATATCTTTTATTAATTGTTTATCCTCATGTTTAAATTTGTAAAATGCTTTATTTTGTTTTTAACCTCGTCTTAATTGCATATAAAGGTATTTTACATAAAGGATAAGTGTAGGGAGGATTACACACGTTTTCAAAAAAGCGTAAACATGAGAATAACAATTAACTAAAAGATATTTATGTTTGTTTGTTCGAGTCAAATGCTTGTATCGAGTCATAATGGATGTTTTGCGAAATTTTTCGATTCTAAAGATGTAAATTTTCGAAATTTTTCGAAAAAATCGAGACCGGTTTTGTCGGGATAACTTTGTGGCGTCGAGATTGCAACTGACGGCGTCGGGAAGGAGTAAAACATCGATTACTTTTTCTCGTTTTCGAGCTACTTATAAATTTTGGAATTTTCGGTCTTAATTTTCTTAGAAATTCGTAAACATCCATTCCACAAGCATTATATCCTAGTTTAAATCGAGTCTTATATATATTATTACCGCCGATTTTCTGCGAAGGTTTCGTTTGTTTTCTTCAAGTGTGCGGGTTTAGTTTGTCAAGAAGAAGTTACATAAGATTGGAAGGAGCTTTTCACGCAATAATTCTTCTTGAAAAGGATTTAACCACCACTTTACGGATCTACCGAGCTAATCGGGGAGTACTAGTTTCTTTCGTTTTAATTACCTTCTTTTATCATAACTTTGATACTTTCGGGAACATTGGGGACAATGTTCGGTTTAAGTGTAGGGAGGAAAATAAAGCGGGAACTTTGAAACTATGCTTATCCTTGACTATTTGCTTTGTCCAATTGTGATTGTGTAATAAACCATGAGAAAATGTCGGTTAGGGTAATTTTGGCACCAAATTTAAAATTTTTATGACATATAGGAGTGGGCCATTAGTCTTAACAAAAGCGTCTCATGGATAGGAAGTTGCATGACTAGCACAAAACCCTTTACCACCCAAATTCCACCAAAATGTGAGGATCGCCCTTAGATTAGTAGGAATTAAAGCATTCATCTTCAATGCTTAGAGTGTGAACCGGTAGTATATTAGATTCTAGAACTTGTTTTGTGATGCATTCGAGATCGCAAGTGAGGCTACACTTGTGTAGTTAGGAATAACTAAATGATAAGAGGCATTAGGATAACCCTTGTTTGATACACGTAATATAATTACTTCTTCCATATCGGTTGAGTAATTCCCCACACCCTTTGCGTTGTACTCATCTTTAGTACACGATACCCTAGTTAACCCCTCGAGCCTATCCTTTTCGCGGTTCTCGTGATGTTTCGGTTTTCGAATATCAATGAAAACATTGTTTACACCCCACCCCAAATATACACCCAAATCGCCTTAGCCTACCCCTTATGCACTCACTTTTAGTGCAAATGTTTGTTATCACCCTAAACCCTTAGTTCAATTATCTAGTTGCTTGCATAAGTTGCTAAGTCGAGTCATATCCTTTGTATCTGATTTTGGGACGATTGGGATTCATGGGAAAAGTTAAAGTTTATGAAATGACGGAAGGGCGTTAAAATTCAAATTCCCTTTGTTTGCGTAATAATGTACCCCAAGTGTTTTGATCTTTTCAAATCGGGTCAAATTAGTGTTAGAGTAATAAAAACTCAAGTGTAGGGATATGCCTATAAATCCCTAGTATTTTGATGTTATCGTAGAGGATGGTAGAGTAAAAGTGTATGAAAAAAAAAAAAAAATCGAAAAAAAAGAAAAAAAAAAAAAAAAAAAAAAAAAAAAAAAAAAAAAAAAAAAAAAAAAAAAAAACATACGGGCTACCATCCTACATCTATCTTTGAATTTATGTTTATTTATTTCAGTTATCTAGAGTTTAGAGTGTCGAGTCTTGGCTTAGCGCCATTCTTCGTATGCATTTAACATAGAGATTTTGACTTACCACCACTAAATAGCCTATCCCACCAAACCCTTGTTTCCCTACCGTAAGCCTAACATTACAACCCTTTAAAGACCTCTTTGATAGTCTTTCCTAGGTGCTTACGCCAAAGCGATGGAGGTTTGATCTATTCTCAAGCCTATGGTAATCTATGTACTAGGACCGGTTAATGAGTGTTTATCTTCCATTTCCTATTTGTTATATTTCATATATACACCGAGAGAGATGTGAGTATCCAAACACCCCATGTGAGGTGCTAGTATGTAATTCCGTGCTTGTTATGACTTTTGGGGCTTATATGTGTTGTGGACCGTTTTGAATTAATGCTTCATGACCCCTAACTTATAAATTAATTGGCTAAAAGCACATTTGCTTGAGGACAAGCAAATAACAAGTGTAGGGATATTTGATAAGGTTTTAAAGGTACCATTTTGAGGGTCGTTTAAGTCCTTATTTGATCACTTTTGTATCCGTTATTGCTTAATATCGTTCCTTTTCACTTTTAGGTCTCTTGAAGGCAAAATCTTTGGAATGGCACTTATTTGGACGAAAAGCGCGAATATATGAAGAAAATGGCCAAAGTCAAAATCGAGACACTCACGATTCTTTGAAATTAGAAGGCGGCGGCGTCGGTGCTAATGGCGGCGCCGTCCCAAAATTGTTGTGACGGTCCGAACCCAAAACTCGTATTTTCAAGTGGCGGCGTCCGGTTGTAAAAGAGTAGGCCGTCGCTACTCGGGCGGCCTAGATGCAATCCAGACGGCGTCGAAAAGCGAAGAGGACGGCGTCACGGACATAAGGTGACGCCGTCGCAAGGTTAACGTGGCCAAGGCGAAACCCTAATGGCGGCGACACGGCGGCGTCACTAAACATAAGGTGGCGCCGTCGCATATGTAATCTTATATATAGAATCCGAATTTTTCGGTCTTTTGGGAGAGTCTTTTGGGTGAAAACCTAAAACCGAACCTAAGGTGTCTTGTACAGTATTTTAGGGTTTTAAACCCTATCTTACATCAAGATAAGTCTTTACTTCATTAATTCAATTATGTCTTTGATTATTTGTGTGTATGCTTGCATGTTCTCCATGTCCGGCTAATTTATTTGTGTGTTTGCTTAGGAAGTATGAAACTTAATTATTGAATATTGATTGGTTGTTTCTTATCTTAGTTGATTAATGATCTAGTAATGCGATAGGTCATTCGTTGTGTACTTAATGCTTGATTCATCTTTGTGAACCTTAGAATATAATTACGAGTAGTTGTAGGCTAAACCATCCAAAGAGCGCCTTAGAGTAGGAGTTTATCATCCCTAGTGGGTTTGTAGGCGAGACCCTTTGGTAAGTTCAAAGAGTTAGGGAGAAAGCATACCCTACAACTTTAGACACACAACGCAACTAGGAATAAGGGCGTGACAACTCAACCATCAATAGGAGATAATTAAGGAGTAATACAACCTAAGTAAACACATCTTTAAACTATCATACGAGCACACATTAATTAGACATAGACTCCCACAACCTTAGTTTAGATAATTAGATAATAGTAGAGTAATCGGTAGAAATACCAACCCCCAAATCCAATACCGAGATTCGTACCTTTCCATTTCATAAAACATAAAAGATAAAAATAATCTTCCTCAACCTTAACCTTAGCGTAGTAACTCCTTACTAGCATTCCTATTCCCATATAAAAGAGAGCGATATCAATACCCGTGGCTTACCCTAATTACTACACTACAACGATTAGGTTCGTTATTACATGGTTCGCCTGATTTGGGTGTTATAAAACTTGCTCGAAGAAAAGGAAGTTTCCTTGACCCCGATTGTGTGTGGGTCCTTTGATTGTGTGATTAACATAGGCTTTGCGTGTGGCGTTATCAAACGTAACTATCACTTGGTGTCTCACGCATTGAGGACACGTCAAGAGGTTTTGTACATAGGGTACAATGTTTCTTCTTCACAAGGATTAGTACAAGTTTAAGTAACAAATGGGGAATTTCACTTCATGATCAAGTTTGGCATATCGGGTTTACTTCACCATGTTGTCCTTTGCAATAATGACGGATCGCATGGTGATGTATTTACCAAAGTGTTTATTGGATGGTTGATGATATTGTTGATGTTGGATAATGAACCGTTAATGAACCGCCGCATGTTCTCCTAAAGCAGATATTCACGAAACCAAAGTTGTCACAAAACATTCAAGTCGACATTGTTCACGGTTTAGTCTTGGTTTTGTAAAATCCAGCGGAAGAATCTATTTCTCGGTTTAAATCATAGATTTGTAAAATCCGTGACAATGGAAACATCCTTGTAATAGTAAAGTGCATTTCCGGATCTATCTCTCGGTTTATTCTTGGTTTTGTAAAATCCGCGAAAGAAATTATTTCTCGGTTTAAACCACATAATTGTAAAATCCGTGATCATAGATTCATCCCGGAGAAAAGGAAAGTGTATTTATGGATCTTATCGATGTTGGTGCTACGATTTCTACTTCAAAGAAGGGATAAAGGGTGTACTTCATGAATTGGGTGTTTGTTTGGATTGTCTTCATGGCGGTTTGGTTATTACATGGTTTTACGGGTTATGTGCTATTAACCATGGTGGGATGAAACCATTATCATAGTTCACTTAAAACGTCAAAGAAGGCTAGATGTGAGCTTTTAACAAAAGATGTGACAACGGGTTAATTCACTATTATTTATTTGAATTATCACGGGCAAGTGTACTTAGTATCCGAAGGTATCGAGGATGGTTGGATGAAGATTCTTCAAGATCCTTGTTTGAGCTTATTATCAAAAACGAAGACTTGGAAATCTAGTTATTGTTGGGTGACTTTTCCTTTTCTTTTACCAATTGGGGAATTGGGCTCTTACCACCACAAAATAACTATCACTTTAAGGAGTTACGTTGTAGTGCTCGATGTCACATTCAATTGTGGATTTTCAAGAGGTGATGTCGTCTTATACTTGATGGTTGGTTGGATGAAGAGTATAGAGTACTTAGAGATTCAATGGAGGATGAACTCTCGGCACGCTCTTTGTTATATATATGTAAGTTTAAGTCACGACTTGAGTTAGTTTACTTGAGGTCAAATTCCTCATATTGGATTTTCTCCATCATTTGTCATGACAAAGAGCCTCTTGAATGATAATGGGATTGATAACAAGTTTGCCAATAGAGGCGAAAAAGAGAGATTATGACGTTTGAATACAACAGTTCAAGCCTCGTACTCTAAAGAAAAGAAATGTGTACGCTTCAGTGCGCATTATCTTCTGAAGAAGGGAAATCTTCTTATTTATGACCATTCTCGTCAACATGCTTCATGCCTTTTTCCATGCGCTTTCAATTATCAAGTGAACCGGGCTACCGTTGATTGTTTTTCTTATTCCACTTGCTCAATTATAATGATGATGGCGACATCATATGCTACCTTTGAGGGGGAGAAGTGTGAATAGAATACATTTTGATGATTTTCACTTATTCAATCAAGAATGGCAACTCCGTATGCAATTCTTGAGGGGGAGAAGAAGTGTTAATTTACTGCATGGTTGATTGATTTATGAGAATAAATGGTCAAACGGCTCCAAACTCATGTAAGAACCGAGCTTCTTCTTATCGGGTCATCTTCACATGGAGTTTTCTTCTATGAGCCGTTGGTTGACTTCTTCTCACAGGTGATTTTGTTTAATGACAAAGTGCTTCCAGCTTGAGGTCGATTACCTTGATGAACATCTTTTGTTCTTGTTTGATTGGGAGGATTTGAATTAAGGGATTTGCTATTTACAAAGTTAACGGAATGCATTTAGTGTGAAGAAGATGTTA
Source organism: Chrysanthemum lavandulifolium (assembly GCA_022545495.1). Classification (NCBI taxonomy): domain Eukaryota; kingdom Viridiplantae; phylum Streptophyta; class Magnoliopsida; order Asterales; family Asteraceae; genus Chrysanthemum; species Chrysanthemum lavandulifolium. The sequence goes on from JAHFWF010000081.1 coordinate 50,163, forward strand.
ACTATTTCCCATTCGGACAATCTTGAAGAAGGTCGAGTCTAAAGTCCATTCTACATTTTCATTGCATGTTAGAAGACTAAAGGCGAGTTGCATTTGATTATCTAAAGACTTCTTCTTAATCGGGCATTTATCAAACAGTTGTCGGTTTAGGGAGATCACTAATTGGGGAGAGTGAAAAGACAAATTTAATCCCCAATTAGACTTGCTCACATTCTACTTGACAAGTTGATTCCCACAAGATTACAAGTGTTCTTCAATGATTTCTAGTATACGGGCTTATTATGTGTTCTTGATTACAAGCATCAAAACAAACAAGGGGAGGAGACACGCATCTAAACGCAAGTAAACATTGATGAACTTAATACTTCTAAGTAATTGAAGATATCCCGGAAGACTAATGTCATTACCGCAGAATAACTCAAGGATTGACTCATGGCGTTTAGTGTTCTTATTCCAACTATGCGGGAGAAGAGATGGAAGAGTTAGTTTACGGTGATAAAAGAGGTACACAAGTGTGTGATGATTTCGATGCTATCACAATCATCGGGAGAGATTGTGTACATTGGGGACGCCACTATTTCACTTGAGTGCTTAATCAATGATTCGAGAGATATAATCACTTATTTCGGAGTTGACATCCGCAGAGATTCATCCGTAGAGATAATCGATGATTCGGCCCGCTTCTTCAATGTTAGCGGTTATTCTCTCTTTGGGCATTCGGTACTTTGGGTTCTTGAGCTTCATACACTTTCTTTAGGGAGAGAAAAGTATACATCGGGTTATTCTTTGGCTATTGGACTTAATCGCTACTTGATGGTATAAGTTTCTCCGTCTTGGGTATATGTGTATTTGGGTTCGTGAGCTCTAGTCTAAGAGACCGAATGCATCAATTCATCTACTTGGGGAAGTGGTCTCTTGACAACTTTTGGTATGGATCACTTGGACTTGATGGTAAAGGAATTTGAGAAGATTATTTAAGCGTGGGATGATACGTTCTTTGTTCTTCTATTGGATGATATAACCTCGAGCGAAGAATCACGGTGATTATTCTTAAAAGGAGCAGCAGGATCGATGATAATGGTGTACTTCCTTGTGCACTTGGCTAAAGCAAGCTTGAAATAGAGCTTGAATCTGCTCAACATAGGGATTTTCGGTTTGGGGAAGCGCCAAAGTCTCTCTTTCTCAAAGGCTCGGGTTCTATCTTCTATTCGGAGCCTCGGAAGCTTTGGTGGTGGAAGTTTAGAGATGACAAATTCTATCTTCTACGACGTCTTGTTCGATATCCTTATCTCGGTACTCTGATCATCATCTTCTTAAAACATATCATCTACTCTATCTGTAAATATTTATCAAAAACAAAATACAAAAATATAAAACCAACAAAAAGAAAATAGAAAAATAGAAAATTTCAAAAACCCATAAAAATTTGAAAAATCAGAAAATACCAAAAATATTGTTTCCTCAAGACATGTCTTCTGGTATCGATAACATCTACGGTCTTAAAAATGTCATTCAATAATGGCACGTGACCATAGATGAAGTTCGAGCAGGAGGTGTAAATATTTTTCCAAAACATGTCTAAAATTATGGCTTGCAGTTACTTCAGACTGTAACCCGCTCTTCAAAACTATGGGTTGCTATTATTTCAGATAGCAACCCGTTCTTCAAGAAAGGAAAGTGCTACGCTAAACCTATCTTCAAATGATTCGTGCACTTATCCTAAAACAAATTGAGGAAAGTATGTCGAAGGACTGCTGTTCCTACTCAAATATTTTTCCTTCTAAAATTCTTCAAAAAAATATTTGTTTTAACAAAATGGTGGTAAATGAGTTTCTTGAAAATCAATCAGAATCATGTTTTCAAAATTTGCAAACCCAATCAATGACTTTAGCTTATTTAAAACATTTCATAGAAAGAGTCATTGATTGAGGGGAGAATGTTTTCAAATTTACATCATCTAACGGGCTTTCTTAATCATCCTACGTGCTTATCCGAAAATATAATTGCCTATGTTGAAGGACTAAGTTTTTAGGATGTGATTGTTAGGATTAGATGAGTATAGATTGATGAACCCATTATTCTCATGCCTTTATGATCCGATTGATATGTTGAATTGACTTTTATTAGTCGATTGTTGTTTGGGTGATGTCGACCACCATATATCAGTATGTGTGTTCACTAACGATGCAAGTATATTGGTACATAAGAATGTTCCCGATCCGGATCCCACAATAGAAGATGATTGGATGCCGAAAGGAAAGGGTAACTATATCTTGGATTGACAAATGAAGAAACGGAGCTTAATTTGACTTCTATGGAGAGTTGGCATGAAAAATACAACGTAAGAGGTCTCATCGCATCACAGATGGTTTTCTTCATCATCAAATGAAGAAACGGAGCTTAATTGACCTCTATGGAGAGTTGGCATGAAAAAATGCAACATAAGAGGTCTCACCGCATCGCCAGATGGTTTTCTTCAACCCTCGGCAACAACAACAAAGCACTCAACCACCTAATGTATCTTTGTGCGGGACAATTGTGATGATACCATTTTTAAACAATTTTAAATAATATTGTTTTGAAAAATGGAAAATATTGGTTTTGAAAATAAATTGGACTTAATTTTGAAAATCACCGGACTTCATTTTATCAAAACTTAAGTCACTCAATCATCGAGTACGGTCATCGATTGAGCGGGAGAGTGATTTAAAATAAAATATTTTCAAATGATATTTCTTCATAAAAGGTTCGTTTGTACAATAATAAGTGGTGATCTAAAGATTTAATGTTATGTCATGGTATGATTTTCTTTAAAACTTAAAGATCTTACAAAATGAAATTTTTTCTGTTCTTGTTTGATTGTGAAATTGTTTTATTTTACTTAAAGATCTCTTAAAAACTATCATACCTGACACTAACAATCTTTAATATCCAAAAAATTGATCCGTATCAATCATTTTACAAAATTAAATCAAGCAACGTCTTTCCCCAAAATCTAATAAATGATTTAAATTAATTGGGATCACAAATCTCAAAAGGTTCAAATTTTTGATCGGGGAGAGATCGTGATTTAAATCTTAAATTTGTTTAAATGGAATTGGTTTTAGTCCTTTAAAGGCACTCCTGCCTCCATGTGCCAAACGATTTCTAATACATAATGCACATGTTGAGGGGGAGCATTTATCCAAAAACAAGATGAGTATTTAAACAAGGTACATATTCTCCCATGTTTTCTAAACCTTATTAAATCACTTGGGATCCAAAATCTCAAAGGGTTTGATATTTTTGATCGGGGGAGAATTTGTGATTTAATAATGAAATTTGATTAAAGGTGATCATTTTGATTCAAGTGTGCATGCTGCTCTCCCATATGTGTTAAACGCTTTCGAATCTCGAAGAACATATTGAGGGGGAGCATTTCAAAAGAAAATAAACTTTCAAGGAACAAAGATTTATATGTTTCAACATAAAGTACCTTGATTGATTTTCTAATGGTTTCTAAATGGCAGTGTGATCGTGAAAGTATTTCAAGGAACTCTTTCCTCTATGTGCTAAATTATTTGAAACAACCATCGCACATTTTGAGGGGGAGAATTTACAAAGAAATTCAAATGGCTTTTTCTTCGGAAATTGTGGTCTAGAAAATTGTTTCAAAGAACTCTTGCCTCCATGTGCTAAACAATTTCAAATCATATGCACATGTTGAATGGGGAGCATTTCTAAATGATCAAAACAATTAAGGTACAAAATGGTTTGATACTATATCACAAGTACCTTGATTGATTTTCCAAATGATTTTTCTATTGGTTTCAAGGAAGAGCGAACTATACCTCAAGACCGACCATTTTACTTTATGCATGGTGTTATAAGGATCGTTAGGTTAGGTATTCATTCCCACGATCCCTTGAGCGGAGGGATCTACCGAGGACAATCCACTAGATAGTGTAGAGTCCTTAGGTATGATGAAAAAAGGAGAAAAGTGAGATATGGGAAGAGTGCGGATCGAGATAGAGCTAGAACCGGAATAAACCCAACAAGGTTCTAGTTATGAAGTCTCGGTAAGCTTGAAGGGTTGAAGAATGAAAAAGAAATGAATGTGAAAAGGGTGAAAAGAAATAGCCTCAATAATTCAACCTTAGGCGTAAACCAGTTCAATACATATGCTACGGTGTTTACTAAGGTAACACCGTATTGAAGACAAACGTCATGGACCCGGACGGCCTTGTCTACAACTTCCCAAGCTACTCAAGTTCCTCTTAAAAGGGCTTGTTTCATTCTTACGGGAACCCACATAATCTATCGACTTTCTCTTAGAGATTGTTGATATTGAAGAAGGAGACCCTCTCCATAGTCTCCGCATAGGAACCAAATATGCACAATTGAGTCTAGAGCCAAGAGATCATCCACAATATCTCATTAGGACACTAAATTAATGAAGACTTGTTTCACACAATGTGGAAAGTAAGAATATATTAAGAGTCCTCGCATTATCCTTGTGGTATTGCGGAACATCCGAGTGATATGTAAAATATTCAAGATGAAGATGGAAATCCTTATAGAGCCAACATCAAACAAGCTCTTGGTGGGTAACATGTGAGATCTTCTCGTAAGATCAAGCTTGTGACAACTGGACATAAACGATGGGGCGATTCACTCTTGAATCAACCTTGGTCCAGGAAATGAATTGGCAAATACTTTTGGAAAAACCGTTCGATGTGCAAATCTTCTTTTCTGTAGCACATCGAATGTGTATTCATGTTTTCAAACACAAAAGTATCTCGATTGAAAAATACTTTTGGAAAACCGTTCGATGTGCAAATCTTCTTTCTCTAGCACTTGAATGGGTATTCTCTTCAAACACAAAAGGTATTTTGATTGAAAATTGATCTTTCTCATAAAACCTTCGTCGATTGCAAAACTCTTTCTTCTAAGCAATACACGATTCTTTTCAAATCAATTTTCATCAATCGGTGAATCTCGATTCATTGGTTCACTCACTCCGTGTTGTCTTCTTTGATACGCCCGGTTAAGAACGATTAGAGCATTGCGAAACCCCGTCAAGGAGATTCTTGAAATTCTACCCGATCACATGCAGACGTGTCTCGATCAATGGGAACCGTGGGCGTGTACCTCAATTCAACGAAAGTGATCAAAGACACTTTCGTATGTTTTATTGCTAACTGTTGTTTGCGGTACATTTGGACGATTGCGGTGATCGAATTGAGAAGTCAATCCAAAGCCGCATGCTCATAGCATCCACACTTAATTTAAAGAAATCATGACAAGTACCAATCTTAATAACTGGCTCGATATTTTTATACCATGCCTCATTACATCGCTGCAACTATCTTGAACCGTAAAAGCTTCCGCTACTCGATGAAAGATGTCATGATCCGAAAGTGTGAGCATGTCGGTCCGAAAGTCACAACATCACATGAAGGCAACACTACAAAGGGTGATCTAGAGATTTCTCGTGGTGATGATCTCAATGAAAGCTCAAGATCATCAAAGATGTGGATCGATTAAAGGCCTCTACTAAAAGTACAAATCAATGCGGACTTTGAAGAATCACTACTAAAGCACAAAGATTATGGAACTTGAAGAATAGAAGTCTACGAGCTCGAACTAAAGACAAAGATAGAATGCTAGGATTGAAAATGTATTTCATGGGGTGACCTCCCTTAAGGGAGATTGTTAGGAATTGGAAATTCCATGTTAAAGTGTCGGTCACCCCAATTATGGTCTAGCATATGTTAGCTCGTAGACATGTAATTATTTACTTTATTCAAGAGTTAATTAGTTAGTTAGTAGCGAGATTAGTTTAGAGCAACACCGTGGAGGAAGGACGGGTCTTTACCCACCTGTATGCCCGATCCACACCCGTCGGGATGGCGATTATTTGTAACTATAAATACCCTTCCATCCTTGGAAGGGGTGGTGCTCTTTGAATCTAACCTTTCATTTTGTATTACAACTCTTTCAAGAACACCCTCTCATCTCTTTCTCTCTAAACCATGGCATACTTGATTCATCACCATCCAAGGCCACCGTAATCATCATCAACACAATATTTAAGATCCAACAAAGGTCGCTCCTCAAGGTACTTTTAGGCAAAATCTTATTACACCAAGAACCTTGGATTTTGATGAAGAAGCGGTCCTTCAACAATTATACATGAAGAAGCTGGTACTTCTTATCCGATTCAGCAAAAGGAACATAGTGCTAGTGATGATGAGACCATTGCTCATATGTTGCTCAACATATCAAGACCAAGAGGTATTAGTATTCTTGGAGTTGAACAACCTCAAATCTTACAATCTTCTTCTCAACCTACTCAAGAGTTAGATCCAAAAGATAAAGGAAAAGGAATCTTGGTAGAATCCAAGAAAAAGAAGAAGAAGTTTACTTTAGCAGATTTAAAAGCTATTGAGGAAGCTAAAATGAAGAAGTCGCTAGAAAGATACAGTGAATTAGATGTCGAAATTGAAATACCAAAGAAGCCAATTGTTCTACCAAGAAGACCACAAGGTATTGCTAAAGAAAGGAATGCCATGATGAGTTATCAAGGGTCAAGGATATATAGGTTTCTGAAGTTAAGATATCCGAGATGAAAAGCTTATATGATGTCAGTTAGAGTCTATTCAAAAGGAACTTGATAGTATTGTTTCTTTTGATTACGAAAAGAAAATTGTGGATGCAAGAAAAGTCAAAAGAAGTTCAAAGAGAAAGAGGACAACTAATGATGAGCGACTATCAAAGAAGTTTAAGTTGAGAACGAGATCGGTTGATGGTGAGGAACTATCTAAGAGTTGTTGATTTTGAGCATCCAAAGTCAAAAGAAGTTCTTTGAGACGAAGTCTAAGATTTCTACATTTGAAGTTGTAGAATCATCAAAAGAAGAAGATTATCTCATCTTTCAAAGAGAAGATGAAAGTTTTAGAGCATTCAACTTGTTGTGGGACATACGCATATGATAGATATAGAAGATTTGCTTCATCTGTATCAACAAGTGCAAGCTTATTTTGAGCATATTCCACCAACAGAGTGGGTTTAGTCTTCTGTGGGTGATCTTACAACCATCCGGGAGAGAAGAAACAAGTAATGATGCTCTGGAATAATCAAGAAGATTGGGAGATCATAAGTTGGAGATTCTTTGAATCATCGAGTGCATGTATTGGAGTTAGAAGATGGTACCATGATTCATATGCTAGCGAAAGGAGATATCCTCTTACAAGAGATCTTATGATTAGAATGTTAGATCATGGTATGAAAGTTGAACAAGAGAATGAAATAGCACTTATGGTAATTGAATTGTTCATCAAATGGACAACTTTAGCGATGATAATGCATGAATACCGGTATGGTTTTTATTATATAAATCTTTTGAATAATAAGTACTTTATTCAAAGTCTTCTTGAACAAACAAGCTTTATCAAAGTCTTTGCTTAAAAGACAAAACCAAGAAAGTCTTTTAAATAATAAGCAATTTTTGTAAAGTGCAAAATACTTTTTGAAAGCACAAGATAACAACAATAAATTGTTTTGAGAATTACACATGGTGTTAGTACTTGTACTACACAACAAATGGTAATCAACTCACCATGTTTAATAAACAAGAAAGAGTTTGACTCATCATGAGGGTACGGCTCTGATGTGATTATCAAATCCGTTTTTAGTTGACAATTTACTAAAAATTGTATGGTTTTCAACTCACCATATCTGTAATAGTGAAGAGTTGGCTAGCCCACAAGATAATGGCTTGTGGTAAAGGCTGTGGAAAATCCATTTGTATGGTAATTAGTTCACCATGGTAAAAGAACTAACTAGTCCAAAAGCAAACGGCTCTTGGTAAAGACTTAATAAATCCGTTGATAGCTGATGATTTGCTAAAAATCATATGGTTATCAATGTACCATGGTTTTTAACCTAAACATTGGCTACTCCAGAGTTAATGGCTTTGGTAAAGAGACATCAAAATCCATTATTTTTCAATGATTCACCTCTCACAGGAGTTTATACACCTGGAAGTGATGAGAATAGTATGAAACTTTGTGATCTGATGTACATTTTGCCATATGTTGCTGAGTAGCTGAAAAGATTAGTTGCTGTGAAAATATCATCTGTTGGTGATAAATATTGCTGATAAAGATTACTTTGATGATGACAATACAAACACAGAGAGTACAAGACGAATCTGAAGTTAAAGATACAATCTTTCCTTGAAGACAAAGATGTTGAAGTTAAAGATACAAAGGAACTTGAAATCAAGCAAGTAGAATTCAAGTTAGAGGAGGATTGTTGGGGTATAAATTCAAAGTACTGCTTATGAAGAAAGTCAAAGTACTGCTTATGAAGAAAGTCAAAGTACTGCTGGTCAAAGTACTGTTATGCAAATCGTTTAAGGATTGTTATGTAATTCTAGAATATTCTTAGATTAGAATTAGTTTACTTGTCGTACAAGAATTGTAAACCGACTAGGGTTTTCCTTATGCCTATAAAAGGATCCTTAGATTGGCATTAGATATATGCATGAAAGTACGTTATTAGAGTTATTTAGCGATTAGGGTTGTCGGTGAATCAGTATAATAAGGTGTTCAAAGTTTGGTTTTAATATAATAGTTGAAGTTCAAAGTTATTCTTCTTAGCTTTGTTAAAGTAGATTCCCATACTTAATGAGTTGTATCAATGTTTCATCATTAGTAGTTTTGGATTTATCCAAGGTTGCTAAACCCTTACAAGCTACATAGTTAGTTTGGTCGAGTATATCGATCCAACGGTCATGTATCATTGATTTTGTCCACTTACGTGACATGTTAGTAATGATGAGTCACCCTTAACCTTTGTCGTGTCTACCCATATTACCTTCGAGAATTGTTTAGCCCTTAACTCTAGTGTTGGAGATTTGTGTAACCGCCAAGCTTATGATAGAATACATGCTATGATTGTGCGATTGAGTGATCACCCCGAAATTGACACTTGGAATAGTTGAGAGAATCGAGTGTTTCGTTCCCATTTCGTGAGGTGTTCGGCTTTGTTTTATTCTAGCATAAGGATTTGTAAACTTATATTTTCCGGGTTTTGGGAGATATCTTTTAGGAATCTTTCTAATAAGGTCTACTTGAGGGCAAGTAGAGTTCAAGTGGGGATATTTGATAACATCAAATAGTCCCGAATATTAAGTGTCAATTTCCCGATAATGCTTGTAATTTATATCATTTATATGGATTTACGCTTGTTTTCCACTTTCAAGTAAATTATGAGCATTGGAGCTAAAGAGACGCGAAATTGCGTAAATATCAAAGATTTATCATAGTATGTCGACTTTGAAGAAGTTACGGTGTAACTCATCTCACATTAAGCCGTAACTAAAGCGTGACTCGGAAAGCCAACTAATTAGAAGATTACGGTAACTCCCCTAAAGACTATGACGTAACTATATTAGGTCAAATGAGGTTCCACGTCACCGATAACTACTGCCAGTAACTATTTCACCAACTATGGCGTAACCAAGTAATATTGAAGATACGCGTAACCACTCATAAGGTTACGCCAGTAACCAAGCAGATCTAGTGCAAATTACGAAGGAATTGAAGATTACGGCGTAACTCCCGGATCGGCCTATAAATACCCCACGATTTACAAAGATTTCAAAGTATCCCATTCCACACACCACAACCAAAGAATGTGGGAAGAAGCCAAAGGCGGTCTATAGGAGCATACGGAGTTGTCTCAAGGAGAAATCACTCCCCTACGATAAGCATTAGCATTTTATCATTCTTTACTTTCGATTCATGTATTTCATAACTTTGAATATTGAATTGATTTGTATGGTTAATATGAGCTGCTAAGCACCTCTTGATCTTGGCCTAGTTATGATTCATAATTGTTTTGTTTGCGTTTACATTACTTCCGTATAACTATTTCTAAGTGTATGCATGCATAGTTTATTGGTAGCTACCCTTGTTTGGTAGTTTTGAATGGCGGTAGAGGCTAGTTGCTTAGGAGATATGACCAACCGACCCTAAGTGAGTAGGCGAGATGGGAAGGGTAAGATATGACCAACCGACCCTATCTACTTGTGTTGACCAACTAATCACCTATCGTTTGGATGAACTTAAGAATTAGGGGTGAGTGTTTAAGTTGCTAACGTCCGGCACTCACTATTATAAATCTAGCATGTAGCGGTACTTAATAACTTGGCTTAGGGACCAGAACAATTGGACTTATGAAGGGACACTTGACTTCTCTAGTGGTGGCATCTTTCTTCGATAGGTTAGGCGAATTGACCAAATGTTGTCCTCTCGAATTTGACCCTACACAAGTAATTGGAAGTAAGTAGCGAGATATTACTAGCTAGGAGGATTAACTAGGTTAGCACCACTCTCCTCTTTGATTAAACCATTGCCTTTTATACGCTTTTATACGCTTTAGTAGTCAATTAATTAATTCCTTATCGAAATCATTATTAACTGTGACACCTAGACTTAGTAATAATCCAACACACATAGCTCTTGGGACGACCTCGGTTTTACCGAATACTACACTACACGCCACTGTGTACACCGCCTGTTAGTGCATTAGGGTAGACCATAGGTATAACGAGACTATATAAATATTAAACACCGTCAATAAACCTGCATCAATTGTATTGGGTGTTGGTAGAACTATGGTCCTTGCATAAAGATTGTAAGAATATAGGGACTAAGGTTTTAGTCCCCTATCCCATCCTCACATTTGCATAAAGTTATAGGAAGCACTTTATTCTCACATTTTACCCCAAATTTGAATTCATAAACCTAAAGCCTCAATTAAGTGAAATTGCATCAAAATGGGTAAATCTAGAGCTCAAAATGTAATAAATGCTCCAATTGTCAAACTATTGGATATAATAAGTCTAGGTGTCACAAGGATCATGTACCAAAACCAACAAAGGAAACAAAGGTGCGAGGTAGAAAAAGGCATTCTGATGGCAAAAGGCAAGAGGTATTCATTTAATTATCATTTGCATAACGATTGTTCTTGTATGTTTACATTGTAGTTGATGTGCAAATCTATTACTTTTGCAGTGGATGGATGAAGACGATAGCAGGCAGACTATGGAACAAGTGTTTCTTGAAGCTCTTTATGAGCAAGAAGAAGAACACACAATATTGGAGGAAGATGAAGAGCAGACAAGGATGGATGAAGAAGCATTCCAGCAGTTTTTGGAAGAGGAGAGAATGTACAAAAGAATTGAAGAGGAAAGGAAGAGGAAAATTTGTCTAGAAGAAGCAGAGTTTGAGGCAGCTTACTATGGAGTGGCTGTGGAGGATTTATATCCAAGACATCCATATGTACTGGATAAAAAATGTTGATCTATTTGTTAGAAGGTTGTAGGCTTATAGCCATTTGTAATTTGGACACTATCATGTTTGAAATAAATTTGTTTTGTTGACTTTATAAGTCGAATTGGTTATTCAAACACCCCTAAAGCTGCGTATGTTGACTTGATTTTAAGTATTTATCTTGTCTTTACTCCCATATACTTGTTCAAGAACAACAACTCCATATACTTATATAATACATCTTAAGTCATCAATTCTTTATCATACCACATATTATCACCATGGATGCGAAAATGGTTGTCAAATGGTATGCCTTTCTTGTTGGGTTGAAAGTGAAAAGAAAGCAGTGGATTGACCTTTTTTGCAAGGCGTCCACCTTATAGAGATTTCATGTGGTATGTGTTTGTCCAGTGTGCCTTGACAGAAGGGGAAACACATCTTATACTGGTAGAGATGGTGTTACAAGGGAAAACACAACTATAAGAGATAGTGGTGGATATGTAATGGGTCTACATATTTCTGCATCTACTAGAGTTGGTGCTTCCTTGGGCAGTGATGAAGAAGAAAGTGAACCACTTGCAGCTGAAATAGCAAGTGGAGAACGCCCAAGCCAAACACCACGTGAAGCACATGCAAGCTGAAAGACCAAATGGAGAACGCCAAGACAAACACCACGTGAACCACTGCAATCGAAAGACCAAATGGACCACCTACTAGTCAATTAACCAAGTGAATTACACGCAAGAAATGTTATGTTGTCTTTCGGTCTAAATGTAAGTTAAGCGATATGTGTGTACTTCTTTTGTTATAAGAATTAAATTTTGGTTACAATTTGAATCATTGACTTTATAAGTCCAATTGTGTTATTCCAAACGACCCTAAAGCGCACATATAATTGCAACATGAAGCGGCATAAACATCAAAACCAAAACTACAAATGCAAACAAAAGATATTTTAAAGACTAAAACAATTCGGTGTGGTTACTCTAATTTTTTGGTTTATGTTGACGTTATAAGTCAAAATGGGTTTTTCCAAACACCCACCTAAACTGCATAAGCAAATGCAAACTACAAAATGAAAACAACAAAGCCAAAATATACATACACCACCAACTAATTATACCATATAAAGCAAAATATACATGTTAACAAGTATCGTTTTCAGTAACCATCATCAGCCAAAAAATATATATCTTCATTACATCAACAACTAAAAATAACATGTGAACTTCTTGATGGGAGACTTGATATTCATAGGGAGACTTGAGCTCCTTAGGCGGATGCACATACCACTCATTCCTATTTGTGTTGGAGCATCCCACGCTCCAAGACCAAGTACAACATTGGGAGTGGAAGCCTTGGAAGTTTAGGAAGTGGAACCTTTCAAAGTAGTACTCTTAGAAGACATGATCCCAAACTCATCATCGGATGTGTGCGAAATAATGATGACATCAAATTCATTTCCTTTCAAGTTAGTATATGGAAAGATAGCCAAAACAGAAAGAAATTAGAGTTCACCCATTACAACTTTCTTGGTTTGCAAACATTAAGTCTAACATTTCTCAAACTCCTTATTTCCATATTTTTCCACAAGTCTTCAAGTATCACATCAGCAATGTCATCTCTTATATCCCACTTATTCCCATAAGTAGCCATGGCATACTCAATCATATCGTCAGATACCTTTAGCTTGCTATAATCCCTTTTTTTGGCAGATTCTGACACTGCTCGGATTTCTGTCAAATAAAATACGGTTATTTATGCTCATTCCTTAAAATGTCAATCACACAAATACAAAAAAACCAACTAACCTTTCATCACTTCAGCTTCTTTCGCAAATCTGCATAAATCTTCAAACATTTCATCATACATTTCATCTTCTTGTAACCAAGTATCCCCATATTCGGCCTTCAAATATTTTACCATCTCATCAGTTACTGCTGTAAAAGTAAGGTACTTGTCTGCCATTATTAAAGTGTATGTGAGGGTTGTGTGACAAGGGAGGGAAACGATCAAGATGGTATACAAATAGCTTTTCTTTAGTTGAGTTAATGTGTGGTATAAATGTGTATGGACTATAATACCCTCGACTAACTAACATAAATCGGATGTTAACACGGTGTTAATGGTCGAGGACGAGTTTAGCCTATAAAAACTTGTTTTGGACTCCGGCGATGAAAAATAAAACTTTTGTCCTAGCGTGATGCGTAAATACAAGATTAGGGACCAACCGTGTATTTTACTCTATCTTTTATAAATCAATCAATTGGCATCGTTATAACAACACACGGATAAAAAACCAAGTAACAGGTTAAATCATCACTATTCAATTCACCATAAATGATCTTCCATGTTTATAGATGCCATAATTCAATTATACCAAACATAAAAATACATGTATCTCAATACAGACAAATATCTAGAACAATTAGGTGACTATCTCCGATGATGAAGTCTCTTATCAGATCAATATATTGTCAAATCTTAAGGAGATGAAAACTTTGCTAATCAGTATAAGACAGCTCAACACCAATATTCAAATAATAATAGCTTATAGTACTTTTTCATACACACAAACCATTCTCAATTTTCATCAATAACCAACTATTTGACGCCACATATGTATTATTATTTTAGAACAAAATTCATTGTTTTGTTATGACAAACTAATATAACGGATTGAAATTAATTTTAAGTAAAAACTACAAGATTTAAGATCATTTGAGGACAAAAGATTATTTACATACCAATGGATCAATCTCCATCATCCATTTTTATTTGATCTAATGGATGAGATTAATCACAACAATTTAAAAAACCCATTTTTATCATCTTTTTAAATATTAATAACTTTCAAACCGTTAATCGTTAAGCGAAAAAAAAATATTATTGCGACGAGCATTTAATCATATTTCTATAGATAGGCACTTTGATAAACTTTTGACAAAAAATTTTTTTTCGTATTTTTACGTATTTTTTAGTTTTTTCGTTTTTTACGTTACGAAATTTGCATTAAAAATCATATATGATTAAACACTAATTTGAATATCACATGTGATATTAGTGTTATATCATATATGATATTAGTGTTATAGCATATATGATTTGTAATATCACATGTGATATTAGTGTAATATCACATATGATATACATATATCATATCATGTGATATCACATATCAACATATGTGATATTTAAATTAGTGTTTAATCATATATGATTTTTTTATGCAAATTTCAAAAAGGCGAAAAAGGTGAAAAAGCAATTTTTTCTTTTTCGAAAGTATATCAAAATGTCCGTCATAGAAAGATAATTAAATGCTCTTGCGACGGTGTAAATATTTTCACTTAACGATTAACGGTTTAAGAGATATTTAAATTATAAAAATATGTGGAATAATAAAATACTTTTAATCTCAGCCATTGATTTTTTTTTAGATGGATGATGGAGATGAGTCCCTTGTTATGTAAAAAAAGTTTGGTATATAAAATAACTATTCTCAAACTACAATTATCATAGATCTTGTAAACATGGCAACATATATTCTTTCTTGACAAGGTGATATTAAAACACGCTTTCACGAGTATCAAATCGAACCATGATATTATTACTAAATTTATAAAACTATCTTATTATATAAGTAGAGGAATTTTCAAATGCTTACTCTTATTTTGGTGCTTACCAAGGGACAAATCCCCACCATCCATCTAGTTTGATCTAATGGTTGGGATAAACCCAAGATTTAATATGGGCACAAGTTCAGTGTTTTTTTATCCTTTTTCTTTGTCTTTTGTCTCTCTTATTTATTAACATTTTATTTTTTATTTTTTATTATTATTTTTTTTGTGGAACTCACGTTATTATTTTAAAATCATGTTTTTTTTTTTTTTTTTTTTCAATTGGGGTTTTATTTAATTTTTTTAACTTCACGTTTTTCATTATTTTTTTAATTTTAAATTCACCTTTTTTTTTTTTTTTTTTTTTTTTGTTTGTTTTTGTTTTTTGTTTTTTTTTTTCCGCTTTCATACGCTTTCATCTCGTATTCATACGCCGTTCGTTTTATACGTTTTGTTCGTGTTCATATGTTTTCGTCATTTTTACGTTTTAAATCTTTTCATCCGCTGTACGTTTACATCCGTTTTCTTACGTTTCCGTCCGTTTTCGGCGTTTACGTACGTTTCATACGTTTATATACGTTTTGGTATGTTTTGGACGTTTTGTCCGTTTCATACGTTTTCCTCCGTTTTATAAATTTTAAATACATTTTAAGACGTATTCGTCGGTTTTTTATCGTTTTTGTGCTTTCATACGTTTCGTATGTTTTCACGCCGCCCGTTTAGGTCCGTTTCATACGTTTTATCATTTTCTTACATTTTCGTTTGTTTTCTTAGGTTGTCGTCCATTTTCTTACGTTTTCGTTCGTTTTCATACGTTTTCTTTCGTTTTCGTCCATTTTTCATACGTTTTCATACGTGTTTTTATGCTTTCTTACGTTTTCGTCCGTTTTCTTACATTTTCGGCCATTTTCATCCATTTTCATACGTTTTGTTTGTTTTTTTAGGTTTTCATGTATTTTCGTCCGTTTTTAGAAGTTTTAAATCGTATTTTACGTTTCATGTATTTTCATCCGTTTTTACGTTTCGTCCGTTTCCATACGTTGTCATCCGTTTTACGTTTCATCCATTTTCGAGACGCCGGCAATTTTCATACGTTTTCATCCGCTTTTATACGTTATTATTCGCTTATATCGTTTTGGATGTTTTGGTCCGTTTTCACGTTTTCATTCAATTTTATACATTTTTGTCCGTTTTCAGACGTTTTCATTTTGATATTTGTAAGTGACACTTATTTATCTCTTGTGATATAACACTGTAAGGAAGATGAAAAGTATTACATTATTCATCATGTATGTGTTATCAGTTGTGATACTCAACTAAGAATGTGATGATTGTGTTTTTTGAAAATATTTAGGAAGATTTTTGTGTTTTATGATATTATGAAATATTAGAAATGTTGTTCAACTGAAAAAAAGAGATGGTATGATACTTTTGTTAGACTTGTGGTAGATTTTTCTATTTAATGGATACATTGTGCATGTTTGATAGGTTTTATCGCGGGATTTGAAAATATCTATAGTTGAATCGACAAACTAAAGAAGCTATGGTTGAAGAAAGCACATCTTATAAACAAACTAGGAAGCTCAAACACATGTGATATGACACATGATATCACGGTGATATCACCTCACTGTAATATCACATGATATCACACGTGATATCATGTGTGATAACACGGTGATATCACCGTGATATCATGTAATGATATCACCGGTAGTATGTGTGATATCATAGTTTATATCACTTGTGATATCACCAATGATATCACCGGTGATATCACTGTGATATCATGTGATATCAAAAGCGGTGATATCACCGTGATATCATGTGTGATATCACATGTGTTTGAGCTTGTTAAGTTTGTTGTGCTTTCTTCAAGCATAGCTTCTTTAGTTTGTTGATTCAACGATAGATATTTTAAATCCTCTATAAAACCCATCGAAACATGCACAATGTATCTATTAAAAAGAAAATGTCACCACAAGTCTAACCAAAGTATCATAACATCTCTTGTTTTCGTTAAACACCTTTTTAATATTTCATATTATCATAAAACACAAAAATCTTCCTAAATATTTTCAAAACACAAAAAAAAAATGAGCAGAATCATCACGTTGATATAATAAGTGATGTATATTATTGTTTCTTTCATATATACTTGGTAAAATACTAAATTTTTATCACATTTGGTAAGAATGTAATATTTCACATTCTTAGTTGAGTATCAAAATTGATAACACATACATGATGAAGAATGTAATATTCTTCATCTTCCTTCTGATGTTATATCACAGAGATAATAAGTGCCACTTAAAATATCAAAATGAATAAAAATGAAGCAAACTATGAAAATGGAGATTTGAAATATTCTCAAATTCAAACAAGTGTTGCATTAAATTAGCATTTTTTGAACAAAATAAGAATTCACCTAAAGAGACTTTAACCATTTATTTCTACTAAGAGTATAATATCACAAGTGATAGATAACATTGGTTGCACTAAAAATATACGCTTGTCAATTGCGATGAAAGGTACAAAAACTATCATGTAACCGAAAATTATAAAATATTAGAAAACACATAGGTGATAATATATAAAAATATACAAAGCAATGAAATATCTCGGTGATATTAAAGGTTAAAAAACATGCTTGTTTGTTTATGAAATATTACAAGTGATATTAGACATTAACTTTTTTATAAAATATCACAATTGATATTAGACATGTAATATAATAGAGTTTAATAATAAGTATGAAAGCGTATGAAAATAGACGAAACGTATAAAAAAAACTAGAAAAAGCGGGAAAACGTATGAAACGGACGAAACGTCTCGAAACGGAAAAACGATAAAATGAATGAAAAGCGTATAAAACGTCATAAAACGGACGAAAATGTATAAAACGGACAAAACGTATGAAACGGACGAAAAGAAAAAGCATTTAAAGCGTCTAAAATGGACGGCGTAAAAAGCGGACGAAAATGTATATAAACCTATGGCGTATAGAAGTGGGCGAAAATGTCCGAAAACGAAGAAAACGTGTAGAAACGGATGAAAGTGCATGAAAACGTAAAAACAAAGAAAGCGTATGAAAATGGACGAAACGTATGAAAACGGACGAAACGTATGAAACAAAGCGAAACCTAAGAAAGCGGACGAAAACGTATGAAACGGACCAAAGCGTAAGAAAAGCGGGCGAAAGTGTCTAAAAGCGGACGAAACGTATTAAAAGCGGACTAAAACGATATAAACCTATGAAAGCGGGCGAAACGATAAAAGCGGGTAAAACGGCTCAAAACGGACGAAAACGAACGAAAATACAAGAAAGCGATGAAAGCGGACGAAACGTATGAAAGCGAACGAAAAGGTAAGAAAATAGACGAAAACATATGAAGATGGATGAAAGCGTAAGAAAATGGACGAAAACGTTGAAAACGGACGAAACAGATGAAAACGGACGAAAACGATGAAAGCGAAAAAAACGCGAAAAAATAAACGTGAATAACAAAAAAAAAAAAAAAAAAAAAAAAACGTTAATTCATAAAAAAGCGGAAAATAATAAAAAGAAAAAAAGTTAATAAAAAGAAAGACAAAAGACAATAAAAAACATGGACTTAGGTTTAAGTATTAAATCTTAGGTTAATCCCCACCATTAGATTATACTAAATGGATGGTGGGGATTTATCCCTTGGTAAGCATGGATTTATAAGTAAGCAAAATAAAGTGCCTCTATATAAGTATCACTTCTAATTAGACAAAAAAAAAACCGGATTATGCGCCATGATAAATCAGTTATGCAACCATAACTAATAAAATAGTTGGTGACTAAAAAAAATCAAGTACGGTGACTTTAATAACAATTAGATGAATACATACCTTAATGATCACCATACATGCAAGTAACCGTTTTAATCTATGTCAAGTAAGTGATATTAGGTGTCACGGTTCGTGGAGTATATATATCAAGGCTAGAAAACAATTTATCCTATATATTGCCATTAATTGATGAATGACGATGTTGTATAATATTATTTATTTCTTTTATCATGCAAGCATAAAAAAATCATACCTAATCACATATTATCTTTTTGTCTAGCAACAACTCCGATTAAAAGAAAAAACTTTTCCTTGGTAGTATGCGTTTAAATGTTCTTAAAAAGAACACCTCTAGTAACATATATGCAATACATCTTAGTAACAATTGGTAATCTTTAAACGAGAAACAAAAACACAATAATCTATAGGATACTATTATACAAGGCTATATGTGTGAGGGGTAATATTCTCCATTATCTCACCGTCATAATATACTACGTATACTAGTAAATGGTATATAGCATGTAGGTAAGAAAGTATTCACAAGCAAAACACTTAGGCTGCTCCCAGTAGGGGGATTCAATCCCCCTCATTTTTTCTGTCACGTCAGCTTTCTCTCTCCAGCGACCTTCAGGCGATTAGGTGCCCCAGTAATGGCGACCAACTTCATTTAAAAAAAAAAAAAAAAAAAAAAAATTAACACAAAATAAAATTTCATTAATAATTAAAACGTTACATAAATAAAAACGATACGAAATACATAAATCATAAATCTAATCGAATGCTCCCGATGCGAGTCATACGAGGGAGTACGAGAACGGCAAATCCCTCGAGCGAGACAGATCTTCCTCGTCTACACCATCGCCTTTGTTCTCCGATAGCTCCAATTGATTTTGGTGATGACGTTGTTCGTTATCTTCTAAACACACCGCCATAACTTGTCAAGAACCTCGCGATCTTTGCGGGCTTGATCTTTCAAAATTTGTCGATCACCGCTTTTGTTCGGGAGTAATGTCGTTGAAACTCTTGTAGTTTTCTCTCATTTGTTCCTTCTCCGCCCGCTTGGTCAAACAATTCGATCACGCTTATAATAGCGTTTTTCGAGCCTCATCGTCGTTATTGCATTGATTTTGAACGTACACTTGCATATCTTCAACGGAATGGGGAGACGGCTAACCATATTAAATCTTGTGTTGAGAAGTATTTTGAGTTTGAATTGTGTGAAATAGATTTGTGGATTGAAGTGTGTTTGTATTGTGTATTTATAGGGTAGGATTTTATTTTATTTTTTACTTTGCAACGGTTACAAGGTTTTTTTTTTTTCTTTTTTTCTTTTTTTTTTTTTTAAACTTTGCAACGTTAAAATGCTTTGAATATCGATCGAGCAGGCGATCTATTTCAGTGATTTTGGTGGCGATCGATAACAACCACGACAAGGGATCGATATGAAAATCGATCGCCTAACCCCTCGATCGACACTCGATTCATATTATCGCATTCACCTTAAACAACATTAAGCGGCTTTGACATTTTAATCTTATATGTAAAAACCTAATTATCTCATAAAACAAGATTGTATATCAAAATGAGATTATGTAGTCCAAATCATGTTATAGTTCACATCTAACTTGTTATATGAATGAGTGATGAAACAAAGTAAAATATGACGCAAATCTACGACATGATTTAAAAGCAAATCAAACAATATTATATTAAGGGCAAGGAAGTGCCTTATTCAATATCATATTAAATTAATGATTGAGTGCATATTAACAAAGAATGCATGCCGACTTATATGTGTAAAGGGGCTGAAGACGTACCTTTAGAAACTAGAAGAGAGAAAGCACTTCTTAGAGCAAATTGATATATATCTTGAGTTCATGATTTACCTGGTAAACTTTCATGAGAACCGGTTACGTACCTTTATTTTTAGCAATTAATCTTTAAGAGCGTGTGTTTGCAATTAATTTTTTAGAACGTGTTGATAACGTGTTGTGAAACTAATAAGAAAAAGAATAATAAAGAACAAGAACAAATAGTGAAACATAAAATAATTGTATTATTCATCTCACAATGGAGGTATGTATATATAATTACAAGATGAAATATTCTAGAAGATACAATACTTTAATTAAGATAACTACTAATAATAAGAGATATGGACATCCATTTCATATTTATCCATAACATTTTTTCTTTTTTGGAAAAACGATAAATGGTGGCGGCTTGGGGTTTGACAGGGTGGCATAGGATGCGGCTCAACTTAGCTATCTAGGTTTGAGGATCAGACCATACCATGTTGAATGATGAATAACTCGTAGATTGCGTTTCGAGCAATATTTATAGACTATACATAATGATAAAACCCCAAAGCTCACAAATGGGCTTGGCCATCTAATCTATTTTCTAAAAGTAATCGCACCATGTAAAGATGCGAGAAAAACTTATCGGCACTTTTTCACGCGTAATGAAATTTCATCACTTTATAAGTTTAATGTTATGAAGCTAGCTAATACATTAGATCATCAATTTTATCATATATTTTTAATTTATTACAAGAGGAGAAAGTTCTTGTCGAGACTCGAGACCATTAGAACAACAACGATTATAAGTGGGAGAACTAGAAAATCATATAAAATTCTCACCTTCTACCAGTTTTTTGTATAATCTCTAAGTATAAACTTTTGCATCCACCGTTAAGTTAACCTAGTAATAAGGTCTCGAGTTCCTCACAAGAGGTATGAGATTTAAATTAAGCTTTCTAACTAAATATTTTGGTGGTGCCTAAAGAAGAGATTCAGAGACGATCACGTAAATACCATGATTAAGCCGTGTATATTTGAGCTCAGCAAAAATCTCATTTCTTGTCCCGTTTTAACAAGATCAGACAACATATCGAATACAGATTATGTAAAGTGACACATCAAATAGATTTAAGAAAATATGAAGAAAAATAAAAGATGTGATGTATAAGCTTATTCCTGTTTCTAAAGATATCACGGATTGTACCTTTTTTTATATATATAATATAAAGTTAAGAGCAAGTTTAAGAGTACGTCCTTAAAAGATACAAGATTTGTTTTCAAAAATAAAAGAAGTGGATTAAAAAGTATTTTCGAAACAAAAGAAGTGGATTAAAAAGTATCAATATTTATATTGAAGTAGGTCATTCACACGACTTCGGGTTGATTTCCGTGTCTTTGGTAAACCGATTTGATTTCCGTGTCCGGATTCGATGCTTGTTTTGTTAGCAATATATTTGTATATGGATAGGATTGATGAGTAGGTTATGAGTTGTAATGTCATATTGTCTAGCTAGCCATTAAAGTATAATTGCAATTTACCCAAAATAGAGGATTGATAGTCCCGTTATATACTTGTATCCTTTGTACTCGAATGACATCAAATCAATAAAACCGATTCCTTAATATGGTATCGGTTGTATAACATTATTCCACCGCTTCTCCTTCCCTTTTTCGCTTCCTCTCGCTCCCTCCACCATCCTCTACCGCCCCTTCACCATCTTTTCTGCGCCCTCAACCATCCTCTACCGCTCCCATCGACCATCTCCAAAACCCTTCATCATGACCGTATTGACCCCCTCCACCACCTACTATTCTCCTCTCCGATAAACTAATGGCAATCACCAATCTAAACAACATCATCCCGGTCCAACTCGACGTAGATGAGATGAATTACTCATCATGCGTGTATTTCTTCACCCATTTTTGTCGCGGAAACCTTCTATTGGATCACCTTGAAACCAAGAGTGGCCAAGATGCACCGAGTACCTCTTCACCTCCGGATGTGGAGTGGATAAAAATCGATTCGATCCTTCTTTCTTGGATCTTTGTGACCGCCTCCAAAACTCTCCAACAAAGGTTAGTTGTTGCAAACCCTAAAACGGCTCGAGAAGCATGGGAAACCCTAGCCGCCATTTTTTCCGACAACAAACGGACTCGTTCCATTGCCTTGAAAGTGGAGCTACGTTCCTTGAAATTAGGTGATATGGGCATTGATGCCTATTTTCCAAAAATTGAATCCATTGCAACGATTCTCAATACACTTGGCTCACGTTTAGATGATGACGATGTGGTAACTTTTGCATTGGAAGGGTTACCCGCAAGATACGATAACGTGGCCACCATCATTGCTCAACGGGATCCCTTTCCCGATCTCAAAACTGTTAGATCCATGCTCACTACGGAGGAGATGCGGTTAAAGGCTCGTGTTCAAGACCCGTTGTCCGATTCAACATTATCATCACCAATGGTGTTATTAGCCAACACCGGCTCCAACACTCGACGATCATCTTCCTCCTTGGAAAAGGTCAACAAGCCTTGTTTAAATTGGAGTAAAGGGTCGTGTAGATTTGGTGCTTCATGTAAATTTTTACAGAATGGCATGCATGGTAGTGGTCCCCCCAATCATCTACCACTAATCTGTCACCAAATGACTTGCAAACACTACAATCCCTTTTGGCTAAATTAGGATACCATGCACCCAACAGTGGACTCCTTGTACCTGGTCAAAATTCAAACCCAAAACCAACGACCCCTGTAGCATTTTTCACTAGTCCACCTGGATTTGGACTACCGTATGGCCCTACAAAGAATCGTGAACCCTTCAAAGAACTCAACAGTTCATGAACCATTCCTCTATGGGGTGACAGCCACAATCGAGTTCATCCCTATCCCGGACACCCACTAATACGGTTCGGTTGTGAACCTCAAGATTCAACCGTCCCACCCAGCAGATTCAGCCCAAGAGTCAAGTAGATTCACTCCGGCAGATCCAGTCGCGCGATCACTCCATCAGTCCAGTTCGCGCGATCCTCCTGGTGATCCAGCAGATCTAATTCGGCGATCCGGCTTGTGTAATCACAACCGGTTCATACTCGATCCCGTATTCTTGGACCTGCACCGGGTACACTTGGGGCGACAGGCCAGTTTGCTTCGGGAGGATCTTTAGGGGCTGTCTCGGGTTAAGAGACTATTCTGCCACATGCATTTGCCACTCCCACCTTCATGAACCCGCCTCTGAAACCGGAATATGGATACAAAGCGTCTTCTCATTTAAATGACTCGTCAATAATCTTAGTGATGTATTTAATTTGAGTACTTATTCATCCGTTGCGGTTGGTGACGGGCACACTATTCTCGCCACCAACTCGCCATAGCATTTTACCAACACCTTTTCAACCCTTCACCTAAATAATGTTCTTATCACCCTCATATTGTTAAAACTTAATTTACGTGCGTCGGCTTGTATGTGAAAATTATTGCCTTTGTTGAATTTGATCCGTTTGGTTTTTTCATTAAGGACTTTCAAACCCGTCAAGTGTTGCTCATTGTGATAGCGGTGACCTCTACCCTATCACTAAGCCTTATCCCATTCCTCAAGCCTACCTCATAAGTCAGTATACGTGGCATCAGCGTCTTGGTCATCCAGGAAGTGAAGTGTTGCGGCATGTTATTGCTAATAATTCTATTTCATGTAATAAAGAGAAATATCCCGTGCTTTGTCATGCTTGTCAGCTTGGCAAACACGTGCCACTTCCATTTGTTAGTTCATCTACTTTAGTTCAAAGTTGTTTTGACATTGTTCACTCGGATTTATGGATTTTCCCAATCCCGAGTCTGTCTGGTTTCAAATATTACGTTATCTTTCTGGATCATTATTCTCAGTTTCTATGGGTTTATCCGTTGACTAACAAATCGGATGTCTTGTCCAAATTTACATTATTTCGCACCTTCATCAAAACTCAATTTAATCGTGAAATCAAGTCTTTTCAGTGTGACCATGGTGGTGAATTTGATAACTATGCTTTTCAAAAATTATTTAACAACAATGGGATACAATTTCGTTTCTCCTGTCCCCGCACCTCTCAACAAAACGGTATATCTGAACGCATGATTCACACCATTAATAACCTTATCCGCACCTTGCTTTTTCAAGCACACCTACCCCCATACTACTGGGTCGAAGCCCTAAATATGGCCATTTATCTCTTAAATATTTTACCTTCCCGTGCCATTGACAATGAAATCCCTTACACGCATGTTTGGCACCCCACCGACTCACCGTATTTTATGTGTTTTGGGTGTCTTTGCTACCCTCACATTGATGCCAACCACAAACTCGGCCACGAGCCACGCCATCCATATTTTTGGAGCATGCCACTAATCATCGTGGCTCTGGTTGTAGACCTAAACACTAGCAAAATAATTATATCACGACATGTCACCTTTGATGAGACAGTTTTCCATTTGGTTCCACCACACCCATCGTAAAACCATCTTATGACTTCTTGGATGATTCCCCAATATCATTTCCAACATCATAAAACTCACCCCAACACCAACTCCATCCTCACAACCATCTCGTTCTCGAACCATTACCCCACAAACCCATCCTCACACCATCTGTTCTCGAACCACCACCCCACCTACTTCCCCATTTCACCCTTATCCGACTCTCCACCTTCTCCCACAGTAGCATCCCCACACATACTTCCTCCCACAAATCACCAACCTCCTATACGCCTTTCGCCCCGTTTCGCTTTCCCAATCCCCCATTCATCGACCTACCCCGACCACGACATCTGTTCATCCCATGGTTACATCGCTCGTGTCGGGACTACCCGTCCCAATCCTCATTACGCTTGTCATGTGTCTTCGGTTTCCCTTTACCCCGATCCTATAACTTGCTTTCCATTATCCGAATTGGTTAAATGCTATGTATGATGAATTCAATGCACTTATTAAAAACAACACCGGATTCTTGTACCCGTCCTCTGACGCCAACATTGTTCGATGTATGTGGTTATTTCGTCACAAGTACTTGGTGATGGTACTCGATCGCTACAAGGCTTGCCTTGTCGTGAATGGCGACTATCGAGATAGGGGTTGATGTTGATGAGACCTTAGCCCGGTTGTTAAACCCGGCACTATACTGTATTGTTCTCAATTTGGTCGCTTTAGACATTGGCGGTTCACCGACTTGATGTTAAGAATGCTTTTTGCACGGGATTTATCTCGAGGCTGTTTACATGCACCAACCCCCGGTTTTTGTTGGGAATAAAGCTAGATTACCATCGATATGCTTGTGGTTAACATGCTAAAGATTACACTAGCGGTGAAAACTCATTACCACCGCCAAGATATTATTACCACGCTATTAGGATAATTGTTATGTATCCATGTATTGATAAGTATAGAAAAGATCTTGTGTATATTTTATATTGTTAGGATTATACTTATCTTGTAAAGGACTCCTTGTGCTATAAAAGGAGATCCTAGGTCATTGTTTAGAATACGATTATTCATATAAGCTTCAAGTAACCCTAGTGATAAGCAAGATCACTCGTATTATTTTTGATAATATTGGAGCTTTGTGTTAAACTGCTCACTTACATTACAAAGATACAATCCATCTTCTAAATATTACTAAGTATATTCAGCGTGCTTATTAATATAATTCAAAGTATCACTAACACAAGGTGTGTGTTTAGATCCATCAAGTGGTATCAGGCGAAGGTTTTGATATTTTGATTTAGAAGATCCAAGGAATAAGCTTAACCTACTCACTCGGACTTTCATGCTCTTTTTTTATTCCCGAGTCGCTAGCTTGACTCGACCCAATTCATTGGTTCATGGGAAGTAAGTGGAAGAGACAATCTCCATCGACTTTCATTCAAGATGTTTGGACAAACATTTGAAGCACGTGAAAGTTCCACATCGATGAGATATAGAGAGAACCGCTCAAAAATGATAAATGAAAATGCCGAGATCAAAATAGTGTCCTCATTCAGAAGGAGAAAAGGAACGAGAAGTCACACCGTATGTGAAGAAAAGAAAGAAAATCATGATAAAAATCATGACTAACTCCTCATTATCGAAGGGAATTCATGATTTTGGGATCATGAATCTCATCGATGAGGATAGAATCGTCATCACATGATGGAAGAGATAAGTTAGAATACGAGAGGTGGGACAAGTGGTGTGCTCGACGAGCTAGCAATTTCCACCACTTCCGTGATGGTCTCTCAGACGACCTCGGACATTTCATTGAAAAGAGGATTTACTTTCCCAAAAGTGTAGTCATTATTAAATTCAAAAGAGGATTTGAGAAAATCCCTAAGTAACCTCGAAATGTCAAGAGAATCACAAAAGGCAAATCACAATCACTATCGGATATATCCTCGGACTCACTTGGGATTGGGACGAAGTTCTCAACATTAGACGATTCCGTTTAGGAATAGTCTTTGAGATGATCATCCTCCATTATGAGAGAGTCTTTGGAAGCCATAATAGGTAAGATAGGTGTGATAGCAATAGGCGAGGAGTTGAGAAATGATATCGTTCAATTGAATAGCACTCTCCTCGTTGTCCTCATAATATTCCCTCATTTGAATCGTATCCTCATCATCATCGTCATCATATCAGATTCTTATATTCATCTCGCTTGAAGCTTACATACCATTTTTCATTTGTAGTTGCTTTCGAATGCGTATTTCTTGAACTTTGTGGAAGATTACACTCCTCGTAATCATTGAAATCTTTGTGAAGGCTCTAAGTCCGAGTACTAGGATTAGCCGTTCGTTCTTGACTAGTAATTCTCCAATAGTTTTATCATGATGATATTGATGAATGATGGAATCTTGTGGGGTTGGAAATTGTCAAAGCCGGAGAATTGGAATTGTGAAAATTTTGATTCATCGGTTGACATTCAAAAGTCGCATGAGGACCCCATGATTCTCACAACAGAGATAATTGGGAAAATAACTTTCACCAAAGTTCGATTGTAACATGGTTCGGCTCATAGACAAGCGGGACCCGTGGTGGACAATCAAAACCGTAATGAGAATCATTCCACAAAACTCGCATGAGTAGGATTCGTATTGGGGCTGTGAGGTAGGTAGGAAAAATCGGGTGTTTCATTATTTGAAATGGGATCGGGATTACCGACAAACTTGTCTCCGAAACTCACATTGGTACATCACGACAATTTCCACCGTTAAATGGACCTCCACACCGAGAACATGTCGAAAACCATGACATAAAGAATTAAGCGGATAAGAGGATAAGAGATGAAGAATTAAGCGGTTATAGAGGATAAGGAATGGAGAATTAAGCAGTTAGAGGATAAAGGATGGATATTTTGGATTTTGAAAACATGCTATAAAAACAAAGAATGAAAATATTTTTGGGTTTTGATTTTAAAAGAAAATATAAATACATACAGATGGTATAAACAAGGAGTGAATATTCAAATCACTAATCTGCTAGACGGAAGATAATCAAGATGACTCCAAGAATCTGGCGCCAAAATTTGATTGGTTCCCGACGGTCAAGTTTTATCACTCAAGCCGACCACTTGTGAATGGCCAACCGTAAGAAACTTAAAGCGGTTCGAAACAAATGCAATGAAGATCTGGAGAGTATAGTGTTTCCGGTCGTTATGTCCCAATGAGCTATGCGATGAATCACCAAACGAATAGTGATCGAGAGATTTGAGCGGAAAGAGGTTTTGAATGATTATAAATCTGAAAAAGTAAATAAATTACGAGGCTTAAATGCAAATTAAAGAAAATTAAAAGATAAAAAATATTAAATAAACGCTATCACTATTTGCAAAATGATGTTTTGATTTTTTTTTTTTTTATAAATCAAAATAACTTAAATAAACTATTTTAATTAAAACGTAAACTTAAATCATCTAAAAACGTGACTTAAAATGAAAACGCACGTTAAGTATAAAAATTACGCGAATCGCAAGAAAAACATAAAATTTGTAAAATAAAAGTCCCACGAGTGTAAAACAATTTTCCTCTGTTCTAAATTACTAAAATTAATTTTAGGAAAAAGCGAATATTTATTCGAGTTTTATTTAATTTTCTACTAATTAAAACTATTTAACACTAATTAATTAATTAAAATACGAAACATTTTGAGAAAAACTTAAAAATCACAAAACTACTTTAAAGCAGTCTTTGGTCTTAAGAAAAATAAAAACTTGGTGGTTGCTTTAGAAAATAAGCACTAAATAAGCTAAAATGTGCTTATAGTTAAATCGCAAATGCCCTCGAGGTATTAATTGTGCAAAGTTAAACACAAAGAAGACCCAAGGCGATGGTTGGAGTGGTGGTGCATGTGGGCGTTCTTGTCTTTGGGCTAGAGGTCCCGGGTTCGATTCCGACTCCCTCCCTTTCTCACATTTTTTCTTTTTCTTTCGGTTTGCAATTCGAACAAAGGAACAAACAAACAACAACAAAAAAAAAACAATTTTGGGACGAAACAAAAGTTGAAGCGCAAACTAAGCGACTAATCAAGTAAGATGCGAAACTAAAAAAAATGCTAAAGGCGCTAAGGGTATGTTTGGGACAGGAGAAAAGCACGAAGAGCTAAAATAAGCTCTCTATACACTCCCTAAATCCAAATAAGCTTGACAAGATAGATTTTATGCTAAAGCGAGATCAACTACTTTTATAAAAGCCAAAGTTTTTAACAACCGAACAAGCTAAAAAGTAGTATAAAAGCTTAACAATTAGCAAGTGACTAAGCTGTCAAGAAACCAACACACCCCTGCATTCAAATTTTTGGACAAGAAGTTCTAATACACATATGAACTAAGCAACAATAAGTTACAATTATATGACCTAACTA
The DNA here is from genome assembly GCA_022545495.1 of Chrysanthemum lavandulifolium. Classification (NCBI taxonomy): domain Eukaryota; kingdom Viridiplantae; phylum Streptophyta; class Magnoliopsida; order Asterales; family Asteraceae; genus Chrysanthemum; species Chrysanthemum lavandulifolium. The sequence continues at coordinate 79,587 of JAHFWF010000081.1, forward strand.
AAAATAAGATAAGGACATAAAGATGAGCTAATAAAAAAAGAAACAAGCGTTGGGTAAATAAGCTCCTAGGTGAAATCCTAAACTAAGGAAAAGACAAATAAGCAATGGAATACTACAAATAAGCACCTAATAAACTAAAATGATCTATCCTAACTTGATTTTTCTAAAAGGAACTTAATGAGTCTAAGTGGAGCTAGGCGAAGCATTAAAAACAAAACAAGAAAGATATGTGTGCAAGTGGCATGGGGACGAGACTCAACCAAACACCCCTTTACTTGTTTTTGGTCTAAAAAGCACATGTAAGCAATTATATTAAGAACACGATGAGAAAGTGACTCTATTTAACTAAAATAAGCAAGTAAAAAAAATGAAACAAACTAAAGTACAAGGTGTTAAGCAGTTGGCAAAAAGACCTAAACTAGGCAAATCCTAAAACTAGGAAAAATGGAAAAAAAAAAAAAAAGCAATCTAAAGCTACAAATTAGCACTAATAAGCTATAAACATCTACTTGCTTAATACACTAAAGGGGCATCTAATGAATCAAAATAAAGCTAACTTAAAACTTGATAAGCATTTGAAAAGTAACCGACCTATGTAATCGATGTGCGTGGCTAGGTGAAAGACGACTAATGAGGCCCTGAAGCTTGTTTTAAGCCACCAAAAGCTCTTCCCAAGCCAAGAAAAGCAGAAATAATAAAGTTATCACAATAGAGACCCAAAATGGGTCAAAATAGATTTTGACCCACCATCGTCTTGCTCCAAACACACTTTTCACAAGGGAGAAAACCAAAATTTGAAACTGTGAGGAAAAAGCTTAAACTAAAGCACGGTTTTCATCAAAAATAACAACTCAAAACTAAATTTTACTCACTTGAAGACTAGAATGGTGATTTTAAAGAACAAGAACGAAATTAAAATGCATAAATAATTTGAATTAGGCGAGAATTACATTACTTTAAACTTAAAAGTTACATGAAATTAAATTGACATTGAAAATTAAAAGCGAGCTAGACAAACAATGATTCTAGACTAAAACTAAAACTAAAAAAAACTAACTACTCAACTAAAAGCTGCCGCCCCTATTTATGCTTCTCGGTCTTCTCTTTCTCTCTTCTTTCTTGTGAGGTAAACGTGCCAAAGCACGCGTGTCTGCTATTCTGTCAGTCCCTTTGTCTCTTTGTCTTCTTTCTCTGTCGCAGGGGTGGGGAGGTGATGGGTCAATGGGTAGAGTTGAGAGATTTGTCAGGGGTAGCGTGGGAGTGATAAGGTTTGTCAGGGTAAGTGCGGGTTTTGTTTATTTTTTTTTGGTTTTGGGGAAGAGGTAAGGTATGGGTTGTGGGTTTTTTTTTTTATTACTGCGTGATCTTGGGAGCTGGGAGATGTTAGGTTTGGGCGGGAAAGAGAAGAGGGAGCGGGGTAACTCTTGATAGGGTATTAGGGTATGAAAAAGGGTGGGATTTATGGGTTTGGTGTTGGGCTTAAGGTGGACTAGGATGGGTAGCAGGCTTGGGTAGTTTTTATGGACTTGTTAGGCTAATGTGGAATTGTTAGCAATTGGACCTAGGATAGGATTTGGATGAATAAATCATTTAAGGGACCAAAGGTGTAAACTACGAAATTCCGGGACCAATCATGTAATTTACGAAAAGTGATCCAAGGGCCATTCTTGACATTATCCAATAATCAAAGGACCATTTTGCATATTGTGAAACTTGAAGGAATGGCTGTATTTTTCCAAAAATTATTATAAGGACCATAAATGACAAACTTTATTAACCAAGGGCCATAAATAGTATTTTTCCATTTTTAAAAATCACAGGGACTTGATTTGCCATTTTTGAAAGTCGGGGACTAAAAGCGCCAATTATGCAAACTTAGCTCATTTTCATCGATTTTAAACATTTTGCATCCGAAACATATAAAATGCAATTTTGGAATATTTTCGATATTTTGATGCATTTCGAGCATTTTAAACGTTTTGCGATTCAGATTTAACCAAAATGATGAGTATTTACACACTCATCGGGCTCTATATTAACTCATGAAGACATAGAGCAAATTGATGAAGATGACTTGGAGGAGATGGACATAAAATGGCAAATAGCTCTTCTTAGCATGAGGGCTAGGAAATTCTACAAGAAGACTGGCAAGCCAATTCAAATCAATGGTGGAGAAAGCTGCGGGGTTCGACAAAAGAAAGTAGAGTGTTTAAATTGTCACAAGTTGGGGCATTTTGCTAGAGAATGCGAAGACCAAGGAACCGGGATAAAGGTCTACTTGGTACAAGCAAAAGAAATAACCAATTGTGGAAGAACCAAAGGCAATGTTGGCTATTGATGGTGTGAGCTATGATTGGAGTTTCATGGGCGATGGACACGAGGAACAACCTTGAGATCTTTGCTCTTGTCTCTGAGAACATGCTCTCATGGCTTTCTCGACTGAGGTACAAAACTTTGAAAGTTGTTCTAAAACATGTAGGGCTTCTAAAGAATGTGAAAGGCTTAATGAATTATTTGACAACCAAAGAACGAGTTGTATCTTGCTAATTATCTTGTGTCAAATCTTAGAAGAGGCATATCATTTTAGAGAAACAACTAGAGCATTATAGAGCAAATGAGTCAAAATATAATGATGATATGATTATTCTTAGAAGAGATAGATCATAAGACATCGATGAATGAGGCATTAAAGAAGAGTTTGAAAAACTTAAAAGATAAATGAGAATGTCAATTTAACTGTTGACACTGTTATTATCGATCTAAGTCAATTGATAAAATTTGGAATGTTCAAATTACTAGTAAAGTTAAGTCCGGTATGGGATACAACACTTGCTCCTCCACCACTAAGGGTGTTCCATCACCTCTGGCATAGATTTAGCTCATACTGGTCTAGAGGAATTTCGGGATCCGAATCTTGAATATGGTCCTCCCAAATTTGTGAAAAGTGGGGAAGAGGTTAAGCATGAAACTAATGTTTTTGAAAGTGCTAGTGACTCATCGTTTTAGATGAGAATGTTAAAAAGAATGTAGAGGCTTCTATCCCAAAGTTGTTAATACTATTACGGAGGAACCTAGGAAACAAGTTAACAAACCTAGATCAAGCTGTAAGGTATCTTTGAGATGTATAGAAACAAGTCATAAACTCCAAGGGGTAACCAGAGGCGTTGGAATCATGTCAAATCTCAAAAACTAGGTAGTGATTTTGTGATGTACAATAAAGCATGTTATATCTGTGGTAGCTTTAATCATTTACATGCTAATTGTGACTATCATGTTGGGAGAAGGGAAGTCCATGGGAATAAAAGGGTGGAGTGTAACAAGTTTCAAAATAATGTAAACCCTAATTCACACAGCAAAATGGTCCCAAGAGCAGTTCAACTCTAAAACTGTTAACACTGCTCACCCTAAATCACCTGTTTCAAGTGCAAAATCTACACCAACTTTTGTAAAATCTGCACAAACAGGGAAAAGGTCTTTTTTCTGATAAAAGGGTTAAATATAACCAACAGTGGGTACCTAAAATTAAACCAACAGTTACCACTGCTCAATCAAAAGTTCCCACTGCAAGGGTTGTAAACAAGACCAGGGGTAAAATGGGAAATGCTGTGAAGGCCTCAGCACGTTGGGAATGGAAACCTAAAGGAATTACGTCTACAACCAATCCCAATGGTGTATATATGACCTTTGATAGATTTAACCATATTGATACATGAGGCGGATCCAAGTCAATCATGGCTTGGGTCCCCAAAGGAAACTAACTCCTTACTTATATGCGAGGAATATCCAAGGACAAAAGATCGGATCAAGGCTACACAGACGGTGGATGTTCAAGGCACATGACCGCAACAAGTCCTATCTCTCGATTTTGAACATTATGATGGACGGTATGTCGACTTTGGAGGTGGAGTAAATGGAAAAGTTCTTTGGTAAAGGACCATCAAAGCTGGTAACTTGGACTTTGAACACCGTGTACTATGTAAAAGAGCTTAAGTATAATCTTTTAGTGTGTCACAAATGTGTGACAAGAAAAACAATGTTCTTTTTACTAAAGATATGTGCTTTGTTCTCTTTAAGGATTTTAAGATGCACGATGAAAGTCGATTCTTCTTAAGATTCCTAGAAAAGGCAACTTATATAGCTTTGATATGAACAACATTGTTGCTAAAGATGATTATGCTTGCTTGCTTACAAAGGCCACGATGGATGAATCTATGCTATGGCATAGAAGACTTGGTCATGTTAACTTCAAAACCATTAATAAGATTGTAAAAGATGGTTTGGTAAGGCGCTTACCTCGGAAAAGATTTGAAAATGATCAAACCTGTGTGGCTTGTCTTAAAGGCAAACAACACGAGATCTTCTTCTTGAGTCAAAGTTGGTTAACTCTATTGCTCACCCACTTCAAATGTTACATATGGACTTGTTTGGTCTTACATCCGTGAAGCGACTTAAATCTCAAGAAGTATTGTCTTGTTGTGTTGACGATTTTAGTAGGTTTACATGGGTTTTTTTCTAAGGACTAAGGATGAAACAAGCGGCATCCTTAAGATCTTCATCACGAAGTTGAAAACCAATATGATATGAAAGTTAAAATCATTAGGTGTGACAATGGGATGAATTTAAGAATAGAGTTATGGATGATTTTGTAGAGATAAAGGTATTAAAGAGAATTTAGTGTTGCTAGAACTCCTCAACAAAATGGTGTTGATGAGAGGAGAAAGCAGGACACTTATAGAGGTGCTAGAACCATGTTGGCAAATTCAAAATTGCCAATCACTTTTAGCGAGCGATTAACACCGCATGTTATGTGCAAAACAGGGTTTTAGTAGTAAAAGCAAAGAACAAGACACCTTATGAGTTATTTAAAGGTAGACCTCCTATCTTAGACTTCATGAGACCATTTGGATGTCATGTATCTATTCTCAATACCATAGATTATCTGGGTAAATTTGAAGAAAAATCGATGAAGGGTATTTTGTTGGGTATTCCATGGTTAGTAAAGCTTTGAGTATTCAACTTAAGAACCCAAAGATTGAAGCGAATCTGCATGTTGAGTTCTGGAAAACAAAGTGAATGTCAAAGGCTGGTCGAGAAAAGGCTGGTTGATCTTGATTCTCTAACCCATACTATGAATTATGTACCTATCTCTGGTACATCTATTTATGACTTTGCGGGATCGGAAGAGTTTCTTGATGATGATGAACCAAGCAAGGATCAAGTAGATGATCAAGATGAATTCGGTTTGCCACTTTGGGACTATGCGAGATAATGATGATATTCAAGAAGCGGAGATGCTCAACCTTCTAATGATTACGGAAAATAAGGTGATAGCAACATGAACACCGAAAATCCTACAAGCGGTGGAAATTGATTCTACTTCTAGGCGGATGTTTCCACCGCAACACCGAAGTGGAAATTACGACTCGATTCTGAGAGGAAGCTCAAGCCAATGATGTTGAAATCTCAAATATGCCAAGTGAGATTGAAGTTCCTCGAGACTCCCCATACCTTAATTCATAAATCACATCCTCTTGAAAATGTGATTGGGGATGTCCATTCACCAATGAAGACTAGAAGACAAACAAAATTGCACGATATTCATGGATTTATTAGTGAAATCTATGAATCTAATAATCATGAAGGCAAGAATGAATGTCTTTTATGTGTTTCTGTCACAAATGGAGCCAAAGAATGTATACAAGGCACTAGAAGATGAAAGTTGGGTGGAAGCAATGCAAGAAGAGTTGCTCCAATTCAAGTTTCAAAAGGTTTGGGTGCTTTGTGATTTACCTCATGGCAAGAAGGTAATAGGTACAAAATGGGTGTTCGAAACAAGAAGGATGAAAGAGGAATTGTTATCGAAACAAGGCTAGGCTTGTGGCTCAAGGATACACTCGGAGGAGGTATTGACTATGAAGAAGTGTTTGCCCAGTTGCAAGAATTGAAGCAATTAGGTTGTTCTTAGCCTATGCATTTTATGGGCTTTAAAGTCTATCAAATGGATGTAAAAGTGCTTTTCTATATGGGAAGATTGATGAGGAGGTATATGTTTCACAACCTCCGGGCTTTGAGGACCACGAATATCCAAACAAAGTATCTGTGGTGGTTAAAGCATTGTATGGCTTACATCGGGCACCAAGAAAATGGTATGAGACCTTGACTACTTATCTTCTTGATAATGGGTTTCATAGAGGCGAGTGGATCGAGACTTTGTTCATCAAGAAAGACAAGAATGATATCTTGTTAGTTCAAGTATATGTTGATGATATCATTTTAGATCTACAAAGACAGAGATGTGCAAAGAATTTGAGAAGCTAATGAAGGAAGAATTCAAGATGAGTTCTATGGGTGAACTCGCATTCTTTTGGGACTTCAAGTACAACAAAGGCGGATGGTATTTTCATCAATCAAGATAAATATGTGTTCAAGTTCAACGATGCAAAGTCATCGAGCACCCTGCGAGACAAGACTACACATCAACTTTTGAAGGAAAATAGTGGTGAAGCGGTTGATGTGCACATGTGCAGTCTATGATTGTTTCTTTGATGTATCTTACATCATCTAGACCCGATATTATGTTTGCGGTGTGTGCTTGTGCAAGGTTTCGTGTCACTCCCGGTTATCACACTTGACTGTTGTGAAGAAAAAATTTAGATATCTTAAAGCATTTCCCAATGCGGGATTATGGTACCCTAGAGAATCACCTAGAGGCGGTTACTTACTCGAGATAGTGATTATCTTTGGTGCTAGTTTGGATAGAAAATCTACTACGGTGGATGCCAATTTCTTGGCAATAGATTGGTGTCTTGGCGGTGCAAGAAACAAACAATGGTGGGAAATTCATCAAGCGAGGCAGTATGTAGCTCACGCAAGTTCTTTGTGCTCAAGTTCTATGGCTTCAGAATCAACTTTTGGACTATAGGTACAATTTCATGAATACCATCATCCATATTGACAATAGTAGTACCATATGCATTATTAAGAATCTAGTTCAACACACAAAGACTAAACATATTGAAATTATACACCATTTTATAAGAGATTGTTATGAGAAAAGGCTAATCCAAGTTGTCAAAATCCATCCGATGACAACTATCTTTGATTTATTAACAAAAGGACTTGATGTGGGTAGATTTGATTACTTGGTAACAGTATTGGAATGCTAAATCCATAAACTTTTGTGTCTAATGGTCTTTGGTGTTGAGAAGAAGTTTTGGGTACTAAAATTGTTGTATAAGTTTGTATATATTTGCTTGTATTTTGTTTAACCTTTATGCGGCAAAGATGGGAGTTGATCTTAAAAGGTGTGTATCGAGACACACAACAAATGGTTATTGATTCACCATGTCTAATCCACAAAAGAATCAACTTGTCCGGATCAAGCGACTCTTGGTAAAGACTTAACAAATCCGTTTATGGTTGATAGTTTACCAAAAACTATATGGTTATCAACTCACCATATTCTTTATGATTAAGAGTTGGCTAGTCCATAGCAAGCGGCTCATGGTAAAGACATATCAAATCCGTTGATAGCTGGTAGTTTGCTAAAAACTATGATAAAAAGCGATCCAATTTTCATATGTTTTCTTTACCTTTGCTCTTTGAAAATCTTTGTGAAAAATTACCCTTTGCTAGTTCATAGTTTCCAGCGAGTGTTATTTTTGCCTTTGTTGATCTAGCCGTTACAAGCTGTTGTGTTAGTAACAAATTTTTACTAGCCGTTGAAGAGAAATTGCTTTCCATATATATAGGGTAAAATTTTTAGAAGATTATCTACTTTCCTAATTGCTATTTATCCTCTAACGATAAATATTTTCCTTAGACAATCTTTCTTGCGCAAAACTCTTAAACCTACACCTATAATCCTTTGTTCCAAACATTGATTACACTCCACCGATTTCTCACACCTATGAGAGGAGGCACAAACGACCAACTCCTCCCATTACAACACAGCATGTCCACGATCCTTTTGGTTTAGGAACAAGCGGTGGTGGTTCGAGCTTCATCCTAGTCCAACTAGGGAGAATCGAGCCAATGCCCTATGATTCACCTCTCCCAACATGTCACACGGTTGGAAGTGTTGAGGCGTTGGGCAACAAATGGTTGATGGAACTTTGTACCAAATTAGCAAAGCGGGTTGAATCTACGAAAAAGACTTGGCACTACTAAAGGGCAACATGCCAAGGATGTTACACATTTGAAAGAAGAGATTCGGACCTTGAAGAAAGAGTTGCGGGGGTTGAAGCAAAGGAAAAGCGTAAAGATTGTGATATCATCTCCATCCTCACTGATGATGGTGATTCGTGATTTCCATAAAGATTTGGGAAATTCTCCCAAACATGGGAAGAAAGCAGATCTTTGAAACCAAGGGAGGAGAATTGACTTTGGAGATGAAGGTGTTTCAAGTAAAGTCTTGAGGAAGTTGATACTCAAGAAGTTCCTCAACAACAACTAGAGCAAGAAATTTCGATCTGCAACCAGATTTCATTCCCGCTGCGAAGCGGTTACCAGCATTGATCAAGCTATTACCACTGCAGAGGAAGAAATCAAGAAGAAGAAAGGTAAAGCGGTTGTGCAGTGTAGAGCAACAAAGAAGAAAGATTTCAAAGAAAGAACAAGCTCAAATTGCTCATGATGCGAGAGGTTGCTAGAAAGATCAATGAAGATAAAGTTGCTAAAAAGAAAAGGCGGAGGAGATAGAGATTGCGAGACTTCATGGAGGCTAAAAGGTGGGCGAATGGACACCACAGATCCAATGGATGTAAATCCGGTTTCCTTTATTCCACCTACAATATTCGAGAGAAAAGACTCGAGTTCGACTATGTTCCTGAGAATAAGAGATTGAGTTCTTGATTACTAATGATCCGATGATTAAGAAGAAGGCAATTGACCTAGTTGCATATAAGTCTTTAAGCGAAGAACAAAAATAGCACGTTAAAGTTTCATTCGGATGAAGAATAGTCAAGCACTTTAAGATGCTATTGTTTGATCAAGAAGGGTCAAAAGAAACCAAGACAACCAACCAAGGCACGGTGATTTCAATGATGAAAGATTATTGTTGCGGTGTTGGTGGTGGAAAAGACATCAATTCAAAGGAATGCACGATGATAAAGTTGAAGGTATCTACTACAGAGTTAAAAGGCAAGACCAAGATTTTATTCCAATGAACTCGAAGAAGAAGAAAGAAGGTATCCTAATCTAAAGAGAAAGGCCAAAGATAGTGAATCTCGGACATTTAAGAAGACAAAATTTCTTTGAAGAACAAGAAGTTCCAATCGAGAAATTCACGAAGAACGGTGGTGAAATGATATTGATTGAAGAAGAAGATTTTATCACGAACCACTGCAAGTCGGACATCCTATTATTGATTGGGAAGTGTTTATCGCTAGCAATTTTGCTCCAACATGGAAGATTACAAGGCTAGGTGGTGAAACTTCATCATTCATTCAATTTGAAGAACTCATCAAAGCATGTGCGGACATGATCTGGATACTTTGTGGAGATTGGTTCAAGAAAGGTTTGATCTTGAAAATCTCAAAGATATGAAGGAAATGCGGTTATGGGTTAATCTAATAAGGCTCTATGAACGAGATACTAATGATGATTTGGAAATTCTCATGTTCATGTCCCAGTACTAAATGGTTTTATTATGATTCATGTGAAGTTTATCATGTTTGTACATCGGATGGAGTGGATGCATTCATGTTTCTTTGAGAAAGAATACCCACTCAGTGGAACTCTCCTTTGTGATGTTGTGTACAACAATAAGAGTTCATGAAGATAATGAGAAGGTCGAGCATTGTTACTTAGGCTTCAAGATCAATGTTCAAGAGCTATTCGGGAATTAAGGAGAAAGTGAAGTGTTTGAAAGAATTCCCCAAATCTTTGAGAAGATGCAGATTGAAGAAACTTATTGATTTGCGGAGAAATCATAAGTTTAGGGGATGATTGTTGGGAATAAAGCTATGATTACCAGCGATACGCTTGTGGTTAACTCTTGCTAAAGATTACACTAGCGGTGGAAACTCATTACCACTGCCAGTATATTATTACCACTGCTATTAGGATAATTGTTATGTATCCATGTATTGATAAATATAGAAAAGATCTTGTGTATATTCTATATTGTTAGGATTATACTTATCTTGTAAAGGACTCCTTGTGCTATAAAAGGAGATCCTAGGTCATTGTTTAGAATACGTATTATTCATATAAGCTTCAAAGTGTAACCCTAGTGATAAGCAAGATCACTCGTATTATTTCTTAATAATATTGGAGCTTTTTGTTAAACTGTTCACTTACATTACATCATACAATCCATCTTCTAAATATTACTAAGTATATTCCGCGTGCTTATTAATATAATTCAAAGTATCACTAACACAAGGTGTGTGTTTAGATCCATCAGTTTTCGTGATACTGAGCATCCGGACTATGTATGTTTGTTACGTAGATCTCTGTATGGGTTGTAACAAGCTCCTCGGGCTTGGTTTCAGCGATTTGCTACCTATGTTCTTGGGATTGGTTTTGCTCACAGTCGTTGTGACTCATCCTTGTTTATCTATCATCAGGGGACTGATATTGCTTATCTTTTATTATATGTTGATGATTTTGTACTGACTGCTTCTTCTGATGGATTACTACAGCGTATTATTGCATCTTTACATCGAGGAGTTCTCTATGATGATTTGGGATCACTCAATTATTTTTGGGTATCTCGGTTACGTGACTCATCGGTATGTTTTGTCTCGGTATAGTATGCTCGAGAGATCCTTGGCGTGCTCGCATGGTTGTTGTAATTCGGTCGGACTCGGTTGACCTGCGTCTAAAGCGGGGATGATGGAATTTTGGTATCGATCCCGCATTATATCGAGTCTTGCGGGGTCACTTGATATCTCACATTCACCCGCATACGATATTTCTTATGTTGTCCGGCCGGTGTGTCTTCATATGCATGATCCGAGAGCCTCATTTCTCTGCTTTCAGCGGATTTTGCGCTACATTCGAGTACTTTGGATTACGGGTTCTGATTGTATTCTTCTTCTACTACCTCATTGGTTGCATATTACGATCTTGATTGGGTGGTTGCCAACTACTCGAAGGTCCACTACTATTGTGTGTTTCTCGGCAACAACCTACTTTCATGGTCCTCTAGCGTCAACCGACTCTTTCTTGTTCTAGTCTGAGGCGAGAATATCGTGGGGTTGCCAATGCGATTCTTGAAGCGTGTTGGTTGCGGAATCTTCTTCGTGAGCTACATATTCGGTCTCTTACGCAACTCTAGTATCTTGTGATAATGTCGGTCTTTGTCTACATGTCCTCGAATCGGTTCGGCATCAACGGACCAAGCATATCGAGATTGACATTCATTTTGTTTGAGATTTGGTGGCTACAGGTCAAGTCAGAGTTCTTCATGTACCTTCTCGCTATCAGTTTGCGGATATTTTCACTAAGGGATTGCCTTCAGCTTTGTTTGAAGAATTTCGCTCCATTTTGAGTGTTCGGGGTCCTCCCGCTCAAACTGCGGGGGAGTGTTAGCAATATATTTGTACATGGATAGGATTGATGAGTAGGCTATGAGTTGTAATGTCATATTGTCTAGCTAGCCATTAAAGTATAATTGCAATTTACCCAAAATAGAGGATTAATAGTCCCTTTATATAGTTGTATCCTTTGTACTCGAATGATATCAAATCAATAAAACTGATTCCTTAATAGTTTTGAGAGATAGACTTGGAATATAGATTTGTCCTCATGGCCTTAATTTGCCTGCATTGACTTGAGACTTTCTTTACAGTTGTAGGATTTAATAATCTAGTTAGCCAAATAACATGCAAACAGTGCATGACGGAATATAGATCTAGTTTATGCAACTAGGTTAACACGTAAATAATAAACAATAATAATAAAAGATAAATATAAAACTAATCTTTGGCGTCAATTGCACGCTATCAAGCGAACAAGAACCAAAAGAAACCCAATTATCTAAAATAGATCTCTCTACAGTATCACACACAAACACTTAAACCAAATGCGTTCGAATATACGCTTGTCGAGAACGTTTATCAATCAACCCTTAAATACTTGAATACCACGAACAAGAAAACCCCAATAAACAAGTCTTTATTATGTCCGACAACAACAGTTTTGTCCGAGAACCAAACTGTCATTATACCCGATATCGGACAAGTCATGTCCGATATATTATACCCTTTTGCCCGAGATGTGTTACGAACAGAAAACCCAAATCATGTTGCTAATCATGTTCGACCAGGAACTATAACAAGACTGATGATACTCTAAAACATATTGGATCTTCTAATTTGATGCAAGCTTGGAGTATTGAACAAATAAAACTAAAACCTTAATTGGTTTGTTAAATAAACCAACTGGGTATATAGTTAAATAATATTTACAGGTTTAAGGATGGTGTATAAATCGTTAGTTAGGGATATCATGTATCCTCCCATATAATTGCATGGTATGTTTGTTTTATAAGCTCACCAAACGTCCCATAATATGGGCTTAATGATTGAGCTTCAAGCAACAACCCAAACACCCACGATCAGTTAAATGGCCAAGCCCAAGGCTTCCAAACCGACCCACATTCAATAGAACAAGTCCATGAGTCGTAAATAAGACCGGGTTTTCATGCATGCATAAAACGGGGTTCAATATATTCAAGTATTAAATGTTCATCACGTACTTTCGTGTTTAACGTGTGTGCCCCATAAGCTCACACACTTGGTGCAAAGCAAAATACAATTTTATTTAGAATAAATATCCGGATAACATTTTAAAAATGACACTGATCGAACCCATTTTTATTCCTTGCCTTAATTAAGCTCATACATCGTCAACAAACCAAGCGCAACCAAAGTAAACGCCACCTAGGCTAATCACAAAACGAGGTTGAACATTAATAACACGAACTTACAATGCCTTACATAGGCTAATCACATTGACAATTATTTATTCGAGTAGCTAACACATGACTCGCTACTTGACCAACTGCTTGACACACTTAGCTTGGAATTACGAAAACAAATACAAACTGACGTTGACTTAGCGTTAACTAAGTCGAAAGCCCAGGAAAGTTTCAACACAAGTAACTTAGAATATCGGTTCAAGCATCATCCACAGCTTCTAGGTTGACGGAAGGCGATCCACCTTTCTTCACAGCTTCGCTTGACAACTCCTTCCATTTCAGTGCATTGCTACTTATCGTCTCATCTCCTATCACCATTTCACACATCTTACAATCTCCTTCCTTCCACCACTTCATCTACATTCCCCTCTTTACCCTAACCCCTATTTTCCACACATCTTCAATCATTTTCGCGTTAGTCCCTGATCCGTCCACTGAGGGTGCATACAATAGGAACACCAGCTGCCAATGCTTCCATAGTCGAATTCCATCCACAATTTGTAACGAAACATCCTATTGCATCGTGGTTCAAAACATCAACCTGAGAACACCAATCAACTATCATCCCTTGTTTCTTCAGCTCATCTAGCATGCTTAATTTTGCTGCTTCACGACTGTCTCTTATCACCCATAAAAAAGGCCTACCACTCTCTAACAACCCTTTTGCCATCTCCTCTGCTTGATCAAATAAAAAATGAGATACACGCACAAAGGAAACATACACCACAGATTTTTTTGGTTTAGTGTTTAGCCAGCTCATGATACCATCATCTTCTTTTCCAAAGATTCAGACGGGATCAGGGTCCAATAGGAATGTACTTAATTTTTCAATGGCTTTAATGGATTCATTTTCAAGTTCATCAAAACTATTTATAAGAATGCTTGAGTTTGTTTTGATTACGTCAATATGCTCTTTATAAAGTGATAGCATAAACTCATGATCCTTTCGAGTTGAGGGCAAGAAGAACGATGGTAAATCAGCCATCGTTAGAAGTGGCAGTCCAGGTAATTTAATCGGGACCAAAGGGTTGTTTTTGTTACTAGATATCAACTCTTGATACTCATTGAAATAGTAATAGTAAATATTGAACACAGTGGCTGGTTGGCACCAAAGGAGAGTGGATTTGACATTGTGGGCATTCGCAACATTTGCGACCCAAGGTACAATAGTAGTGTAGACCAAGTGGTCAAATGGCTGCCCTGTTGCAGCTGCTGAGGTGATGAGATCAGCAACTGCAACAGAACCACTTTTAGCAAAATCTGAGATTAGTTGTTGAAGGGTATCAGTTGGCTGCACACCATTGTCATGGCCATCCGAAAATGGAGCAAATGTTAGACCATGCGGGACAGTTTCTTTGATGATTTGTAGGAGTCCAGAACAGGTACAGAAGGTGACAGATACACCCATTTTAAGCAGGCGATCGTGAGCGGAGGGATGGGCTGACGAGGCCGTGGCCTGGGAATGCCACAATCAAGACTTTTCGCTCTCCAGTCATTGCGGTAGAGGGTGGTGGTTATGGACTAGAGGGAGTGTTTATGTTTACGACTTGTGTTCAAAATGAAATGCAAACATGTACTACTATTTATAAGCAAACAATAAAATTTTTTGATATTTTCACTTATTTTATATGTCATCCATGTTTAACACGTGGTTGATTTCAAGAATCTTTTTGGATTGCTAAATCATCCCCCACAACACATTTCTTGTATACAGAATACAGTAGTAAGTTTATAACATGGTGTCTGACGAAAAGAGATACAGTGACATAATTATTAAAAATGAGAAAGGCGAGAAATTTAGATCATGGTGTCTGACGAAAAGAGATACATTGACATAATTATTAAAAAAGAGAAAGGCGAGAAATTTATAACATGGTGTCTGACGAAAAGAGATACAGTGTCAGGCTGGACGCAGTAATATACAATGATCAAATAGTCGATCGATTGTATATTGATCTCTTTACAAAATCAGTATGAGCTTATTCTAACTGTTCCCGTCTTCTAAGCAAGTAAACAACAAAAATCAATTGCACTTTCAATAAAAGCAATGCACTGCACACTTATCTGCTAATAATATGTTCCCAGTGTTATTAATCCCAAATAAGTCTTGTACACAAGATTGCAAAAACACACTGTTTTAAGACTCGTGACCAAATTAAATCCAACTCTATCCTGGCATATGTCAAGCATAAAATGACAAGATTAAATTTACCTTCAATAAACACTATTAAATACCAAAATTCATACTTCTACTGGAACTTCAACTATTGTGTTTTGCCATCATAAACACAAACACTATTAGTATTTATACTTTTATAGACCCTATCAACATTTAACCGTCTCAGCTAAATGCCCAAAAACACATAGTCAGGCAACTTGACCATACTTTGATGACTCTACCTCAAAGCGTTTGCCCTTAATATGAAGTTTCAGCACAAATTACATTCCTAAAATACCCGTGGGCAAAAAATAATGTCCTGGCCTGGAAAGGGAGAAAGAATGGCCATCTTACAGTGAATGTATAAGGATTATGTTCCATCCCTTTGGACAATCATGATTATGTATACTGGAGGCCGCGAGGGGTCAAGGAAAACTGTCCAATAACGCAAGCATTCTTATCAACACAATGGATCCCATATTGTAATTTATTAACTAATTAAAGAAATACTCTGCCTAAATACGGCAAACTAACCCTTATATACACAAGAATTAATCAGAGCAGTGATTTCATGGTCACACACTCACACATAAATGCATTTTAATCCAATATAAAACCTACGAAAGCGTTAGCAGGTCATTCACTGCTCACGAAGCAAGAAGGTGGCATCTTTAACATTAGGTCTCAGATGACTAGACTTGTTTTCTGTTTCAAACTTGTAGAATCCATTACACCATATAGCCACAAATAATGATACAATAATTTATAAACAGCTTCTAACACAAAATGATTACCCAAGCAATTTATGGTGAACTTTAAATCGTGAGTCAACCTGTAGTAACAATGTACCATTACAAAAATATTAACTTTTTCACAAATTAGGAAACTCGAATGCAGGGTAGTTATGCTCTAATCATCCGGGGGTGATCAGGCATCTATTACTAGAAAAATAAAAACGGGAGGCTTATTTGAATTAATTTGCATTGTGAAAGTTAATATCCATGCATTGATTTGTACACAACTAAAATTAAAGGGTATATCACAGAAAGAAGTTTTGTGTTGTGTGTGTGCTTTATAACTAGGAACGCAATTCCCAACACGGCAAAAAAAACCGGGTTAAGGTTGGCTAAACATATTTGGGTTGTAAACAGGTAAAGACTGTTAACCCATTTAGTTATCCGTGTCGATGGCTAACTCATTTTCAACCCAAAAACCGGTTTTTACTTCCCAGTTGCTTTATCAGACTCACATAAATTACCCTCATTTGGATACTATGAAATTTTCTTCTTCAATTCACGAGCACAAGTCAAAATATATCAAAGAAAATATATAGCATAAGAACCCTATAGTATAAAACACAGAAGCAGCAGCATTAACATTTAAACACTATGAACCCACATCAAAAGTATGAAATACTTCAGTGTTAAGAACTTCAAATCACAGGGAAATGTCAACCCGCATATTAACAATTGCACTTTCAATATAAGAAATGGACTGCATAACCTCTGCTTAAAATATAACTCTACCATGTTTGGATGCAATAATTTATATCAAAGTCATTAGGCAGCCGTGTTTGTTACCATTTAGCAATTAACAAAACAATTCAAGGAATCAAGGACACCACCATGTTTGGATGCAATAATTAGTTAGATAAATAAACTGCATACCTAGATAAAAGATAGATACAATAGCAGTTTTCTTTACCTCAACAGAAGTACTTTACAGGATGTCCAAAACAATAAAGATATACTTTCATTTCCTCTCGGGTCTTCGTCTAATTTTACCAATCTCCATTTCTTTCTTTGAAATCTCATAACTCCCGTCATCTTGCAAATTCATATCTAACACTTTTGACTCTAAACCCAACTTTTCTTTTCTACCGTTTCCCCTTTTACTATCCTTTCGCCAATCCCTCCTACTTTCTCTGTGATCCAATCCAATTCCACTTGAATCCGGTCCCAAATGGATTTTCCTCCTGCCATCCTTTTTCCTATATTTTGCATTGCCGTTTCTTAAATTCTCAGCATACCCATTTTCCTGAAAAACACCCGTTTCTTGACTTGGAAGCTGGTACCTGACACTCGGATCATTTTTCTCAATGTTGCCTATATCTTCTTCTTGATCCGAATACCCGTCACTGATTCTACCATACGGTTTAATGCTATGAACAACCCCTTTAGGGAAAAACCTAGCTGAAGGAATACTCTCAACCGTCTCAAACAACTGTGGCCCATCTTTCTCTGACCATAAATCAAACCCACCTGGTTTCTGAAACCGGTTGGCTAAAACCTTCAACTGATCATCAGCCGTGACGGAGAACAACTTGGGTGCTGTCTCAACAACTTCCACGGACGCTCAAGCTCCGTAACAGCAGCAGTTAACTCTGCTCTTTTCTCATTTCGTAGATTTGTCTTTCACGTGCCAGTCGAGCTCTAAGAAGTTGTTTGGCTTTCTTTTGTTGCATTCGTTTCCACTGCCACTTGGATACACCACCGGGTATGTTCTTGGACCGCCACCCATACGAATAACCGTTGATGGTGGAGGGTTAGCGATTGAAAGATGGGTGAATCTAGAGGTGAGGAATAAATGGGCCGGGTCGGATACGATATGGGATGAGAAGGAGAGGGTGGATGATGCAGACAGAGGAATTGATGGATGGAAATGAAGAATAGATGGTGACATCGTTGTGCAGTGACAGGATGTAGGAAATTCTTAGCTGATGGCACAAAATAATATCCTATAAGTTATAACAAAACTTAAATTATTTGTAATTTCATTAGAAATGATGAACCACTTCTTCCATTAGAAATAATGAACCAGTTCTCCTACAATTGTTTTCGATAAATCTTAAACAGGCTTTTAGATTGTGTTTTGAAGAAGATTCAGTATTGCTTCTAAAAATTAGACATAATCAGAAAACAGTGTTAGGCAAATAATATGAAAAAGGCGATTATGTTTTCTTGAAGACACAATTTAAAACAGAAGGATACAGTTTGAAAACACATAATCTGTTTTAAAAACGCAATCCGAAACACCTGAAGTGATTAGTATGTCCAATAGTTATAACTAGAAATGCATAGAATCACAATAAATTAGCCAAATAATAATAATAATAATAACAATAAGCCTAGCAATATTTAGCATAAATCGAAGCTACAAAATTAAGGATAAAATCAACTCCCTAATTAAGCATAAACCCTGTTGTAAAAACCACTTAGTTCAGAATAAATAAACATTATACATAAGATTGAACACCATAACATATTGGTACAAAATCAACCAAGTAAAATAGAACCTGGCTAAATGATGAAATGATGCTTACAAGTGTTCTAGAAGCAAGATTGAATGATTTGAGCCTTTTTTTTTTTTTTTTTCAAGTCTTGAAGATGATGTTTCCTCTTAAACTGATGGGGTCTTATAATCAGGTGGGCTAAATTTGTGGGCTGATAACATGGGCCTCAAGTTCTTTAAATCAAGATTTTTCTCTTCGAAGCAGGAGTTTATCGGTTCAGACTTCAGGTTTTTAAAATTTTCACTTGACCGAATTTAAATTGAATTAAACCAAACTTGATTTCGATTCAGTTTTCAGATTCACTCCAAAAACCTGGATTATATAATCTATAAAAAAAAATTCGTATAGTTACATACTTCATCTGTCTCCAAACAAATGTCATGTTTAGACTCTTTTTTTTTTTAACCTTAAATATTATTTTTTATTGAATAATACTTGATAAAAATATAACAATAAAAATACATTTAAAACTCAGTTCATTCATATTTTGCTTCAAGTTTTATATAGCAAAAAAATAATAATAATAATAATTAAATTCAATGTTAAAAATGAAAAACTTTAAAATGTCAAAACATGACATTTATTTTGGGACGGTGTGAGTAAAATTTTAGCACCAAATGTATTTAACATGGATTTGAAGCCCGAGCGTTACGGCGGGGCATTTGTATACGATAGTAATGTATGCAGCGGAAGTGTCTATTTTGTGAAACAAATTTTTTTAAGTTTTTTCAGCAGCCTCAAACACATTATATATTTTGTATAAATAATGTACTTTTTATACTTTTACGACTGTTTATGAAATTTTATAATGATTATGTTGACCTCAAAAGTCTACCTTCCGTAAATTGATTAAGAATTCTTTTACACTACAAATTCTTGCAGAGATAAGACCATACTTTGTTGGCATAGGTGGTGAATTCTTGAGTTTGTAGAAATCAAGGACTATGCGGTTATAGTTCGGCTTAGTGGCCCTACAACCATGGTGATGACAATTCGTATTGCATTGACACATAAACTAAAAGAAAAATATCGATTGTTGCATTTGTTAGCACACTTATTATTAGTGTCTTTCGGTTTCTACCTTACCGAGTCAAAAGTTAGGATATAAATTATGAAAAATGATTAAAAGACAATGTAATTTCAAAGTGGCAAGATAAGATCGAAGCACACCATACAATAACAACCAAAATCTAATGATAAGCCATTCATCATAAGTTTCACAAAGCGTTTCAACATGAATCTTTCTCGAACAAAAATTTGGTATTGTCAGTGCCACTTAATCGTGGCCACAAAACTGGCGTACATGTGTGAGCTCAAATCTTCAAGTTTTCTACACCTGTAAATCAATGTAACTGTTAGTTCATCATACTATAATTAATCTAAATTTATGCCCGAAAAATAGTTACCTTTGACAGGTAGTGCATTCTGTGACTTCATTGCTAGAAAAAGGAGAACATCTTATTTACCATAAAGAAGAATAAAGTTAAGCGCTTAAGCACCCAAAAACATTATAATAAATGAAGAAAATATTACATAAATTTCAAACATAAAAGAAGAGTCTCATAAAAAAGCGATGGAGAACTTCTAGGCGAAGAACAAGCGACTAGATTAAGTTCCCAATATTGGAAACCTCTGGGTATGCGATTATGATGATGATTATGGCGAAAGAGTGTTATTCCATTGAGCGATGTTATCTCTCAACTACCTCGGTCTATTGCTATCACATCTATCTTACCTACAATGAATTCGAGGACTCTCTCACCATCCGGAAGCGGAATCATCTAAGGTTGAGAACCTCGTCCCAATCCCAGTGAGTCCGAGGATATATCCGATAGTGATTGTGATTTGCCCTTTGTGATGATTCTCTTGATATTTACGAGGTTACTTCCGGATTTTCTCAAATCCTCTTTTTGAATTTAATAATGACTACACTTTTGGGAAAGTAAATCCTCTTTTCGATGAAATGTCGAGTCCGAAATCAGAGACCATCACGGAAGTGGTGGAAATTGCTAGCTCTCGAGCACACCACTTGTCCCACCTCGTATTCGACTTTCTCTTCCGTCGTGTGATGATGATTCTATCCTCATTTGATGAGATGTCTTCGAGTATCTCGTTGATCCGTCTTGTGAAGACAAAATTTTTAATCCAAGGATACTCATTGGAAGAAAAATGCATATGGATGAAATTTTATTGAGGTATTTGAGTTTGAAGCGTATATCATCCGAACCTTTCTTCCTTTCATCACATATGATGTGACTTCTCCATGTCTTAACTCCTACGGAGTGAAGATACCATTTTGACCACGCATCTCCATTTATCATTCTTTTGAGCCGGATGTATCTCATCGAGTGGAACTTTCAAGACAATCAATGTTTATCCGCACCATTTGAATGAAAGTTCGATGGAATTTCTCTTCCACTTGCTCCACGATAAGGATTTAAAGCGTCACGCTTTTATGGGGTCATTTAAGCCCTATTTCGACACATTTTATATCCGTTCTTGCTTAATTCGTTCCTTTTCACTTTTAGGTCTTTTGGAAGCAAAATCTTGGAATGAAGCATATTTGGACGAAAAGGAGCAAAAACATGAACAAATGGCAAAGTCAAGATCGAAGACACTCAAAGGCGATCATGAGAACTGGCGTCCCATCCAAAGGCGGCGCCGTCCTCTACGAATACTTGATCAAAATGTGCCTGACGGCTCGGTGGAATTTCGATCCTAAAGCTGGCGTCATACCTAAAATATGGAGGCGTCGCTCACACTTTTCACCCGGGCGCCCGGATCTAGAACTCGGACGACGTCTCAACTAAAGACCCCGGCGTCATAACTCTCAAGTGGCGCCGTCCCATCGATGACTTAGCCTGGCGAAACCCTAATAGCGGTGACGACAACGTCGCTAGCAAAAACGACTTGTAAATCTATATATAGAATTCAATTTTTACGTATTTTGGGAGGTAGAATTTCGGAGAGCAAACCCTAACTCAGTTGTAGTCCAACTTGGACAGTATTCTAAGGTCTCATACCCTATTTTACACATCAAGATAAGTTTTCTAATCAAATTTATCATTATGTCTACCCCATGTTCAATTGATTGTGTGTATGCTTGCTTGTCTAACATGTCTAGCTAAATTACTTGTGTGTTTGCTTGGATCTATGAAACATAGTTATTGATTGTTGTTAGGTTGTTTCTTTTCTTAATTGATATAGGCTTAGGAGTGCATCTAGGCTTTCGTTGTATTTATTGCGTGAGTATGCTTGAGGACAATAGGGTGAACGGATGAAATAGCTTAGGCTTTCCGATTCCGTGAATCATATACGAGAGATAACCTCATAGAACTAAGGGATACGCACACCCTACGACTAATAGGAATACAACGCGTTAAGATAAATGACATGACAACTCAACCGACCAATAAAAGATAACTAGGGAGTAATAGTATCTAAGTGAACACATCTTTAATCATCATACGAGCACACTTCAATTAAACATAGCTATCCGTAGTAATTAGATAATTAGTAAAAGTACCACCCCAACCAATTGCCACGAGATATTTACCTTAGCTTTCTAAAACCATAAAAAGATAAAAAAGAATCATCGCCAACCCCACCTTCTCGTCATAAATTTCTTTCTAGCATTCCTATTTCCCTAGAGAACGATATCAATCCCGAGGCGTACCCATCTTGTTAATACAAATAAGTCGTAAAAGCGTTTATTTATATTTTACGATCTTCTAATGTTTTGTCCATAACAAACGTAAAATCATTTTAACGAAACAAATAAAATACGTAATTAGTTTGAGCCAATATTTTTTCTAACACACTTACGTTTTCACATAAAACACTAAAACAAGTATAAGTGATTTTATGATTTAGTAATATATGAGTACAACAACTAGTGTTTATATATTGGGCAAAATATATACACAACTAGTATATATTATATAAATGGGTAAAAACTACAACCCATGAAAAAATCCATAACCCATGGTATTGACCCATACCTATTTGACTAGGTACATTGCACTTATGAGATACATTGTATCTAGTAAAAGACCCATGGATCAACCCATGACCCATGACCCATAACCAAAATACCCATGGGCAAGAGGGCGTCCCACGGATCCCTAGCTTTACGCTAGACGGATCCCTTGTGGGAGGATCCGTGGGATCCGAGGAGCGATAAGCATTTCTCCTCTATAAATAGTGAGCCATTTCTTCCTTTTGGCTTGCCACTCTTACACATAATTTCCCCAAGTATTGTAACTCTTTAACCACCGATCCTAAGGGATCTTTCTATGTAGTTGTCTTTTGTTTTGTGTGATTCTCTAGGTTCCTCTTAAAGGCGAGATCACCACTTGTTGAAGTCGAGCAAGCTCAAGTCCATGAGTTGCCATGCCGTCATCATCAAGACAAGCGAGGTTCTCTTGTTGATAGTTCTTTCTTCCTCCGTAGATGTGTTGTGTTGAAGGCATTAGTGAAGGATGCCGAAAGAGTCAAGATGAAAGCATTAGTAAAAGGTGCTTAATGTCCGTGTCAAAAGCATTAGTGAAGAATGCTAAAGGTGTCAAGACGAAGGCATTAGTGAAAGGTGCCAAGCGTTGTGTCAAAGGCATTGGTGAAGAATGCCTAAGAATCAAATCAAGTGGCATTAGTGAATAATGCCAAGGTCGTATAATCGATGAGGTGCATCGTTATACATATAGTATTAGTTTGTTTCCAAGGATGGTGATATCCTTGATGGTGTTGTAATAAGGAGTGGGTCTCCTTGGGATTAGGTTTTGTGTGGGTTGGGTAGTAGTTCCTCCATTGTAATGGAACTAGGTACTTAGCCTAGTACCTGATAAAGGGTAGGCGACGTTGTGATAGGTGTGGTTCACCTTGGTGTGAAAGAACCGGTGGTTAGCCTAATCTGGGAAAAAGAGTAGGCGGCGTTGTGAAGGCTTCTCCGCCATAAGGAGATTGATGTCGTGTAGTGTTTACGAACTCGAGTAGGTGACTCGGGGGTGGAGTAGAGCAAGGAAGGTGTCCTTGTAGCCGAACCACTATAAATACTCGTGTCGTGGTTATGTGCTTTTACTCTTTACCTTTCATTACACTTTTATATATCTATCTATCAACGTCCAACATACACATCTAAATAGATTGACATAAGTCGATCTAAATATTTAAAAGGAAGTTTTAAGTTGGTAAAACTATTCAACCCCCCTTCTAGTTTTCCACAATTGGCATCAGAGCTTCGTTACCAAGTTTCTTAGAGTATGTTGTACTTTAAAAATTGATACGATTCGTGTATGTTTGAAAACTACAAAGAAGGAAATATTTCAAAACTTTTCTTTTCTCTTTCATGTTGGACATTGATAGATCATTCTAAAATATTTGTTTCAAGAAATCTTCATGCTAGGTGATGAGTGTCTAAATACTCATCATTTTTGTCTAATATAAAGCTGCAAAATCATCCGAAAACACTCAAAATGCATCAAAATGATGAAAATATCACAAATCGAGTGTTTTATGTGTTTTAAATGCAAAAATATCAAAATCGGATGAAAACATATCAAATTTGCAAAATTGCGGTTTTAGTCCCCAGTTTCAAAAGTTGTCAAAAGCAGGTCCACTGGCGCATAGTTTCAAAAGAAAAATCACCATAGGTCCTTTTTAAATCATAACTTGTCAAAATTAGTCCTTTGGTGAAAAATATCAAAAGTTTGAGAAAATTACAAGTTTAGTCCTTGACTTTGAAAATTGGCAAAAATGGCCCCTGGAGAATTGGAAAATGTCACTTTGGTCCTTGTACTTTTGGAACTTGTCATTTTCAGCCCTTGGAACAAGTTTGATGAATTAGCGTATAGGTCCTCCAATTTGAAGTTACAAATGGCCACTTGTGTTTTAAACCTTTCAGAAACCAATTTGGACCCTTGCACCCATTTTGCCCCTGTCATTTCTAATTCGGACCCTCCTTTATTATTAACCGGTCAAACTTTGGTCAACACCCCACCTTGGCGCCAAAATCCTTCTCCCCACTGGTGCTGCAAACTCCTGCTACACTCAACCAAACCATCCCTTATCCCTTCACTGTCCCCACATCTCCTACAATCCAAGATACAATAATTCTTCCTCCCTACACTCAACCCTCCCTCCTGTTAAATATCCATTTTCCCGCCAAAATCCATTTGATGGCTAGGATCAGTTTAAGTGATCCAAGGGCTTAAATTAGAGGTGGGATTAGCTTAGAGAGAGAAAGAGATGCAGTTGGGTATAAAAAAGGAGGCAAGAGGAGAAGAGGAGGGTAGTAGCTAGTTTTAATTTTTTCTTTAACTGTCGTTTTTTTTAATTAAGTGTTTTAGTTCTAGTTAAAATGATGTAATTTCAGCTTATTGGCATCACATTTATGATAAATCACCTTTGTAATATGATTTTGAGTTTTCAATCCAAGTTTAGATAAATTTCATGTTTCGTGTCCTTTGTTGCAAATCTCAGTCTCAAATCCTTATATTTAAGCTTTCAATAGCTTGTATTTCATCTCAAACAACCTTGCATAAGCTTATGATAGCTTTGTATAAGCTTGCATTCAAGATTTAAGTCATTTTGTTACATGGTCAACTGAAGTCAACTGTGGGCTCAAATTGAAAAAGGAAATGGGTATTGGGTTGATGCGGTGGATTTTGGGTTGGTTTAGAATAGTTAGCATAGTGGGATTACGGTTTTAGCACGCAATCCTATTTGGACCCATGTGAGTTTGAATGTCACTTGTCATTTTCAATCCATTTTGCATAATTGGTTTTGTACATGTATCTGTGCTTACATCTGGTTTAGTCTTGTTTATTTAATGGTACTTAGAGTAGTTAAACTCCATTTGATCTATTTCACTAGCTTGTTCATCAGTTGGTTCCATTTTCATTGCAAATTTGTTTCTAAAGGGGTGTTTGGATTAGAACTTACAACTGCTTTAGAGGCTAGAATAATGGGTTAGATCAATTGCTTTAGGCTTGTTTTAGATATTTACTTGTCATATCTGTCTTTGTTTATTTGTCATTTGAGCTTTAAGTCAATATCATAAGCCCAGCTGTCTTGTATGCATTTTCTATTGGAAGCAGTTTTGAAATCATCTCACATAGGTTTAGAAGTAGTTTATCTAGCTTGCTTTAGTCTCATCACATCATATTTCACCTTAATCGGTTCTACATTTGATTTTAAAACTCATTATGGTCAAACTTTAATCTGTTCTTAAAAAGTCAAGCGTGTCAAAAGCATTTCTACATCGAGTTTTGCAGAACTTGCGGACGCTTGCATCTTGTTCAATTGCTTTTCATGGTCTCAAATTTGGTCATATTGTGGTCGCTAGGTAGTCTTCAAGTCTACAATTCGGTTTTCTCATTTGCTTATTGGATAAGTAGTTAGATAAGCTCAAAGTTGTTCCAGTCTTATCGATTACGCAATGACAATCTGTCTCGATTTTGCCATTTTATCTTGCTCTATATCTTCTTCATTACTAATCCTTATGAGTGAAATTTGGTACTTATGATCTCGCTAGGTGGTTACGAGGACCACACTTTTGTTTTCTCTGTTGCTCTTTAGATAATTTGTTGCTAGTGCTTAAACAGTGGGGGTAAATTGCTTATTTGCTTTGGTGACAGTTAGCTTAAATCATAAGTAGAATGCTATTTAGGTTTTAGGAGTAGGTGCATAAGGTTGCTTTAGAGTAGTTTAACTATCATTTAGCTTAAGTATCAGTTTGGTGTCCTTTAGAGCTTATTAGCTTATTTTTAGAGTAGCTTATTTAGAAACAGTCACACTACGACACGATTCTCCCACATAGGCTCTTGTCTTTCTATTTTCATAGATCCGAATAAGATTTTAGTATTTTCCTGAAATTTTCATTAATTTTAGTTCTTGTTTGGTATTTTTCTTAAATAAAAGCAGTTTTAATCATTTTAAATAACTTTTATTGCAATTAATTAAGAAAAAGTTCCAAAAATAATTTTTCAATTTTAATAGATTAAGATAAATATAAAAGCATAAAAATATTTTTCCTTATTTTTCCTCTTTTATTTGGTATTTTCATAATTTAAATTAGATTTAAATAGTATTAAATTAGTAGAAAATAGGAAAATAATCGGAAAATTACAAAAATAGTTTTGAAAATTCTATTTTGATATTTTAGACTTTTCTAAGTCTTAATTTTATTTTCAAGCTTTATTTCCTATTTTCTTGTATTCTAGGTAATTATTTAATAGTTAAAATAGTTTTTAATTAATAATAATTAATTAAATAGTCATAGAAATAATTTTCTTTCTCTAAAAGTTTCTTTTATCATTAGGATTGTAAAAATGTATTTTCATATTTTTAGGCTTAATATTGTGTAAGTTTCACTTTTTATTTTATCGTTTACGATTTTAATTTAAACGTAAGTTTTAGTTTTAAGTTTTAAACGTTCATCATTTTAAAAATAGTGATAGCGTTTATTTAATATTTTAATCTTTTTAATTTCCTTTAATTTGCATTTAAGCCCCTGTAGTTTATGGGCTTTTCCTTAGTTATAATCATATCCAATCCTTTTCCCGATTCGAATCTCGCGATCACTAAGCGTTTGATAATCCATTGCACAACTCACGGGACATAACGACCGGAAACACTATACTCCTCGGATCTTCATTGATTTCGTTCTGAGCCGTTTTAAGGTTGTTACTGATCCGCCATTCACAAGTGGCGGGCTTGTGTGATAAACCTTGGACTGCTGCGGAGCGCATCAAATTTTGGCGCCATTGCGGTATGATAATTTCTACTTTGATCTAGACACACCCATAATATGTCTTGATCAAGCAAGCTTAGCGAGGAGATTCATGAAACTATGAATTCTCCTATTGAGGATGAAGAGTTAGTCATGATTTCTATCATGATTTTCTTTCTTTTCTTCATATATTACATCACTTCTCTGTTCTTCACTCCTTTGGGAATGAAGACATTATCTTTGATCCGGCATTTTCATGTACCATTTGTGAGCGGTTCTATGTATATCTCATCGGTGTGGAACTTTCACGTACTTCAATGTTTATCCAAACATCTTGAATGAAAGTCCGATGGAGATTGTTTCTTCCACTTTGCTTCCCATGAACCAATGAATGCGGGTCGAGTCAAGCTAGCGACTCGGGAATCAAAACGATAGCATGCTATATGGGTTTTCACCCATATTTACATCTTCTTACCTCTTTCTACCACCTAGTGTGGGGGTGATGCCCACATGTTATATATATAAGTTTCTTGAAATAAAAAAAAAAAAAAAAAATCTTTCTAAATAATGGCGTAGTATTTCCTTTTCGTTCTCGGTTCGGCATAACCGGTACTTTGAATATTGAGGCAATATTCATTTCTAAGTGTGGGGAATTCTCGCGAATTTTATCATATAATTATACCAATTCCCGTTTTTGGCCAAATTTTTTTTGGAGTAAGTGTTTACACTTTCTCGGTTGGTTATCGATCCGCCATGTTTGATAAACAAAAGATTGGCTAATCCGAGAGCAAAGCGGCTCTTGGTAAAGATATATCAAATCCGTTTATATGGCTTGCAATTTGCCCAAAATTGTATGGTATTCACTCACCATATCCTAAAAAGTGAAGAGTTGGCTAGCCCGCAAGTTTATGGCTTGTGGTAAAGGCGTGGAAAATCCATAATTGGTAATCACTCACCAAAGATAATATTGATAATTTATCTAAGAGTTGGCTAGTCCGAGCAAGCGGCACGGTAAAACAAATCAAATCCGTTGAAAGGCGGTGGTTTGCTCAAAATCACATGGTTATCGGTGTACCATAGTTCTTACTTGAACTGAAACATTTGGCTACTCGAAGTAATGGCTTTTGGTAAAGAGATTAAAATCCATTATGTTTTCTCAAATCATTGCTAGGGACTAGCAATATCTCGATGTGGGGATTGATGAGTGTCTAAATACTCATCATTTTTGTACAATATAAAGCGCAAAATCATCGAAAACACTCAAAATGCATCAAAATGATGAAAATATCACAAATCGGTGTTTTATGTGTTTTAAATGCAAAAATATCAAAATCGGATGAAAAACATATCAAATTTGCAAAATTGCGGTTTAGTCCCCAAGTTTCAAAAGTTGTCAAAAGCAGGTCCACAGCACATAGTTTCAAAAGAAAAATCACCATAGGTCCTTTTTAAATCATAACTTGTCAAAATTAGTCCTTTGGTGAAAAATATCAAAAGTTTGAGAAAATTACAAGTTTAGTCCTTGACTTTGAAAATTGGCAAAATGGCCCCTGGAGAATTGGAAAATGTCGACTTTGGTCCTTGTACTTTTGGAACTTGTCATTTCAGCCCTTGGAACAAGTTTGATGAATTAGCGATATAGGTCCTCCAAATTTCGAAGTTACACAAATGGCCCTTGTGTTTTAAACCTTTGCAAACCAATTTGGACCTTGCACCCATTTTGGCCCTGTCATTTCTAATTACGGACCCTCCCTTTATTATTAACCATCAAACCTTGGTCAACACCCCACCTTGGCGCCAAAATCCTTCTCCCCACTAGTGCTGCAAACTCCTGCTACACTCAACCAAACCATCCCTTATCCCTTCACTGCCCCCACATCTCCTACAATCCAAGATACAATAATTCTTCCCTCCCTACACTCAACCCTCCCTCTTGTTAAATATCCATTTTCCTTAAAATCCATTTGATGGCTAGGATCGGTTTAAGTGATCGAGGGCTTAAATTAGAGGTGGGATTAGCTTAGAGAGAAAGAGATGCGGTTGGGTATAAAAAGGAGGCAAGAGGAGAAGAGGAGGGTAGTAGCTAGTTTTAATTTTTTCTTTAAATGTCGTTTTTTTTAATTAAGTGTTTTAGTTCTAGTTAAAATGATGTAATTTCAGCTTATTGGCATCACATTTATGATAAATCACCTTTGTAATATGATTTTGAGTTTTCAATCCAAGTTTAGATAAATTTCATGTTTCAGGTCACTGTTGCAAATCTCAGTCTCAAATCCTTATATTTAAGCTTTCAATAGCTTGTATTTCATCTCAAACAACCTTGCATAAGCTTATGATAGCTTTGTATAAGCTTGCATTCAAGATTTAAGTCATTTTGTTACATGGTCAACAGAAGTCAACTGTGGGCTCAAATTGAAAAAGGAAATGGGTATTGGGTTGATGCAGCTGGATTTTGGGTTGGTTTAGAATAGTTAGCATAGTGGGGATTACGGTTTTAGCACGCAATCCTAAATTTGGACCCATGTGAGTTTGAATGTCACTTGTCATTTTCAATCCATTTTGCATAATTGGTTTTGTACATGTATCTGTGCTTACATCGGTTTAGTCTTGTTTATTTAATGGTACTTAGAGTAGTTAAACTCCATTTGATCTATTTCACTAGCTTGTTCATCGTTGGTTCCATTTTCATTGCAAATTTGTTTCTAAAGGGTGTTTGGATTAGAACTTACAAGCGCTTTAGAGGCTAGAATAATGGGTTAGATCAATTGCTTTAGGCTTGTTTTAGATATTTCTTGTCATATCTGTCTTTGTTTATTTGTCATTTGAGCTTTAAGTCAATATCATAAGCCCATTTGTCTTGTATGCATTTTCTATTGGAAGCAGTTTTGAAATCATCTCACATAGGTTTAGAAGTAGTTTATCTAGCTTGCTTTAGTCTCATCACATCATATTTCACCTTAATCGGTTCTACATTTGATTTTAAAACTCATTATGGTCAAACTTTAATCTGTTCTTAAAAAGTCAAGCGTGTCAAAAGCATTTCTACATCGAGTTTTGCAGAACTTGCAGACCTTGCATCTTGTTCAATTCATTTTTATGGTCTCAAATTTGGTCATATTGTGGTGCGCTAGGTAGTCTTCAAGTCTACAATTCGGTTTTCTCATTTGCTTATTGGATAAGTAGTTAGATAAGCTCAAAGTTGTTCCAGTCTTATCGATTACACTGTGACAATCATCTCGGTTTTGCCATTTTATCTTGCTCTATATCTTCTTCATTACTAATCCTTATGAATGAAATTTGGTACTTATGATCTCGCTAGGTGGTTACGAGGACCACACTTTTTGTTTTCTCTGTTGCTCTTTAGATAAGTTGTTGCTAGTGCTTAAACAATGGGGTAAATTGCTTATTTGCTTTGGTGACGCTTAGCTTAAATCATAAGTAGAATGCTATTTAGGTTTTAGGAGTAGGTGCATAAGGTTGCTTTAGAGTAGTTTAACTATCATTTAGCTTAAGTATCGGTTTGGTGTCCTTTAGAGCTTATTAGCTTATTTTTAGAGTAGCTTATTTAGACAGTCACACTCGACACGATTCTCCCACATAGGCTCTTGTCTTTCTATTTTCATAGATCCGAATAAGATTTTAGTATTTTCCTGAAATTTTCATTAATTTTAATTCTTGTTTGGTATTTTCTTAAATAAAAGCAGTTTTAATCATTTTAAATAACTTTTATTGCAATTAATTAAGAAAAAGTTCCAAAAAATAATTTTTCAATTTTAATAGATTAAGATAAATATAAAAAGCATAAAAAATATTTTTCCTTATTTTTCCTCTTTTATTTGGTATTTTTCATAATTTAAATTAGATTTAAATAGTATTAAATTAGTAGAAAATAGGAAAATAATCAGAAAATTACAAAAATAGTTTTGAAAATTCTATTTTGATATTTTAGACTTTTCTAAGTCTTAATTTTATTTTTCAAGCTTTATTTCCTATTTTCTTGTATTCTAGGTAATTATTTAATAGTTAAAAATAGTTTTTAATTAATAATAATTAATTAAATAGTCATAAAAATAATTTTCTTTTTCTAAAAAGTTTCTTTTATCATTAGGATTGTAAAAATGTATTTTTCATATTTTTAGGCTTAATATTGTGTAAGTTTCATTTTTTATTTTATACGTTTACGATTTTAATTTAAGCGTAAGTTTTAGTTTTAAGTTTTAAACGTTCATCATTTTAAAAATAGTGATAGCGTTTATTTAATATTTTTAATCTTTTAATTTCCTTTAATTTGCATTTAAGCCCACGTAGTTTATGGGCTTTTCCTTAGTTATAATCATATCCAAATCCTTTTCCGTTCGAATCTCGCGATCACTAAGCGTTTGATAATCCATTGCACAACTAGTCGGGACTTAACAACCGGAAACACTATACTCCTCGGATCTTCATTGATTTCGTTCTGAGCCGTTTTAAGGTTGTTACGATGCGCCATTCACAAGTGGCGGGCTTGTGTGATAAACCTTGACCTGCTCGGAGCGCATCACTAGGATATCTTCAAAACCTTCATTTCTATTCAAAGAATAATGAAGTCAACCTTCGAGAAAGGATCTAAAAGTAATCATAACCTACTTAATCTAAGTACAAAGGATTACTTTAAGAGCTCATGAAGTATTTTTGGTATTATGTCTTCATAAGCCAAACCAAGAAGCATAAAGGTATATTTACTTTTTCATTAGCTAGCTTACATGATTATGTTGATATCATAGTTCTTGTTTGTTTAATAAATTGCTAGTATCTTAAAAAGTCTCTTTCGTCACTTTCCGACTTACTCATCATCGGAATGGTATTCCTCTTGATTTAGTCAAACTAACGCCGTCGTCACAAATGGATCCTTGATAATTAACTTATCAAATCCGTCGACCAAAACATCTTTTATTTGAAACCTTTAAACTAATTTTGTTCCGTAAGCTAGTTTATAGCCTACTACAAAATTAAAGCCAAACAACCCTTTTACGTCACAAGAGCCGGATCCTCTAGTTGTACTAGCGGATCCCAAATACAAGGGATCCGGGAACCGTAGAACAAAAAAGACTATACACATTTGAAAACATCACCGATCATTTTCCTCTCCCCACATAACACAAAAGCGACTCAAGAACGATTTCATCCTCATAGGACTCCATACCCTCAAGTATTCCTCTCTAGAACACCATTGTAAGTAATTACACTAACTTGCTCTAATTTCCATCATCCTCATCCTAGGGTTTATGGTTGCACAATTTCTAATCAATTAATTCAATTAGGGTTTTCAAAATTAATCATTAAAATGGGCTTTTAACACAATTATGATTACATTGTGTTCACAACATTGTTAATACAAATCAAAACCATAAACCCATCTAAACTAATTTTACCTAATTGGAATATTTGTGTTTCTAGGACCAACCATGCCTAAAACCACTCAACAAGACCACCATGATACCGTCCATTATCTCACCCATTACTATCGGAAAGAAGGGCTATCAAAAACCAATCGCAAAGTCTTCAAAAGACTTGAAAAATGACTTATTCACGAAGGTCGTGTAGTCAAGGAATGTTTCCTTGAAGATACCGAAACTCGTCAAGTTTTCTCGGCAATCAACTTTGATTGTCTTCTTGACATTGATGAACAAATTTGCCCGGTTTTCATCTTTGAATTCTATAAAAGCATTAGGATCATTTGAAACACCGATGATAGCATTTCAATCGCCTTCATCATCAATAAACGAAACTTCACTCTACCTCTCAACACATTTGCTCAAATTCTTCGCATTCCTTGTGAAGAAATTTGTATGTACTCTCAAGATTGGGCAATTAAAGCTCAAAACCTTGCACTTGATTCTAAACCTATCTACAATACTCCTCTTGATGATCCGCAACCATTCGAGATACTATCTTCAAATTTAGGACCGACCAATCCCGTTTCAACCGAAACAAAAAGCTCATTCACCGTGATCCTTTTCAAATGGAACTTTTCTAAATGCATCCCATGTTTAGAAAATGGGAAGAGATCCTTAGGGAAAGCGTCATTAGCCTAGTTGGTAACAAGGATCATCCAAATGCATGTCTTGTGCAAATGATCTATTGTCTTATCTACCAAAAGCCATTTAATCTCGCCTATTACATGGTGTGGTGAGGAGAATGACCGGGGTATTCAAAGCTTCCAACATGGTACTTCCATATGGTATGCTTCTAACACGACTTTGTAAGTATGTTAGTGCATTGCAACCATCTCCTATCAACGATGATCATTTCGTTTCCGATCACGTAATGGTACCTCTTACCAAACAACCCTCTAAACGGTTCATGGTCAATGGAAGAAAACCTGAAGCTCTCTCGGACTCCTCGGACGGAGAAGTAGAAGAAGATGAAGAAGAGGAAGACGTCGACCCCATAGCTAACATCAATTAGAACCCTTTGATTACTATGAACAACTCCGGATATTCCAAAGCGAGACCGCGAATTCAAACAATTAAGGGTATGATTCAAAACCTAGCTTACCACATCACAAAGTCGGGAAAGAGGAAAAGAAAGAATTGACGAAAGAGACTTTAGGATTATGATTATCTTGAGACACTTGTTTTGTGTATGAATGATTATGTTTTAGCACGTTTGTTTGTGTTTTCTTGGATATTATTATTACTACAATTATCTATGATATGTCGTATGTGATAATATGTTTACCTTGCTATTTAAATTTAATGTTATATGTGTATATTGCTTAGTGCAAAGTCTGAATTAGCTGCTGTAAAGGTTCTGATCTGCAGATGCCGGATCCCTTGTTTTAGTCTAGACGGATCCCTTCTCTAAGGGAACCGTGGGATCTGTGTTGCGAGATGAGTTATCTGAGATCTCCTTACATCAAAACAACTCACTAGATCACCTCACATAAGCCTAACATAAGACCCTAGAGCCAACTAAGTCTTCTTCTAACATTTGATAGCTTGACACTCACCCATGGCTCACCTAGGACTTAGTTTAAGTTTCCTTTTGATTTATCAACCCATCAGAACTCACCATATTTCCGCTTCAATACCCACAAATTGTTTTTCATTTTTCAAAACACTGAGGTGGACATATTGAACAAGTCATCTATATCTAAAAAACGGGTCAAAAATTAGTTTTTCAATTTTCTTTGATTTTTGAGGATTTTTCAAACTCCATCTCAAGCTAACATCGATCTCTAGGATCATTTATTATGACTTTGACACCATCAAAACTCTTAGTGTCATTCTTGAACATCCATTGGTAGTCATTTAGTGTCATTTTCCTTCCATAAAAACAATCA
The DNA here is from genome assembly GCA_022545495.1 of Chrysanthemum lavandulifolium. Lineage (NCBI taxonomy): Eukaryota > Viridiplantae > Streptophyta > Magnoliopsida > Asterales > Asteraceae > Chrysanthemum > Chrysanthemum lavandulifolium. The sequence goes on from JAHFWF010000081.1 coordinate 114,017, forward strand.
TTTGCTATATCATTCATTGCTCTTGATCATTCAAGTACACCTCATTTAAGATACTTAGGAGGAGGTGAAACACTCAAGATGGTATAGATCTTAGACCTTAGAAACATCATTTTTATCCTTTCATAGTTCTTTGAGGCGGATCCCTAGGATTAGCCTAGACCGATCCCTCAAAGGAGGGAACCGTGGGATCCGGGTGACAGATTATGTCAAGTCTAGCCAAAACAATCATTTCAAGCTCATCTTGCTAACTTGAACACTCCACCTCATCTTTGTTAAGTTCCTAGATTAGTGAAACTACGAATCGCATCTGATTACATACTAAACGTCCTCCTTGGATGTGGATTAGGCATACGATGGGTAAAGACCCGCCCTTCCTCCACGGTGTTACACTACGCTAAACTAAACTAATAACTAACTAATAAATGGATAAATAACGATATGTCTATGAGCTAACTTGTGCTAGTCTATAGTTGGGGTAACCGACACTTCACAATGGAATTTCCAATTCTAACAATCTACCCTAAGGAGGTCACCCCATGATTTACGTTTTAAATCCTAGCATTCTATTTAATCTTGATCTTGAGCTCGTAGACTTTAATTTTTCACATCCGCAATCTTTGTGCTTTAGCGATGACTCTTCATAGTCCGATGATTTTGTACTTTCGGTGGAGGCCTTTAAGCGATCCACATCTTTGGCGATCTTCAAGCTTTATTTGAGATCATACGCCACAATAAATCTCGGATCACCCTTTGTTGTATTGCCATCATGTGAAGTTGTGACTTTTGGACCGACATGCTCATACATTTTGGATCATGAAATCTTCTCATCAGAGTAGCGGAAGCTTTGTTGATTCATGATATTTGCAGCAGCGTAGCAGAAGCATGGATTGAAAATATCAGAGCCATTTGATGAAGATATGCACTTATCATGATTTCTTTTAGAAGTGAATGTGATGCGTGACCATGTGGTTATGGATTGACTCCTCAATTCTGAACAGCTGCAACCGTTCAAATGTACCTGCAAAGAGCAGTTAGCAATAAAACACACAAAAGTGTCTTTGACCACTTTCGTTGAATTGAGGTACACGGCCCACGGTTCCTCGTTGATCGAGACAAATCGCTGTGATCAAGTATAATTCAAGAATCTCCTTGATAGGGTTTCACAATTTGTTCTAGGCGTTCTCAAACCGAACGTCTCAAAGAAGACAACACGGAGTGAGTGAACCGACAAATTGAGATTTCTTGATTGATTAAAATGATTTGAAAACAATCGCGTATTGCTTGAAGAAAGAGTTTTGTCTGACGAAGGTTTTATGAGAATAATCAATTTTCAATCATAAATACCCTTTAATTTTGAAAGATTAATACACGATCGATGTGCAATAGGAAAGAGTTGTTGAGCACACCGACCGGTTTTCAAAGGTATCCGTCAATCCATTTCTGGACCAAGGTTGATTCATAATTAAATCGTCCCATCGTTTCTATCCGGTTGTCACAAGCTTGATCTTATGAAAGATCTCACATGTCACCCACCAAGAGCTTGTTTGATGTTGGCTCTAGAAGGATTTCCATCTTCATCGTGAATACTTTACATATCACTCAGATGTTCTGGCAATACCACAAGGATAATGCATAGGACTCTTAATATATACTTACTTTCCACATTGTGTGACACAACAAGTCTTCATTAATTTTGTGTCATAATGAGATATTGAGGATGATATTTTGGCTCTAGACTTAATTGTACACATTTGGTTCCTATGCCGGAGACTAGGGAGAGGGTCTCCTGGGCCCATGGCGTCTTGTCTTCAATACCGGCGTTACCTTAGTAACCACCAGTAGCATATGTATTGAACCCAGTTTCTGCCCTAAGGTTGAATTAATGGAGGGCTATTTCTTTTCACCCTTTTCACATTCAGTTCTTTTTCATTCTTCAACCCTTCGATTACCGAGACTTCACAACTAGAACCTTGTTGGGTTTATTCCGATTCTAGCTCAATCTCGGTCGGCACTCTTCCCATATCTCACTTTTCACCCTTTTTTCATCAACCTAAGGACTTCTACACTATCTAGTGGATTGTCCTCGGTAGATCCTCCGACTCTGGCGGGATCGTGGGAACGAATACCTAACCTAACCATCCTTATAACACCATGCATAAAGTAAATTGGTCGGTCTTTTGGTATTGTTCGTTCCTTCTCGAAACCAATTGAAAAATCATTTGGAAAATCAATCAAGGTACATGTGATATAATATCAATGCATTTTGTACCTTAATTGTTTTGATCATTTAGAAATGCTCCCCTCAACATGTGCATATGATTTTGAAATTGTTTAGCACATGGAGGCAAGAGTTCTTAAAAATAATTTCTTGATCACAATTTCCGTAGAAAAGCCATTTAAATTTCTTTGGTAAATTCTCCCCCTCAATATGTGCATAGGATATTTGAAATAATTTTATCACATAGAGGAAAGAGTTCTTTTGAAGTACATCCACGATCACAAAATCCATTAAGAAACCATTTAGCAAATCAATCAAGGTACATTATGTTGAAGCATAGAAATCTTTGTACCTTGAAAGTTTATTTTCTTTTAAAATGCTCCCCCTCAATATGTGTTTCGAGATTCGAAAGCGTTTAGCACATATGGGAGAGCAGCATGCACACTTGAATCAAAACGATCACCTTTTATCAAATTTCATTATTAAATCACAAATTCTCCCCTGATAAAAAATATCAAACCCTTTGAGATTTTGGATCCCAAGTGATTTAATAAGGTTTAGAAAACATGGGAGAATATGTGCCTTGTTTAAATACTTATCTTGTTTTTGGATAAATGCTCCCCCTCAATATGTGCATTATGTATTTCAAAATCGTTTGACATATGAAGGAAGGAGTGCTTTGAAACAATCACCCTTTAAAACCGATTTGAGATTTAAATCACGATCTCTCCCCCGATCAAAATTTCAAACCAATTGAGATTTTGGATCCCGATTGATTTAAATCATTTAGAAAATTTTGGGGAAAGACGTGGCAACATTTAATTTTGAAAAATGACTGATAAGGATCAATTTAAGACATTAAAGATTGTTAGTGTCAGGTATGATAGTTTTTAAGAGATCTTTAAGTAAAATAAAACAATTTCACAATCAAACAAGAACAGAAAAAATTTCATTTTGTAAGATCTTTAAGTTTTAAAGAAAATCATACCATGACATAACATTAAATCTTTAGATCACCACTTTGTTTTTGTACAAACCGGACTTTTATGAAGAAATATCGTTTGAAAATATATTATTATAAATCACTCTCCCCCTCAATCGATGACCGTAGTCGTTGATTGAGTGACTTAGGTTTTGATAGAATGAAGTCCGGTGATTTTCAAAATTTAGACCAACTTATTTTCAAAACAATATTTTTCCATTTTCAAAACAATTTTAACAAATATTTTGAAAAATGGTATCATTCACTACTTTTCCTTCACAAGATACGTTAGGTGGTTGAGCCATACATTGATGTTCTTTGTAGGTTTGGAAGAAAACCATCTGGCGATGCGGTGAGACTTCGATGTTGCATTTGTCATGCCAACTCTTCATAGAGGTCCAATTAAGCCCGTTTCTTCATTTGATGATGAAGAAAACCATCTGTCGATGCGGTGAGACCTCTTACGTTGCATTTTTTATGCCAACTCTCCATAGAAGTCAAATTAAGCTCCGTTTCTTCATTTGTCAACCCAAGATATAGTTACCCTTTCCTTTCGGCATCCAATCATCTTCTATTGTGAGATCCGGATCGGGAACATTCTTTTAAACCATGTTATCTGCATACGTTAGTGAACACTGATAGACATATATGGTGGTCGACAACACCCAAACAACAATCGAATAATAAAAGTCAATTCAACATATCAATCAGTTCATATAAAGCATGGGAATAGTGTGTTCATCAAACTCTAATCATCTAATCATAACAATCATATCCTAGGCACCTAGTCCTTCAACGTAGGTTAACATCTTTTGCATTTAAGTATATAGGATAATTAGATAAGCTCGTTAGATGATATAGATTTGAAAACATTCTCCCCCTCAATCAATGACTCATTTTATGAATAGTTTAAAAGCGTTGAAGTCATAGATTGAGTTTTCAAATTTTACGAAAACTCTGAATCTGATTGATTTTCGAGCAACTCATTTTCCACCAATTTTTTAATACAACAAATATTTTTCTAAAGAATTTTAGGCGGAAAAACATTTGTGTGGGAACAGCAGTCCTTCGACATACTTTCCTCATTTTGATTTAGGATAAGTGCACGATATTTTTGAAAATTTGTTTAGCGCAACACTTTCCTTCCTTGAAGAGCGGGTTGCTATTTGAAATAACATCAAACCATAGTTAAGCACGGGTTACAGTCTGAAATAACTGCAAGCCATTTGATTTGTGACATGTTTTGAAAATAAATATTTACACCTTCGCTCGAACTTCATCTATGGTCCCGTGCCATTGTTGAATGACATTTTGAAGACCGCAGATGTTATCGATACCGAAGACATGTCTTGAAAAACATATTTTTGGAAATTTTCAAATTTTTCGATTTTTATGGGTTTTGTTGGTTTTATATTTTCTATTTTGATTTTGATGGTTTTATATTTTATATTTTGCTTTTTGATAAATATATACACAAAGATAGAAGATGATATAGTTTAAGAAGATAATGATACGAGTACCGAGATAACGATATCGAAAAGACGTCGTAGAAGATAGAATTCATCATCTCTTAAACTTCCACCACCAAAGCTTCCGAGGCTCCAAAATAGAAGAAAACATGAGCCTTTGAGAAAGAGAGACTTTGGCGCTTCCCCAAACCGAGAATCCATTAGATGAGCGATTCAAGCTCTATTTCAAGCTTGCTTTGGCCAGTGCACATAAAAGCACACTACTATCATAAATCCAGCTGCTCCTTGTAAGAACGATAATCGAGATTCTCCGTTCGGGTTATATCATCAAAAGAACAACAACGTATCATCCCACACATAAATAACTCTTCTCAAATTTCATTCCTTTGAAGTGCAAGCGATCCATACCAAAAAGTTGTCAAGAGACCACTTTCCCCAAGTAGATGAATTGATGCGATCGGTCTCTTAGACTAGAGCTCACGAACCCGAATACACGTATACCGAAGGCGAGAAGCTTATACCATCAAGTAGCAGTTAAGTTCGATAGCCAAAGAATAACCCATATGAATACTTTTTCTCTCACGATGATAGTGTATGAAGCTCAAGAACCCGAAGTACCGAATGCCCAAAGAGAGAATAACCGATAATATTGAAGAAGTAGGCGAATCACCGATTATCTCTGCGGATGATAACTCCGAATAAGTGATTATATCTACGAATCAACGATTAAGCACTCAAGTGAAACATTTGAACATCCCCAATGCACATAATCTCTCTCCCGATGATTGCGATAACATCGAAATCATCACACACTTGTGTACCTCTTTTATCTTCAAAACTTTCTCTTACATCACTTCCCCCACGTAGTTGGAATAATAACACTAAAAGCCTTGATGAGTAAAAGCTTGAGTTTCTCTGTGGTCATGACATTTGTCTTCTCGGGATATCATCAATCACTTAGAAGAATTAAGTTTATCAAGTTTACTCGCTTTGTGTTTAGATGTGTGTCTCCTTCCCCCTTGCTGGTTTTGACACTTCAGAATCAGCAACATATTATAAGCCCGTATACTAGAAATCTGTTGAGAAGAACACTAGAAGGCTTTGTGAGAATCAATTTGCTGAACAATGTGAGCAAGTCTAATTGGGGATTGAATCATACATATCACTCTCCCCCAACTAGTGCTCTCCCCTAAACCGACAATCTTTATGATGAATGCTTGAATTAAGAAGAAGTCTTTAGATCGTTAAATGCAATTCGTCTTTAGTCTTCTAACATGCAAACATAATATGTAGAATGATCTGTAGACTCGACCTTCTTCAAGATTGTACAGTTGGGAAATAGATAGTTAACATATTCATTTCACCAAAAAAAGCATCCCAATTAACATACATCTTGCAAATCTCCTTAACTAAAAATCCCTCCCAATCAAACAAGAACAGAGAGATATTCATAAAGGAAATCGACAATCGACCCATAGCGAACACACTAAATGGTAACACCAAGCTACCAATTACATCAAACAAGAACATAGATATTGTTCGGAATCATCATGTTGATGTGTACGTGAAGCATTAACCGAAATCACTTTGTCTTTAAATTCATCAGTCCGTGAGAAGATGTCAACTAACGGCTCTTAGAAGAAACTCCATGTAAAGATGACCTGATAAGAAGAAGCTTGGTTCTTGCATGAGTTATGAGCCGTATGACCATATATTCTCATATGTCAATCAACCATGTAGAATTATCACACTTCTTCTCCCCCTCAAGAATTGCATACGGAGATGCCATTCTTGATTGAATAAGTGAACATCATCCAAATGTAGTCTTTTCACACTTCTCCCCCCAAAGGTTGCATATGATGTCGCCATCGTCATTATAAATGAGCAAGTGGAATAAAAGACAATCAACGATAGTTTGGTTCACTTGATGACCGAAGTGCTTGGAAAAAGCATGAAGCATGTTGATTAGAATGGTCATAAATAAGAAGATTTCTCTTCTTCAAAAGATAAAAGCACTTGACACGTACACTTTTCTTTTATTTGAGGAGCGAGGCTTGAGCTGTTGTGTTCAAACGTCATAGCGAATGAATATCAAGATTGAGTTACTTGAACCCGTGAGTTATGAGATATCAATCCATTTGTAATCCATACTTTAAGCCGGTCCATGTAGTGAAGGATCAAGTATCTGCAATCGAGTAAGGACTACCGCACTAATATTACAAACTTGATTGCATATATTTTGGTTAGTGACATTAGTATCCAAACCCTTTGGGGTTTCACAGTCAACCTTGATTTTTAATCAGGTGTGACTTTCCGGTAGGCATCCACCTAAGTCCAACATCCTTAAACATTTTACAGACGGAATCCACTTATGGCAAGGTCTAGGATTGGTGACATTCTTATGCACGATCGAAGACTTATTGGTATTCCTAGACTCCAAAGATTTAGTAGTTGGGATCCATCTAGGTGGAGTTTTAGGTTTGTTTTGCATCATAACATGTTGAACCTTAGCCATGTTAGTAGTCTTAGTGGATTGTACCTTAGCATCCGAATAAGGAAAATGTTTCTTATTCGGAAAAGACTTCGAATTTCTAGTTTCATTTTCTACATGCTTAGCATTCTTTTCATATAACTACTCTTAGATGCAAGCCAACCCTAGTCTTTTGAGTGTTCCTAGGTAATGGTTTACAACTACTAGCGATTGCCTTAAAATCTCGTGGAATGCATCACCCTAGGTCTTGCACCTAAAATTCGTCTTTTCGAATCATGCCTTTTCCTAGCTTGTTCTAGAGAATAGTTCTTCCACAAGTCATTTATGTCATATGAATTCGGGTTTTAATGCTTGGTTTTGACCTTGTTTCGAACTAATCCTAGAGGTCTTTGGGAGTAGAAGTGGCTACTTGTTGAGGGTTCTGACGAGCTAGAAGCCTTATTCTTAGGTAACTCGGTGAAGTGGTGGTTTGACAAAACTTGTTTCACATCAACTTGGGAGGCAAACCGTGTTTCACATCAACTTGGGAGGCAAACCGTGGTTTTGTAAACTTAGTGTTCACACTTTTCCCTACAGTTTTCTAAGCTCATTCTTTAAGGCGACTATCGCAAAACTCTTATCCCAAGTTGAGCTTTAAGTTCATCAATTTTCTATCAAAGAATTTGTTTGTTTCATTGTCTTAAATCTAGCTTCTTTGACGAGTCACTTAGTTCTATGTGATGCTTTCTCAAAGACTTATTTTCCATGAGTAATTTGGTCACACAAACCGCTAATTCATTATTTCTCATTTGAATATCATCAATAGCATTAACATCGAATTACTTGTAACCAAATTAATTTTCACATGCATATCGAAATATGTTTCTTCAAGTTGTTGATAGTCGAGTTTTTGGCTTGAAGTGAGCTTTTAAATTGTTTATTTCAAAAATTCACGAAATTCGTGAAATTCGGATTTTTACATGGTTTCGTAGTTTGAAAACTTTCCTCCTTTCTTTGTATTGCAATTTCAAGTGAAATGCAATGTTTTTCAAGTTTTGAGAATTTGTTTGAAAGTTCATCAAAACCTTTTATCAACCATATCATTTGTTTTGAAATTATTAGACTCGGCCTCAACCAAGGAACATTTATCGAATCATGTTCAAGATTAAGATCAATATGTTTAGGTACATTAGCGGATGCACTATGTTGAGCAGTTAAGGGTACCTCATCACATGACACATGTTCATTTGTAGGTCTAATATTTGCATCCACATCATGTGTAACAAGAGTCACCGAACTCTTGGTGTTTCAAGTTTATACGTCTCGAGCCTCAGTATTCGGTGTGGTCGATCCATCATCTAATACCTTCCGATCTCAACACTATAATTTATTGATTGTACCCGACATTCATTCACCTTTCGATCACAACATCCACTTCTTGTGTGACAGAGTTCTTGAGCAAATTGGTTACATCATTCTTTGTTGTCTCGATATTTCGCATCCAAAGAACCGACCTTTCAAGCGATACATTACCCGACTCATCACAACAATCTCTCAACCGCACTGACGGTCATCCACTTTTTCATCATTTTGTGTAACTTCCTCAATATACTTCTCCACATTATCCATGAGTTCGATTAATGTCTCTCACGAACACATTAGCTTCCATCCCAATGTGATTCTTAAAGCACATTTCGGTCACCGATAATCATAATCAAGTGTAATCACTTTGATGAATGGTCAAGTTGTTTGTTGATCACTGAAGTGCGACTTTAGAACCGGCTTCTTGAACCTTTTTCTGTTAAGTTGTTGTTCTAATTGATCCAAGTTCAAGAACAATGTGCGATGTCGATGATAATTCTTGACGGAAGAGTGTAATACATGATCGTAAAATTCCGATTGTGTATTTGTCATCAATTCTAAGTAACTTGAGGTGTGAATGAAGTTGTCGATAAGGTTCAATGCAACTTTCCTTACCCTTTGCAAGAGCATTCTATAACCTTGGTGGTGTATTTCTCTCTTTAGATTCTAAACACGGAGATCTCACACCCTCATTGATTGATTCCATCATCTTTAACCGTTCAATATAGCTAATATTCTCGGGGTTGTCAACAACATCATACAATTTAAGTACTTCGAAATCAACGAATCGAAGTGTAAGACATGATTTTCTTTGTGAACACGGATTTTACAAATCTATGATTTAAACCAGAAATAGAATATTTCATGGATTTTACAAAATCAAGAAGAAACCGTTAAGCAATGACCAATAGAACGTATTAAGATGACTGATGGATCGACACAATGAAAGACAATTGTGTGTTAGGACTTATTATTGTTTGTAGGATTAGCTAAGATGTTGTTTAGTTGAGATTTGGAATGGTTTTACAGAGAAATTTAGGTCTAAAAACATAAACCTCAACAATTTCTGTTCGGAGCGGATTTAGGCCTCGAAGGTTGACCCTTTAGCTCATTCGGCGTGCCATTCTCCTCGTTCTTACGGTCGTTTTGATGGGTAGAACGCTGAAAACGGAGTTACGGTTCAAAAGTTATGGCCGTTTGAAGTTTTGTCGGGAAAAGTCAACAAAACGCACCCAAGACAACTCGCACCCAAGACAACTTGTACCCCAGTCAACTCGCTTTGATGACAACTCGCTTAATAGACAAGTCGCATGAAACACAAATCGCATAAACAGACAACTCTCTTAATAGACAAGTCGCATAAAACACAACTCGCATAGGCAACTCGCTTGGGCTGACAACTCGCTTAGGCAACTCGCTTAGGCTCAACTCGCATTAGATACGTTGAATCGGACAAGTCGCGATCCAAAGCGTCAACTCGCTTAGGCAACTCGCTTAGAAGCAACTCGCATTGATGAAAATGACCACAACTTGCATCCAAGAAAAGCATAACGTGTCTCAATTCGCATCCAAGAAACATTCAAAAACACCACTTTTCAATCCAAAACAACCCAACAACGATGATTCAAGCCTTCCAAATCAAAGCCTAAACACTTATAATGATTCTAAACACGTAAGTACAATCAAAATCCAAACTTTAACACTAAAAATGATCCAAATGATGAAAACTACTCTAAACACATCAAGCCCAAAACCTTATGAAAACCACTAGAAATCCAAGAACATGAAAGATGAGTGATCAAACCATGACTCTTGATACCAATTGTTAGATATTGGATTTCATAAACACATAAAACAAATCATATAAGAGGCGTATGAATGAAGATTAGAGAGAGAAAGTGGAAGATGGGAGCCTTTCAGAGAGAAAGAAAACAAAAGAAAAGGTTAGATTAGAATGAAAGGTCCAACCCTCTACCTTGGGAGGTAGAGGGTATTTATAGTTACATACTAAACGTCCTCCTTCGGACTATGGATTAGCATACAGTGGGTAAAGACCCGTCCTTCCTCCACGATGTTACACTACGTTAAACTAAACTAATAACTAACTAATAAACGGATAAATAACGATATGTCTACGAGCTAACTTGTGCTAGTCTATAGTTGGGGTGACCGACACTTCACAATGGAATTTCCAATTCCTAACATTAGCATTAAGTAGAAAATGTATTACATGGCTTGATCATTCTCTTAGTTTTAAGAGATTTGTTGATTATCTATTTGTTTTATTGAATGATAACCTACTTGCCATATTTATTTGAGTATATGTTTATTGTTTGTATACATATCTCATTTTCATATTCAGCATTGATTGGTATAACACCTTTGCTGAATCATCTATCACCAGACATACGGATCCCTGGAAAATGCCTAGACGGATCCCTCCATGAAAGGAACTATGGGATCCGTGGTACAGAAGAACAAAAATTCTACTAACTTGAGTCTTATTTGCAGGAAATTATGCACTATACTCTTGTTTTCTAACCTCTATTTTGTATATTTTCAAAATACACATGAAGATTTTGACACCATAAAGCTAGGGGAGCTTTGTGTCAAACCATATTGCAAAACCATTTGCAACATAATCCTTATTTGGATTATACTTCATGGCACCCCATTGCAACGTTGCAATCTTTGAGGGGGAGCATTCGCGTCACAAGGACGAACCATTTGCAAACATAATTATAATACATTAGCTTACTTACTTTTATATACTTGACGCCCTCACAAAGGGATGGACTCGTCAAGGGGGAGTTAAGACGAGAACCATTCCCGTCACTTGCTCACTTTACATCTTTTCTTTTTTACATGTTTTTCTTAAAACTTTGTGTTAGTTTCTTTTGACGCTTTTTTTGTTTCGAAAAAGGGGAGAAGAGAGTAAAACTCAATTTGAACTTTTATGAATTTTAGTTTTTCCTTAAAATAATTTTATGTTTTGTCATCAACAAAAATGGGAGATTGTTAATACAAATAAGCCGTAAAACGTTTATTTATATTTTACGATCTTCTAATGTTTTGTCGATAACAAACGTAAAATCATTTAACGAAACAAATAAAATCGTAATTAGTTTGAGCCAATAGTTTTTCTAAAACACTTACGTTTTCACATAAAACACTAAAACAAGTATAAGTGATTTTATGATTTAGTAATATATATGTACAACAACTAGTGTTTACATATTGGGCAAAATATATACACAACTAGTATATATTATATAAATGGGTAAAACTACAACCCATGAAAAATCCATAACCCATGGTATTGACCCATACCCATTTGACTAGGTACATTGCACTTATGAGATACATTGTATCTAGTAAAGACCCATGGATAGACCCATAACCCATGACCCATGACCCATAACCAAAATACCCATGGGCAAAGAGGAGTGTCCCACGGATCCCTAGCTTTACACTAGACGGATCCTTGGGAGGGATCCGTGGGATCCGAGGGAGCGAGAAGCATTTCTCCTCTATAAATAGTGAGCCATTTCTTCCTTTTGGCTTTCCACTCTTACATACTTTCCCCAAGTATTGTAACTCTCTAACCACCGATCCTAAGGGATCTTTCTATGTAGTTTGTCTTTTGATTTTGTGTGATTCTCTAGGTTCCTCTTAAAGGCGAGATCACCACTTCTTGAAGTCGAGCAAGCTCAAGTCCATGAGTTGCCATGCTTCGTCATCATCAAAAAGCGAGGTTCTCTTGTTGATAGTTCTTTCTTCCTCCGTAGATGTGTTGTGTTGAAGGCATTAGTGAAGGATGCCGAAAGAGTCAAGGCAAGCATTAGTGAAAGGTGCTTAACGTCCGTGTCAAAAGCATTAGTGAAGAATGCTAAAGGTGTCAAGGCGAAGGAATTAGTGAAAGGTGCCAGCGTTGTGTCAAAGGCATTGGTGAAGAATGCCTAAGAATCAAATCAAGTGGCATTAGTGAAGAATGCCAAGGTCGTATAATCGATGAGGTGCATCGTTATACATATAGTGTTAGTTTGTTTCCAAGGATGGTGATATCCTTGATGGTGTTGTAATAAGGAGTGGGTCTCCTTGGGATTAGGTGTTGTGTTATGTTGGGTAGTAGTTCCTCCATTGTAATGGAACTAGGTACTTATCCTAGTACCTGATAAAAGGTAAGCGACGTTGTGATAGGTGTGGTTCACCTTGGTGTGAAAGAACCGGTGGTTAGCGAGTACCGGAAAAAGAGTAGGAGGCGTTGTGAAGGCTTCTCCGCCATAACGAGATTGGTTTAGGTGTAGTGTTTACGAACTCTCGAGTAGGTGACTCGGGGAGTGGAGTAGGAAAGGAAGGCATCCTTGTGGCAGAACCAATATAAATACTCGTGTCGTGGTTATGTGCTTCTTACTCTTTACCTTTCATTACACTTTTATATATATCTATCTATCAACGTCCAATATACACATCTAAATATATTGACATATGTCGATTTAAATATTTAAAAGGAAGTTTTAAATTGGTAAAACTATTCAACCCCCCTTCTCGACCCCCGAACCCACACATCAAGTTTTTGGCGCCACTGCCGGGTAATAGAATAGCTAGTTAGATTTCTATCTCATTTAGGTTCCCTTGCTTGATTCCTATCAAGTAAGATTTTTTTTTCATTTTCATTAACGTCCTTGTAGTCTATCCCCCTTCTTCGTGTTTTTGTTCGTAACCTTGTCACTTATCAGCATGGGTGACAATCCACGACCAAACGATAATCCACCACCACATCAACCACTTCCACTCAACCCACCACCACTTGACCCGCCAAGAGGCCGTACTCTTGGTGAATACTCTAGACTGGGCCATCAAGGCTATAGGAACACCATTGAGCTCCCTATTCAAGCTCAAACTATGGCCCTGCGATCCGACACCATCCGGTTGGTGCAAAACGGATGTGCATTCCATGGACTTCGTTTCGAAGATCCTAATCAGCATCTCAAGAATTTCCTTAAAATTTTTGACTCTATCGACCTCGATGCTACCAAACTAAGGAATGACATCTTGATGTTCCAACAACGTCAAGGAGAAACTCTCTACGAGGCGTGGACTCGATTCAAGGACTTGCTCCATAAAGCCCTCATCACGGCATCGATCTTTAGCTTCAAGTCTAAATCTTTTACGATCATGTCAATTTCTCAACTAGGAAAACCATCGACCAAGCGGTGGTGGCAATCTTAGTGAACTTACCGCGGAAGAGTCATGGAGTACAATAGAGGCGTTGCCCTCTATGACAATGAATGTTGGAATAACCCCGTGAGTTGCCCAAAAGCGTCAAGACAATCTCCTTGCCTCCCATTGACTTACAACCTTCTAATAGTAGGATGCTCGAACTTGAAGATCAAGTCAAATTCCTAATGAGCTCCTACGAAAATCCTAAGTCCTCACACAAATGAACAAAATCACTCTACCTAGTGAGTTATGTAGTGGTCCCCACGACACTTGTGATTGCACAAGACTCCTCGAACAAGCTTTTACGGACTACGCCTCCACAGTGCAATGGAGGCGAGAGAAGTGGTACACTTTCAAGCCCGAGCAAAATAATTTAGGAAATTCCTACAACCCCTCATGGAGGAATCACCCTAACCTTAGGTGGAGCCAAAACTCAAACCCATCCCAAAATAACTCATCTAGTCCACTCAATAGGTCCCAACCAAACCACACCTCCTACAACAACTCTCAAAACACCGGAACTTCCACTAGTCTGAGGGGATGGTGTCCAAATTCATGTCTTCTCAAAAAGCTCGATTAACTAAGCTTGAAGCCGATTTCAAGCAACGACAAAGCGAGATGACAACCAAGCTCGACACCCTCTTAAAAGCCTTCAATGACTGGGATATATGAGCACTCCCAAGTGACACTATAAAGAACCCAAAAGTGAATTCGATTTCATCAACTTCATGTTCTTGCTCACCAAGGGAGAGTGCCTATCCATGCCCCACATATCCGTAAGTTCATTTGGTCAATGCCATCAGCACGGGGTCCAAATGATCCGTCATGAGATACCAAAAACCCGAGCCAAAGGTCCATCCAATTCTTGAGAAACCTATCCATTAAGAACCCAAACCTACTCTAGAGGAGGAGTATAAGGAGATCCACCAAGAAAAACCGATTCTTAAAGTCTTGACTCATGCGCCTTATTATAATGCTTTAAAAGATAAATATGAGCAAGAACTCAAACTAGGAGAGCGTGGGTTCGCATTTGTGCAAAATAAGTTACCTAAGAAGTTAGATGATCCGGCCTATTCATTCTTCCGTGTAGCATTGGAAATACCAAAGCTTTCGACATATTAGCGATTTAGGGTCAAGCATCAACCTTCTTCCGTCGTCCACCATAAAAGCCTTAACCTAGGTAAAATAGAACCAACGAAACCATCTTAGGTTTAGCGGACGGTAGTATTGCATATCCGGTAGGGATAATAAAGGACATGGTAGTACACGTAGGACGATTAACTCTTTTGGCGGATTTTCATGTGCTAGACATGAATAAGGACCCAACATGCCCATTGTTAGTTGGAAGAGGATTCTTAGCTACCGCTAGTGCCATAATTGATTGTAAGATGTATAAGATAGTGGTAGGAGAAGGGAGTGCTAGATCAATCTACGATGTCAAGAAGCATATCTACTACAAAGAGGATAAACAAATACCTTATGAGATCATGTTGGATAGAAAACCATCTAGATATGGACCTTGGACCAGTAGAGATTTTGTAGGCCCTCAACGACCTTTCTATCTAGAAGAGACCTTCGTGAGTAACGCAACTCTCAATGAACAACAATTGGCTAGGGACATTGAAGTGAACCCATTCGAGGATACTTTAGTGTTTAGGAAGATGACCGAATTCCTAGAAATTTGCCCATTAATCTTAACATGAATTGGTGGAAAGTTGAGAGTGAGAAGCCTAAGTATAATTGGAGTTGGGATAAACCACCTAGTGATGGATATGGAGAATGGCACATTAGGATGACAATCTATGATCCCGATGGTGAGAAGTTTGAAAAGGCATCTGGGACTAAAAGCGTGCTAATAGGAAATTAAAAGATAAGTTTGATCCCTATGACATTCTTGAGGATAAACTTACTTACATGGATGCGTGGGCGCATGACTTGAGTCTAGCTACAAGACTCATAAATAAAGAAAAGCACTTAGTGGGAGGCAACCCATGCTTAATTGTTTGATTGTTTTGTATTTTAATTTTTGTGTGTTTTATATCTCTTTCATTGTTGTTTATTCTAATTAGATTTTGTTAAAATGATTTATTTTGTTTTTAACCTCGTCTTAATTACATATAAAGGTATTTTACAAAAAGATAAGTGTAGGGAAGATCACATAAGTTTTTGAAGAACATGAACATGAGAATTGAAATTATTGAAATTGATATATATGTGTGTTTGTTAGACTCAAATGCTTGTATCGAGTCATAATGGATGTTTTGCAGGCATTTTTCCAGGTTTTAGTGATGTAATTTTTCTAGAATTTTTCCAGAAAAACGCAGCAGACCACTTTCTGTCTGGACAATCTGACGGCGTCAGGATTAAAGCCTGATGACGTTAGGCTATGTAGAAACAGGATAATCAATTTTCATTTTCTGTGCAGTTTATAAATTTTGAAAATTCCGGTCTTAATTTTCTAGAAAAGCGCAAACATCCATTCCACAAGCATTATATCTTACTTGCTTTCTAGTATAGTTGTGTGTCATATATAGTTTTACCGCCGATTTTACGTGAAGGTTTCGTTTGTTTTCTTATAAGTGTGCAGGTTATTTTTAACAAGAAGAAGTGTTACATATTGGTTTTCACAAACACGTAAATATTCAATAACTTGGGTCGAATAGAATGAGTTTTAGAGAGAGAAAGTGGAAGAGAGTTGGGAACTTTAGTGAGACAAAGAAAAATGAATTATGAAAGCTCCAACCCTTTGCCTAGCTAGGCAAAGGGAATTTATAGTTACAAGCACGAAACGCCCTCCTTCGGGCTATAAATCAGGCATACAGTGGGTAAAGACCCGTCCGTCCTCCATGGTGTTACTTAATAAACTACTTATTATCACTAAATCACTACGACTACGAGCATTCTAAAGATTACATATACTTGAGGTGACTGACTCTTTAACTAACGGATTTTCTAAATCCTAACAATCTCCCCCTAAGGGAGGTCACCTTAATTACAAACATATATTACATTTTAGTGTTCTTGGATTCTTGATTGATTCTTTGCTCTGTAGCCCGTAGTCTTTGATTCTTCATGTTCCGCTTGTTTTGTTCTTTCAAGTGGAGGTCTTTAAGTGATCCATGTGATGGTGAGTTTTAAGCCAGATTTGAGATCATCAGCCACAAAGAATCTCTGACTCATCCTTTATTGTATCGCCATTATGTGAAGTTGTGACTTTTGGACCGACATGCTCACATTTTGGATCATGATATCTTCTCATCAGAGTTGCGGAAGCTTTTGTTGATTCATGATATTTGTAGCAGCGTAGCAGAAGCATGGATTGAAAATATCAGAGTCATTTGATGAAGATATGCACTTATCATGATTTCTTTACAAGTGAATGTGATGTGTGAGCATGCGGCTATGGATTAACTCCTCAATTCTGATCAGCTGCAACCATCGGGTGTCCCTGCAAACAACAATTAGCAATAAAGTGTACGAAAGTGTCTTTGATAACCTTCGTTGAATAGGTTCCAAGAACCACGGTTCCTCGTTGATCAGTACAAGTACTGCCTGTGATCAGGTATAATTCCGAAAAATCTCCTTGACAGGGTTTCGCAGCTGCTCTAGCCGTTCTCAATCCAGAGCGTCCCAAAGTAGACAACACGGAGTGAGTGAACCAACAAATTGAGATTCGTTGATTAAAGAAAATGATTTGAAAAATAGTCGTGTATTGCCTAATAGAAAGAGTTTTGTAATACAACGAAGGTTTTATAAGAAAATTCAATTTTCAATCATAAATACCCTTTTAAATTTGAAAACATAATACACAGTCGATGTTCTAGAGAAAAGAAATTTTGAGCACAACGACCGGTTTTCAAAGGTATCCGTCAATCCATTTCCTGAACCAGGATTGATTCAAGAGTGAATTGCCCCATCGTTTTTGTCCACTTGTCACATGCTTGATCTATTGGATAGATCTCACATGCCACCCACCAAGAGCTTGTTTGATGTTTGCTCTAGAAGGCTTTCCATCTTCATCGTGAATATCATTACATATCACTAAGGTGTTTAGGCAATACCACAAGGATAATGCATAGGACTCTCAAAATATATTCTCACATTCCACATTGTGTGAAATTGTTAGTCTTTATTAACTGTGTCCTAATGAGATTTATTGATGATCTCTTGGCTCTAGACTCAATCATGCATATTTGGTTTCCTATGCGGAGACTAGGAGAGGGTCTCTCTTCTTCAATATCAACAATTTGAAGAGAAAGTCGATAGCTTATGTAGGTTCCCGTGAGAATGAAACAAGCCCTTTTAAGAGGAACTCGAGTAGCTTGGGAAGTTTAGTGCGGTCGTCCTTGGGTCCATGACGTCTTGTCTTCAATACCGGCGTTACCTTAGTAACCACCAGTAGCATATGAATTGAACCGGTTTACGCCCTAATGTTGAATTATTGGAGGCTATTTCTTTTCACCCTTTTCTCATTTCATTCCTTTTCATTCTTCAACCCTTGATCTTACCGAGACTTCATTCCTAGAACCTTGTTGGGTTTGTTCGAGTACTAGCTCGTCTCGATCCGCACTCTTCCCATATTCTCATTTTCTCCTTTTCCCATCATACCTAAGGACTTCTACACTATCTAGTGGATTGTCCACAGGTAGATCCTTACAGTTCTAGCGGGATCGTGGGAACGAATACCTAACCTAACCATCCTTATATCTACGTGCATAAAGTAAATTTGGTGGGTCTTTTGATATTGTTCATTCCGCCTCGAAACCAATTGAAAACCATTTGAAAATCAACCAAGGTATTTGTGATATAAAATCAAAGCATTTTGTACCTTAATTGTTTTGATATTTTAGAAATGCTCCCCTCAACATGTGCTTCAAGTATTAGAAATTGTTTTAGCACATGGAGGAAAGAGGACTTTGAAATCTTAGATTAAGAATGAAAGATCAATCTTTGATTAATATTTTCTAAAATGATCATCATCACTTCCCCGATCAAATCTAGTATATTAAATACTTTGGATAAAATATTTTGGGAAAGGATGAGGTTTTCTTTTGATTGCTTCCCCTCAATATGTGCCTCGATATTCAAAAGAGTTTTGCATATATTAGAGGGACCCCCCACTTTGAGATAAATCAATCACGTTTCAATCCTTTTTGGTTTAAGATAAATGCTCCCCCTTAACATGTGCATGGAAAATTTGAAATCGTTTGGCATATGTAGGGAGGAGAGCTTGTACTTGTATTTCTAAAACCACTTATCAAATTATCAGTTTATATCCAATTTAAATCACAAATTCTCCCTCGATCACAATTTTCAAACCCTCTGAGATTTGTGATCTCTATTGATTTAAATTGTTTTCGAAAGCTTTTTTGAGGAGAATTGTGACCTTCTTTTGAAAAAATTTAATTGATAAGGATCAGATTATGAGACTTTAAACTCCATTGTTTAAAACATGCTTGGGTATCGTATGAAAACACAACATTAGCCTTAGTCTAGACCTAATTGTACAAAACATTGTTCTTTTAGATTATCCAAAATTAGACCTTGCTCGTTTACGTGCCAATTGTTTGAAAAATAACCTTTTTGATATGTTTGAAATCACTCTCCCCCTCAATCAATGACTTAAGTTGTTGATTGAGTGATAGAGACTTTGACAAATGATAGGTCCAGATGATTTTCAAAATAATGTCCGATTTATTTTCAAAGAAATTTTATTTTCATTAGATGACAAATATTTTTCAGAAGAATCTTTAGAAGGAAAAATATTTGGGTGGAAACATTTGTCTTTTTGGCGACAGACGATCCTCATAAACTTTTGTTTTTAGAATCAGAGCATGAGGTTTCAAAATAAGATAAAGCATGGCTCTGTTCTTTCTAAAAAAACGGGTTACTGCCTGAAATGACAATAAACCATCATTTTTCTCAATTTAATTTTTTTTAAATAAAACAAAATAAAATTTATTAACACCATTCGAACTTCATCTAAAGACCCGTGCCATTCTTTGAGTGACAGATCAAGGTCCATAGATGTTATCGAAATCAGATAACATGATATGAAAAACATAATTTTTTTTATAGAGATTTTGAAATTTTTATAATTTTCTATTTTCTTTTTGATTGTTTTATAATTTTGCATTTTGCTTTTTGATAGAATATGTACAAATAATAGATGAAGAGGTACCTTTACTCCTCTTCTTCCTCTTGAAGATGTTTGAGTGTTTACGGTTTTAGACTCTTTAGTCCAAGTCGTGGAAGGATAAATACAAAGCGTTTTCTAGGAAGAGATTTAGTGAAGATGTGCTAACCGATATTCGGTTCTCACAAAATATAGTTCATCCACGCCTTTCTCTACTTGTTCATTGATGAAGTGATGTCGAATTTCTATGTGCTTTGCCCTTGAGTGTTGAACATTATTGCAGCAGAGAGCAATAGCACTTTTGTTATCACAGTATAGAGGGACTTTGTTGAATACAAATACATAGTCAGATAAGTGGGATCTCATCCATAGGATTTGAGGACAACATGATGACATGGCTATGTATTCAGCCTCTGTAGAGGATATGGAAGTGCTTAGTTGCTTCTTTGAAGACCATGTCACCAACTTATCACCCAAGGTGAGCACCTCTCGATGTGCTTGATGTGTATCTTGACATCATGCATGGTCAACATCCACATAGGTCGTTAGTGACATACCGGTGTCCTTCGGATACCAAAGTCCCATGTTAATGGTTCCTTGAAGATACCGAAAGACCCGTTTATCACTTCAAGGTGCTTTTGGTAGGCTTTTCACGGTATCTAGCACACATGCATACAACGAACATAATATCTCGGTCTCTTGGTGTGAGGTACATCAAGGACCCAATCATACTACATATTTTGTTTGATCAACGGGGTCCCCGAGTGGTCCTTATCAAGTTTAGTACGTTCCACCATGGGAGTGTCAACAGGGTCACAAGAATCAAATCCAAATTTCTTTAAAATTTCATTTTCATATTTAGATTGATTAATAAAAATGCCTCCGGGACTTTGTGAAATTTGTAATCCCAAGAAAAATGACATTTGTCCCATCATAGACATTTGGAATTTTGAGCCCATTTCTTTAGAAAACCGGTCACATTCATTGGGGTCAGTCGAGGCAAATATAATGTCATCAACATAAATTTGAACGTGAATTAAGTGTTTGCCTGACTTTCTGGTGAACAATGTATCCTTTGTGGAATCCATTCTTCATGAGAAACTTTGATAATGTATCATATTATGCCCTAGGAGCTTGCTTTAGACCGTACAGGGCTTTCTTCAAGCGATAGACATGAGTAGGACGTTCTGGATCCAAAAAACCTTCAGGCTGGCTGACATATACTACCTCTTTCAGATCTCCATTGAGAAAAGTAGTCTTCACATCCATCTGATAGACCACCATGTTCTTACTAGCAGAATTAGCCAAAAAGATTCTGATTGCCTCGATACGTGCAACTGGAGCAAATGATTCTTCAAAGTAAAGTCCCTCCTCTTGACGATATCCTTTTGCAACTAGTCTTGCCTTGTTCTTCAGCACATCACCATGCTCATCAAGTTTTACTTTGAAGATCCATTTGAGAGCAATTATCATAGCACAGTCAGGAGCAGGTACCAATTCCCATACATCAAGTCGATCGAACTCATGAATCTCTTCTTGCATTACATTGAACCAACTGTCCTCAGACATTGCTGCTTTAACATCTTTCGGCTCGACCTTTGATAATACGAAATTGAAGAAGCACCATAAGGCATCAGTTGCAAGTTGCTTATGAGTAGATACTGGACGAGAGGGATTCCCAATTATATTATCCAACGGATGGTCATGTGTCCATTTTCTAAAATGCTCGTGTGGTTGTTGTTGAGGAACTGATGTAGCAGAGTTTGT
Organism: Chrysanthemum lavandulifolium; assembly: GCA_022545495.1. Lineage (NCBI taxonomy): Eukaryota > Viridiplantae > Streptophyta > Magnoliopsida > Asterales > Asteraceae > Chrysanthemum > Chrysanthemum lavandulifolium. The sequence continues at coordinate 135,644 of JAHFWF010000081.1, forward strand.
ATCCTCTGATGAAGATGGTTAAGGTGAAGAATCAGGGGTGAGTATGTTTTCAAACGGAGCATCTTCGGGAGTGGCAAAAGGATTATCTCCATCAAAATTAGCAGCAACATTTCTATGATGTACACCCGAGGATAGAAGATTAGAAGATGATAATGAGTGATCGGTAGTGGGCGCTTCTTGGGATAAAGACATTGAAACAGATGGATTATCTGTGTTGATTGGATTAGAAGCCACCTCTGTTGATGGTGTAGGATTATCATTATCATGAGGTTCATAGTATTCATCAAACATTGGATCAAACAATTTCTTCAAATCTTCTTCAGATGGAGGTACATATGGAGTTGTAGAGGAGTGATTCTATACAAGAGAAGAACTAATAGGACTACTTGATAAAAATTGTGGTGCGGGTCCAGAAGTAGATTATCCAGGAGTCGTATGCTCAGAAAGCTCATCGAACGTGACGTGAATAGATTCCATGATGTCTCGGGTTCTTTTATTATAGATTCGGTAACCCTTCTGGTTTGGTGCATAACCAACGAAAACTCCAATGTCCGCCTTAGGTTTCAATTTACCCAAATCTTGACCTTCATTGGTAGGATAGCATAAGGCACCGAACACACGTAGAAAGGAAAGATTAGGTTTTCGATTGTAGACAAGTTTGTAAGGAGTTTTTCCATGAGTGGTATGAATAAGGGAGCGATTTTGGGTGTAGCATACAGTGGCAATGGCTTTCGCACGGAGAAACATTAGAATATTTGAATAAATCAGCATTGTCCTTGCAGCTTCTACAAGAGTTCGATTTCGTCTTTAAACTACACCGTTCTGTTGAGGAGTATGTGGAACACTTCTTTGATGGCTGATTCCAATGCTTTCGTAAAACTGACTTAGTTCTTTTTTTACAAACTCAGTTCCATTGTCTGTTCAGATAATTCTGACTATTTTATTAAGTTGAACCTGCAGCTGTTTAATAAGTTTGATGATGATGTATGGAGTTTCATCTATTGACCTAAAAAACTTAACCCAAGTGAATCGAGAGTAGTCATCAACCACGACTAGCACATATTTCTTCCCATTTATAGTTTGCACTCTCATGAGTCCGCACAAATCGATATGAAGAGTATGAAGAAATTCCATAGTTGAGTTTACAGGTTTGGCTTTATGGGCATATTTCTTGCTTTTTCCCAATTGGCATGATGAACAAAGATGATCTTTTTCATACTTTAATCTGGGCAAGCCTCTTATGAGGTCCTTTCTAGAAAGATCATTTATGGTACCGAAGTTCAAGTGATTGAGATGACGATGCCATAACCATGACTTTGTTTTCAAAGCCTTTGACAACAAGCAGATTGGAGAAGACTTCATCATGTCTTCGATAGAGATGGTGTAAAGATTAGTTCCACGTGTTCCTTTTAAAAGTTCAACACCATCTAGTTCTATAACGAAGGAAGTATGTTTTCTAAAGGCCACTTCATGATTAGAGTCACAGAATTGACCAACAGAGAACAAATTATGACCGAGTCCTTCAACATAATATACCCGGGAGATTACACTGTCACCAACTACATAATCTCCGTAACCCATAATTGCCCGAAAGTGGTCGTTCCCAAATCTAACAGTCCTGATGAATTTACTCATGAAGTTCATGAGTCGCGAGCGATCTCTAGTCATATGCTTTGAACAGCCTGAGTCCAAATACCACAGAACGATTTGTACGACCTGCAGTTGAACACAGACAAGCATAGATGACTAGATAATTTGGATCCCCATGCAAGAACGGGTTCCACTTGGTTAGTAACTGAGATTGGAACACCCACATCATAAATAGAGGTTATGACATCATTATAGATGAATGAAGTACTAGTAGAAGCGCTTGGCCTATGTGTAGTATGACTACTTCTTAAGGGGATGATCCTACCAGTAGGTTTCCATTCCTTAGTGGGCATAAACCTATTCCTATTTGGACAAAATTCATTAACTTTGAATGTGCGGCCAGTGGGTTTCTATTGATACCCCACATTATTGAACTTTCTCCCTGTAGGTTTCCAATAATTATTAACCTTTTTCCAAATTGGTATTCTGACATCCTTAACCTGTTTAGAAATTCTTACATTTTTGACTGGGGATTTAACAATTTTTTAACTCATTCACAACACATTCATGATAAATACCAGAAACCAAACATTCATTACATGTTTTGCAAATAGTAGCAGAATTCGAATTAATTACAGTATGCTTATAGCTAATACTAGAATCAACACGATTCGTATTATTCAACTCAAGCTTATTGTTCCTAAGGTGGTTTTCTACTTTCTTCCCTTTATCACTATTAGCTTGTGAGGTCCTATCTTGCTTTGTATTGCCTGGAGGCTTTGACCCGCTTACCTTAGTGTCACTGATTACTCTTGTAGAAGGAACAATGGGAACATTAGTTGGTTTCACTACATTCTGCATTCCTGGTCTAGAAGTGCTGGGATCTGAGATTCTAGGAGGCACTTCAAAGGTCACATGCTTGACTTTCGGCATAGAACAAGGCATATCAAGGGTCATGCTTGACTTTAGGCATAGAGCAAGGCATAATGACTCTATCATTCCTAGTACCAGATTTAGGACATATTGCTATTAAGCATTCTAAAAGTTCCTGAGATCGTTTGGCATATAAGCAATCCCTAATCGCACTATCAAGTGGTTTCTCTATCTTATCCTCTTCAACAATCTCACGGAGATATTCTAGACTATCTTTAAGGTACGAAAAATATGTTTGACATACAAGTTCATTGTTTCTAAGATGAAGGGGAATATACCTCACAGACATAGCATATTTAGTACAAGCAGGCACCTTTGGGTGTAATATTCTCACCACTGGTGATTGGCATTTTCCATTTTACCTGACTCTTCAGATTCTCAATTTCCTTTTGCAAAGAAGTTATTTTTTCATTGTTTTTGTCACGAATGACCTTAATAGAATCATATAACTCTTTGAAGTGCTGTTTAACCTTTTCATTTTCTGCTAGAAAACACTCATTTTCCTGTTGTAATGCATTAATGATGTTTTGAAATGAAAGTTTTCAGAATTATGAGAATCTAAAGTAGGAGGCATTTGGGATCCAGTCACATCATTCTTCTCACCCTTTAATTGTGAGATTTGGGTTTTCAATGTTTTGATCGTGTCACAATGAGCTCAAATATGTTCATCACGTTTGTTAATTTCAAAAACTCCATCAAACTCAGGAGCATCCGAAGATGTCCTGGCATTTGAGGTTTTAACATGTTTCTTTGAGATGTTGATATTTTAATTGCAAAGCAAGATGTTCAACTTCCAATTTAGAAAAATGTTTGACCAGGTTATCATGATCATCCCGTTCTATTTTCTCATGCAATTTTGAATTTGTGGTCTCAAGCTCAATGACACGATCATGGGAAACTTTCAAGGCAACAGATAATTCACGAAATTGAGAAGCAGTAATAGAATAATTTGTAACAGTGTAAAACACATCTTGAGCAACACATCTAGAAATCAAGTTATCATTTAGGATGTGAAGATTCTTCCTCTCAATCTCATTACTTTTAAGCTCATATTCATTATCCTTAATCTCGTTTTCCATTTCATTAAACGTTCTTTTCATTTCTTTAACCTCATTATCTATGGCCTTTTGAAGAGACTCAAATTGTTATTTTAGTTGTTTAAAGAAAGGCATGACCTTAGTTAGGTAGCATTCTTTTGTTTGCTCAAAACCCCTTTCCCCTTTAGTAATTCCCGTTGGAGTGATTCTCTTCTTACATGTTTTCTCAAAGTCAACAAATATTTGGTAAACTACATACAAGCTAACTAAGGTTTTACTTTGAGTGGGAAGAGTTCTAGGCACTAAATGCATAGGTGTATTCTGGGGATACACAGTGGCTGGAGGCAATTTCCTACAAGGGGGATTCTTCTCAATAAGATTATCAGCTTTTTGCTTATCCATATCTTTCTTCCAGAACACTTGCTCAAGGGTCAGCTGGGTCTGAGGTCTAAACTTGTTTAAGGCCATCCAGCTTTTCCTTAGCATAATTAGGTGTTTTAAATGTGATATTATCGCTATGCACCAAGGATCTATCAAACCATTAGTTTTGACTATCAGCAGATTTGATGTGTCTTTACCAAAGTTGTACCCTTTGGACTAGCCAACCCTTTGATGTACACAATGGCACGGTGGTGAGTTGATAACCATCAACAAGAGTAATGTACAACAAACACTTGCAAGAAAAATGAGACAAACAAAGAATATAGTTTTTTTTTTGTTTTTTTTTTTTTTATTTTTTTTTAACTAAGAATGAAACAAAGAAAGAAAGAAATAATACAAGATACCAGAATCAAGAAGATGCTTGGTGTTGCAGAAGCTGAGTCTTAATCAATCCAATCAATTGTTCAGCATGGAGCATATCATTCCCCACTGGATCAGGAGGAACTTCCAATTTCTTTCTAAGCATTCGTTGCATCAATTTCACAGACAAAGGATAAAGCCTATCAGAAAACATACACACAGCCATCCCACACTTTGTCTCCACAACATGCACACTTGGGATAGGATAAAATCTCCAAGTCTCAACCTTCCACTTATGTGAATCCTTCCAAATTGAATACCCTTTACCATTTGGAGATTGAGAGTCAAAAAGAACTTGAAGATCTCCCAATAAGTACAACCCAGAACCTTGTGGAGTATGAATAGCATAATATTGTGTGACAAGGCCATGGAGAGTAATCAAATCTTGCCTATCCACCATATGAAGTATGTCTTTTAAGAAAGTAAACTGCATAGAAGATTGATCCAACCTATAGATGGTGTTAAGCTGTCCATCAGTCAATGTCCATGTAGTCAACACACCATGAGACCCCTCAAGAAAAGTTTTAGAAGATCCCTCTTTAATGAATGTTGACTCAGTAGCCTTTAGATCCAAATGCTTAGAAGAACCACCCTTGTGAGATTTATGAACTCTAGATCCCTGTGTCCCAACTAATCTCACAGATCTCCTAATAGTAATGTGTCTCCTTTTGGACATCCTTTTTCCCCTTCTCCCAGGTATATAAATGCCCATAGAAATAGAAGAGGTACCTTCTACGATGTACAGAGGCATCTTGATGGAAGCAGAGGAATTGGAGCAGGACCACCCATTGCATATAACTTATCAAGCTCTTCTCTAGCTTTGTTTAGCTCTAGCGACTTCGATTCGACTTTCCTAACCATATCTGCTCCTTCTTGTTCGCGAGATGCGAAGAAGGATTAGTATCATGCTCAAAAGTGCTAGAAGACTCCTGTGGATCCATAGATGTATCGGCGATCTTGGGAGAAGCTTCGGGAGAAACAACAAGAGGTTCGTGAGATGGTACTTGCTCAGAGGATTGCACACCTTGATATGTTCTTGGTAGAAACAACATGAGAGCTTTGTTGTGCTCTAGTATCAGCAAAAGAAGCCACAATCTCAACAGTCTTTGGTCTTTTAGCTTTGGGAGCATCCATACCACCAGCAATCCTTTTCAATTTAGAAGGTGGTGTAATCTGCTTCATAATCTTATGATACATATTAGTCAAATCAGAATCAGATAAAGCCCATACTTGCTTCTTTTTCAAACCAGACTGATAGATAGCAGTACTTTGGTTATACACCACATTCCTCATATATGTTTTCTTACGAGTTGCGGTTGGTGGTCTCTCCCTTTTAGCTTGAGCCTTTTGTGCAGCAATGGCTTTTCTCTTTGCAGCTGCAACTAGCTTCTTTTGTTTTCCAAGAGCCATCATTTGAGCAGCAAAGTTCTCACTATCAAAATCAGCTCCTAAAATGCTCTGAGCAAGGGTAGGATTTGAAGCAGCTTGAAGAGTATAGGAATCCCATTGCTCAGTAGTAAAATGAATGGATTGAGCATCCAATTCTCTTTGTCTTTCAGGAGGCAAATTGGTAGTAAACTGAGCTACAAGCTGTTGTGCCAAAGCTTGACTCTTCATCAAATCTGCATACTCTGCTAGCATTCTTGCTTGTTGTAGCCTTTCCTGTTCACTCACAAGATCTGAACCAAGCTCTTCATCAACCATAACTCCTTTCCCTTTATCAGCAGACTCATGAGCATAATCAACATGAGGAGTATCAACAATGGGAACTGTATTAATGTTTTCAGAAGAAACACCCATGGAAACATCAGGAGTAATATGTGGAGGAGTGTCTTCAACAATAGTAGAAGAGACATCAGCATTAGGATCCAGGTTAAAAATTCTACCAACAACAAATACTTCATGATGATCTGCTGAAGGTGGAGGACATGGTTGTTCTTGCATAGATGAAACTTGACCATGTTCAGAAGCAACATCCACCATTTGAGCATCATCAATACCATGATCATCAGCAGTTGCAACATTGGCAACACTCGGCACCTTTGAAGATTCAGTGGAATCCTTGCTCAAATACTGTCTTCTCCTTCTTCTAGTAAACAGAATAGGTTCCTTTTGCTTTGAGGATTCAGCAACAATTGGAGAAGAAGCATGAGTCTGTTGAGCCACATCAGCCAAGATTTCAAGTGAATCCAAATGAATATCCTCTTGCTCTTCATCAGAAGAAACCACAAACCTCCTTTTGCTATTTTGCCCAAGTTGTTCCTCTAAATCCTGAACCTTTCTCTTCAACCCCACAATCTCACCACCAAGTGAAGATTTAGTATCAGCAAGCTCCTTTCTGAGATCAGCAACCTCTTTCACATACATTCGTGAGCATATCTGAGATGTAAGTGTAATAGGGTCCTCGGCTCCACCAGATTGCTCGGTGGTAATGGGAGCTTCATTGGACCTTCGGGAGAAATATGGACATGCTCAAAAATAGGAGAGCCTTCATCAAATGGCTCTCTAAGCTGGACTAGGTGTGGTCGGTCTATTAAACTCGAGCTCAAACTCATCGGGAGTAACATGAGTAGGTGGTGGACTAGGACTAGGTGGCGAGGTAGAGGTGTAGGTGGAGGTTGGTCGGGAGAAACATGTGATGCTTCAATGATTATGGAAGGGCCCTCATCAATGGCAACTGATGGATTACCATCAGCAGCAACATTAGTAGAGGGTGGAGCACCAGCAACATTACCCTCATCAGCAGCCTCATTGCCTTGTGGCAACATAGCTTCTAGCAAAGGATGATGTGCCCCAACATAATGAGTTTTCATTGAAGCAAATAATTTAGCACTAAGAGCTCCTATGGGACAAAATACTCTGTCTTGGGTTGTTATGTCTAATATCATTTGTAAAAACCTAGGGTACATTAGAAACTTATGCTTTTTCTTTTGAATATTTTCAACCATATTATCAAAAATAAACTTAGAGAAATTATAAGTTAAACCCTTTGAAAGACACACAATACCACAACCCAATTGGGTGAAATTGATCCCATCCTCGACTTGTTGCTTATGCACTGTAGCAATGTATGCACCAAAAACCTCCACATGGGGCAAAGCTTATTCTTGTGCCACATATCTGTATTAGTACTTTGATATCCAATAGCTCTTAACCCAACAAGTATCTCTACAGTGTTGGTGTGATAAACCCCATCTTCATCATCCAAACGAAGTTGTCTCCTAATCAACTCCTCAGTCACCACATACTCTGTTCCATCAATCGTAGCTACAATCTCTGTGTCACTTCGTTTAGTAGCAGATGCCCAAAATTGTTCAACCAACGATTCATATATCACATTTGGAGAGTGCGTTAGAGCATAATGAATCTTGGACCGTTTCAAGAAATCCACCATAGGTTCATATAGTTCATGTCCCTTTGCTTTTCCCAGAAAAGTAACCTTATTATGATCTTTCTTAAATTGAAGTGCCATGTGAGAAATTGTGAGAATCGGTTATGATTCACACAACTAGAAGTGTGTTTAAATCGAGTGAAGAGTGAATTAGTTAATTTTGGGCGAAGATATGCGAAGAAGGTTATTAATAGAAGTTACCCAATTTATGTTCAAAAATATCGGGACAAATCGTTGACCATATCTGACGTGTTAAATAACTCTAACCAAATTCAAACTTAACCCTTCAGCAGAATGGATGGTCAATCTGCTGATGGAAGTCAATCGTGAGAATCAACTCAAGTGTAAAAGTATCTTGATAAATATCTTGAGTTTCTTGTGCCACCCAACTTGCATTAATTATCATCAAGCCTTGACTCCGCCTATAAGATAATCCCAATTCACAACAAACACATATCAATTACCCCCAATTTACTCCAAAAACCCTAATTTCTCACTAATTCCACAATCAGCAACAACAAACATGTCTACCAAACCAGAAATCATCAATCTAACTTCCTCCTCATCATCATCATCATCCAGTGATGATTCACACCCATTGTTTCGATACCCTCATCAAGATGAACCTCGACCTTCAAAATCCCCATTTCTCCCTTCTTCTGAAGATGATAGTGTAGTGAATCCAAGTGATTCATCTAGGGGTTCTGATGACTCCATAGAGCGTCTAGAGCCAATCTTCAATAGATTGGTGAGAGAGGAAGAGGAGAGGACATCAGCAGGTGTGGAGAATCCCCAACCTTCACAACCCCAACCCCAACCAAGGCCACGTGCCAGAAATCCACCACTCCCAACAACAAGAGAGGTGGTGATTGCTCTTCCTGCTCCAAGTTTTGGTGCTTCATACCATGGAAGTAAGGGAAAGGGCAAGGAGGCAGAGGTGAAGGGAAAGGGAAAAGGGAAGGTGGTGTGATGCTCTATGGTGGAACGAGTAGATGGAACAACTGAAGATTTCTCATATCACAAATGCATCCATCATGCCAAGGACCAAAGATATAAAACTAGGTTCTTGAGCATCTTCATCGTCGTTTTCATCAATCCATCCTTTCCATTTTCATCTTCAGCTTCTTCATCATACTTGTCAAGTGTATCCACCAGCTTTTGTAATAGATGATAGGAACTAGTATATGTTTGGTAGATCTTGTATAGGAATGGTCTTGTATTTCATTTGAAGTTGATTGTAAGCTGTAAATTGTTTCTTGAATGAATGATCAACATGTCTTTTATCTCTCAATGATTAGCACTTAATATGTACTTCAGTACTTTCCTTCAGTAGAATCAATGAGATAACTTGTAACAATACTTGTGCTTTTCTTCAGTAGAAACAAACTTTAAGCTTACATGACCATATTCCCATTTACCAACTTGGTGAACTTCAACCTAAAGAAGCATTCTGCAAAACAGACACAAAGTAACACACAAACCAAACCAAGACAAACAAAACTTAAAAAACATTAGCTGGTTAGTGTTAGCAAACAAAAATATAAACAAATATCTACAAAGTTTACAAGATATACAACTACAATCCTCCCCTGAGGCATATGCCTCCCCTGAGGCCTATGCCTCCCCTCAAACTTTGCAGTTAAGGGTTAACCATCCCAATATGGACAACTAGGTGTTGAAACCTAGGTCCATCAAAAGCTTTAGTCAATAAATCTGCCACATTATCATCTGTGTGAATCTTAAGCACCTTTATCAAATGTTTTTCATATGCATCTCTTATAAAATGGTGCCTGATCTCAATATGCTTAGTTCTATTATGAAAAACTGGATTTTTAACTATGCATATGGTACTCTGATTATCAATAAAGATTGTGGTGTTCATGAAATTAAACCCATAATCCAGCAATTGATTTTGGATCCATAGTACGACCACAACAATTGGCGTGACAACATACTACTGCTTGATAGATGAGGTAGCAACAATAGTTTGTTTCTTGCATTGCCAAGAAATCAATCTTCTACCAAGAAATTGGCAACCTCCGGTTGTGGATCTCCTATCGATTCGCACCGACATAATCACTATCACTATATGCTTCCAATACAAAGGAGACTCTTTTGGGTACCAAAGACCTAACTTGGGTTGGCCTTTTAGATACTTGAAGATCTTTTGACGCATTCAAGTTGGAAGTAAGTGGAGTGACACGATGTCTAGAACAAGCACTCACAACAAAGGTAATGTCGGGCCTAGAAGTCTGTTAAATACATTAATGAACCAATCATAGATCGTATAAGTGAACATTCACGGTTGGATCGGTTCAAAATTGTTCTTTGGTTTTGGAGCTTCATAAGGTGTAGTGGCGGTTCGACATTTTCCATATCAAACTTCTTCAAAATGTCTCTCACATATTTATCTGGTGATAAAAATACCATCGGGTTTCTCTTGAACTTGTAGACCCAAAAGAAAGTAAGCTCCCCATAGCACTCATCGAAACTCTCCTTCATTAACTCCTCAAACTCCACGCACCAAGCTTCTTTAGTGGAGCCAAAGATAATGTCATCCACATAAACTTGCACAAGAATGATGTCTCTGTTATTTTCTTTAGGAAGAGTGTTTTGTCAATGGCACCTCTTACGTAACCATGCTTTAAAATGAGATAGCCTAGCATACCATGCTCTTGGTGCCTGATGGAGTCCATAGAGAGCTTTTACAACCTTGTAAACATGTTGTGGATGATCTGGGTCTTCAAAGCCTTTGGGTTGAGTGACATATACTTCTTCTTCTATCTCACCATACAGAAAAGCACCTTTCACATCCATTTGATAAACCATGAACCCCATATAAGATGCATAAGCCAAGAAGATTCGAATGGCCTCAACTCTAGCTACAGGTGCAAAAACTTCATCATAATCAATTCCTTCCTCTTGCCTGAACCCCTGAGCCACTAATCGTGCTTTGTTTTTAACCACAATACCCCTTGCATCTCTTTTATTCTTCAAGATCCATTTTGTCCCAATTGCAATCTTCCCATTTGGTAGTGGTACCAATATCCAAACCTGCTGATTCTTGAATTGTTGCATCTCATCTTGCATTGCTTCAAGCCAACTTGAATCTTCAAGAGCTTGAGTAACACTGGTTGGTTCCACTTGAGAAAGGAAGCAAGCAAACAGACAATGCTTAAAGTTTGTGTGATTGTCCCTTTGCTGGTTTGAGACATAGGAAAGAAAAGCAACTTGACCATACTTAGAACTTGATACAGCACTTCTAGTTCGAACAGGTGCTTGAGGATCACCAATAATATTTGCTTGAGGATGAGCACTGTTGATCCTTTTTGTAGCAGAGGGGTTGACATCAATTGTGGTGTCAAGATTGTTCACAGATTGGTTCAAAATCATTTGTCATAGGAAGGTGAGGTGAAGATTCCATCTTTGGGTTGATGATTACCAAGATCGAAGGACTTGGAAATCGTGTATATGGTTCTTCAAAGTCGTGGACACACTAGTAGGAATGGGAGTAGATCGTGCAGGTTGTCGGTGATTTGGTGATGTCGGGAGAAAGCAGGATAAGCTGTCGGAGAATCATGGTTTCCACCGGCGCTTCTCTTGCAAACTCCCCACCAAGCCTCTCGACTTCTAGATTGGTGCATGCTCTTGCTTCTTGAGTCTAGCAAGGTCCTCTGCATAGTGTGACTCATCTCCATGCTCATCGAAGTTACTTTAGAATGATCACACGCAAAATGGTTGGGGAGAAGGAAGGTACAAGAATTGGTTGTTCATCATGTTCGGACTCACTCTCGAGTCATCATCCGGTACTGCATTGTCGATGGGAGACTCTTGTGTACTGCAGATTGGTTAGCAACATGTCTAGTATAACCCAAGTAATCAGTTAAGTAATCCAGGTCAAAGGACCAAACATGACCTTGTCCCTGAACATTAGGCTTATCTTCTAGGTATCTCAGGTTCAGAGTCTCCTCAATCTTCTTAGCAGTTAAATTGTATACCCTATAAGCCTTACTATGAGCTGAATAACCCACAATATACCCCTCATCAGCTTTCTCATCAAATTTTCCCAGTGGATCACTAGTGTTTAAAATGGTCACTTGACATCCAAAAGGTTTGAGGTAATGAATATCAGGAACTTTCCCAGTGAGAAGTTCATAAGGTGTCTTGAAATGAGGTCTAGTAATGGATACCCTGTTTAGTACATAGCAAGCCGTGCTAAGCGCTTGATCCGAACATAGTGGGTAATTTAGAGTCGCAAGCATGGATCTTCTTGCCTCTATTAAGGTCCTATTCTTTCTTTCGGCTACCCCATTTTGTTGTGGGGTTCTTGGAGTGCTATAGTCCCTTTTATCCCTTTAGACTTACGAGTTCTATTAATACAACATTTTGAACTCGTCCCATTATCACACGAATACCTTTAACCCTTTTGTTCATTTGGTTTTCAACAAGGGTAATGAACTCTTTAAAACTTGAGATGTTTCATCTTTAGTTCTCAAAAGAAGACCCAACAAAACACTGCTATAGTCATCGGTGATTACCGAGCAGAAATACTTGTGATCAATACTCGACTTGGGTTGGACCAAAGAGATCCATATCGACAAGCGAAGAGGTTACGAGATAGTGCTCACGGTGTAATGGCTTTGTATGAGGCTCTGTGTTGCTTTCCTTTGTTGCGAGCAACACAATTGTGTTCATTGGTGAAGACTTTGGAAGGAAGTCCTTCAACTAGACCCGTTTAGAAAGCTTGTTAATGGTCTTGAAGTTCACATGAGCCATCCTTCTATGCCATTTTGTAGACTCATCCGAGGATGCTTTAGCCACCAAACATGTTAGGTCACCTTACGGTTGAACATCATTCAAATTGAATGTGTATAAATTGTGGCTTCTAGGAACTCTCGGTGAGAATGGATGTATCTTACGGAAGTGTGAAGTCTTTAGAGAGCACAATACATTCATCCTCGAGAAAATAATACTTTGTTCTTGGTGTCACAAATTTGTGATCACGAGAACAAGTTGAAATGTTGTAGTTCCTTTACATAGTACACATTCTCAAAATCCAAATGAGGTGTTCTAATGGTGCCTTTCCGGTGATTCTACCATCTCCTCCACCAAAAGTCACACTGCCTCCTCCTTCTATGGGTACAAAATCATGCATCTTTTCTTTGTTTCACGACATGCTTCGGAACAACCACTATCCACTATGCCAACATCTTTACTCCTCGGAGGATGATCCTACAACAACAACAAGAATATATACAAAATATTAGTACACTATGGAGACTCAAGTCATTCTTGACTTGAGCACCTTGTGGATCATAAGATTTAGGCCATGTAGATGTATAAGATCCACCATTGTTCTTGGTCCTCCATTGAAAATTAGGTCCCTTTTTAGTCCAAGAACAACTTCTTTGAGGGCTTCAGCGGTATCCTATATCCCTTCCCATCATACATTGAGTCAAAACATGCGGGCCAATAACCATTTTGAAAATATGAACTAGTTGGTCTCACATATGGTCTAGCAAATGATCTTCTCCAACCAGAATTGTGTTTGTTGGTTTTATGAGTTGCTTGTGGAACAAAAGATGGTATATCATTAACATTTTTCCATATTGGTCTAGGTTTCTTTTGACTAGCACATACACCCATTCTTTGCTCATGAAAATTACAATCCTTAATCAAATGAAATTTACTTCCACAAACAAAACATTTCTTCTTTTTAGAAGATTTATTCAAATTGAAAGATGTTTCATTACATGCAAAAGCATTCAAACCACAAACATTAATGTAATTGTTTTAACGAATTAAAGACATTATTTTGCAAAGAATTAAATGACAAGTCTTGAGAGGAAGCTGTCTTGGAAGTTGATTCCTCGTGACAACTCTAACGAGGCTTGTAAGGAGTCTTGGGTGTAGGCTTGGGTGAGGTCTTGGGAAGGTCGACTTTTCATTTGAATCACTGGCGGTAGAAGTAGTAGACCCTTGGTCGGAGGACTTGTCCTTTGTCAACACAAGAGACAAAGTCGGTAGATGAAGAATCGAGGTCCGCAAGTCTCTTGACTTTTGCCATAAAGATGGTGTGATCCATCGAAGTCAACGATGATGGAAAGGTCAATGGGCATATGTTCTCCTCTAATAGGTCCAGTACAACATGTAATTCTCCTTCTTTTACATAATTAGCTAATCCTGCTTTGGAGTAGATTTACGCATATCATTCCTAGCTTCTAAGCCAACATATTTTTAAAACCTAAACCTAACCCGAGTTCTGATTGACTACCATAGAAAGCGAGCTACTTTGTCACACGATACTAACCATTCTTTATGTCTAGCTACTTCCTCATCTAGTTCCTTTTTCAACACTTGGTTTTACGAAACTACATCGACTTTTTCTTTCTCGAGACGTTTTAAATCAATTTTAGCACATTCTAAATCACTTTCTAACACCCTTATCTTTTCATCATAAGCCAGTTGATTCTTTTGAAACCAAACTTTTGTCTTTCTAATGTTTTTAAAGCCATTTTATAAGCCTCAACTTGACATAACATTCATTATATTTAGGTTTCAATTCATCATAAGCTTCCTTAAGTTCATTATATCTTTCACTACAACCAAAACACAATTATGTACACGAGAGATGCCCATTAAGGCAATTTGATCATGCTTATCCTCTCGTAGTACAACTTGCCGACAATCCACCATGCTCGAACCGGGAGCTTCATCATTTTAGGCTCATGCACCTTCCGGTTGACATGGTCATCGAGTGACCAAAGCATTGGAGGATCCGACTTTGGAATTTCCGGCTTCCATATGATTCTGGCGATAGGAAGAATACCTAACCTCATCACCGACCTTCCTATCCTTGCATTCTCTTGAGAAGTGACCCATCGACCACAAGTATAGCACTTGACTTTCCTTTTGTCAAATCTTCTGGATCTCTTCCACGAAACCAAACTTTCTCCCGGACTTACGCTCAAACCTCTTGATGTCCATCGAGAGCATGGCGGTTGCCACTTCAAGTTCATCTCTTCCATATCAAGTGGATCCACTGTTCAAAGTCCTCAAAAGCTAGTTCTTGTTGATTGTCATAATCGGCAACAAAGAGTGAAGTACATCTTCCAATACACCTTTGGATTTAGGTTGAGAATTTGATGGAGTGGTGATGTAGGATGATGATCTTTGAGAAGCGGGCTTGGAGCATAAGTCATCTTATTTGAGGAGGCCCCAACAAATCTTGAGTGATTGGAAGTGGATGAGCGAAAGGACTTCGACATCGGGCTCAAGAGTTTTAAGCCTGTTGTAGAGATCATCAAAAGTGACCATATCCAGCCCACCTTTAGCTTTGAGTGCAATGCTCACTTGCAACCAAGATGGAGGTAAAGATCGTAAGAACTTTGAATTGCAGTCCTCATTGTCTGGCCTGGCCTTCATCTGATTCAATTGACTCAAAATCTTATGGAACCTGTCATATCCCTTGTGGATACCTTCTTCCTCAGAGATTTGGAATTCTTGAAACTGCTGTTTTAGCATTGATTTCCTCATTCTCTTTGACTCATCATTCCCACCAAACCTAGCCTTGATAGCCATCCAGATGTCCTTAGCATCCTGCATGTAGTGAAAGTCACCCATGTGATCATCAGGTATAGCCTGAAGGAGAATAGTTCTAACTTTGTTCTCTCTCTGAACAACTAGTATCTCTTCTGCAGTTTTGGGACCAACGATGGTAACAACACCATCAGAATCTGTGACATGCCTCTTCAAACTGTTACCCTTCTTCACAACTTCCCAAAGATTCCAATCAATATTGGAAATCCAATTCTGCATCTTCATAGCCCACAAATCATACTCCTCCTTCTTCAGGTATGGGAACTTTGCATTGCTGTTTGTGAGATTGAGTTGTTGCAAAGATGTGGTGTTTTGATTGTTAGTGACTTCTGTGTCATCGTCTGACCCATGCATGGTTATGGTTGTTTTGGTTGTATGGGTGTAAAGAAAAGAATGTTCTTAGTATCGCAGAGACTCTCCCGAGGCTCTGATACCACTTGTTGAACCTAAGACCTTGATAGATCTTTGAGCGCTCGTGGATCGTTAGTAATGCTTATGTAATCACAAACACACTAATAGACAGTCTCTATTACTTGTATTCTAAAGCGGAAATCAAACACAAGTAAGAACAATAATAACTAAGAATACTTTGATCCTCTATGGATCTTTGAATAGAACTAAAACTTGTTTTTCAAACTCGTACATCATTCATACTAATGTGTTCCTTTTATAGACAAGGAACCTAAACCGTTCCCAAGAAACGTATAAACATAAAACTAAAGAAGATATACATTATCACTTCCTAATAAAGCTCATGCATATCCTAACTAACTATAAAATCGCGGAATATCTATATCCATGAGAAACAAACTACGCGGTTTTCTACTTCCAGAATCTCTTCTTCTTGAGAATCCTTGCACTTGATGATTCTTGACAATATCTTAGTAGAATTCCCAATTCTTACTTAGTAGAATTCCCAACATCGTGTATCTTTTTCACATCAACTTCATCGTATAGTTTTAATACCTATGATATGATGGATTCCTTGGAGGGACTGGCTTGTTGAGGTGAAGGAACCTTTGGAGAGACCATTGGTGAGATGCTAGCCATAAAGATGGTCTGTGCAGTTGGTTCATCCTCAACATCCGAGTCAAATGCATCACAGTCTGCTACTTGAAAAGCATTGGGATTGTTCTGAGCCATACCCTGCACAGGCTGTTCATCCACATCAGCATCATACGTTTTAGCATTTCCCTCAGCAAGAAATAGCAATTCTTCCTCATCCAACACTACTCCATTATCTTGAGCTTGCACCAGCAACATTTTATCCCTGAAGTACTCTGCATTTTGTGGAAGTTTTGGAAGAGTGCAGTTCCTTGCAATGTGTCCTTCTCCACCACAGTTATAGCAACTTGATTGGCTTCCCTTGACCTTGAGCCGTAATCCTTCCTCGATTCTGATTTCCCACATAACCTGCTCCGGCTCCTGCATTCCCATAACCAGAACCAACCCCAACATTTCCTTGCTCATTATGTGGTAGATAAGCATTCTGCCTTCCTTGCACGTTTTGCACTACTACCCTTCCATCTTTAATCGTAGCATGATTGTGTAGGTTAGATGCGATTCGAGATGATTGTTGGTGTGGGGTAAGGTTCAGTTTGCTTAACCATTAGAGCAGTTGGTGACAAGTTGTTCCATGAATGAGTCTGAAGGCTTATAACCTGGATCTGAAATGAGTTTGTGATTAGCATCCCCAGTAGGTATGACTTGTAATGCTTTGGTAGTTATTCCCACATTTGTATAGAATGCAGTTGAATCATTTGAAGAACTTGCATCTCCAGCATTGGTATTGAAATTTTCCATGATTATTCGTTCAAATGCAGCATGCTTCTCATTTTGGAGCAAATAAGCATACAATTTCTCGTAATTGGTGTGTTAGCCTCGCTTTTTTTATAAAGATAATGTCACTTATGTGAATTGGACTAGATGCGTAGTATACTTTGCCCATAGGGACTAGTATCGTTTATATGGCAAAGTATTTGTTTGTTGAGCCTATAAATACCCCTCATGACTCTCCATGAGGGGTGAGGTGAATCATTAGGTGTGTGTTTGTTTCTCTTTTAATAAAACTCTTTGTGTTTCTCCTCCCTCTCACTACTTTATCTCTCTAAAAGGATGAAGATCTTCATCTTCTTCCACCAACCTAGACCTCCTAAAACCACATAAATAATATATTTTCGATCCTTACAATTGGCATCGGAGCTAGGTTGTTTATCTTTATTGATTTATGGTGGTTTTGTATATGTTTTTAGGCTGTTTTAACCATTTTTTTGTCGGATTTTTTTTCCAATTATTTTGGTTAACAGTTTTTAAAACTGTTTGTGTATCTTTATTGGTAAAAAAAGGTCATATTATCCATTCTTGTTACAAATCTGGTCTTGTGTCACTTATGTCCAAAACTGATATTTGTACTATTCATCTTATATGACGTTTTTTTTGTTACCATTCCGTGAAGTTATGTGGTCAACTGGTCAGTTTCGTAGTCAAACCGGGCAAATATTATGCTTAATAGCAGTTTTTCTGGGTTATCTTTGAAGATGAATGGAAAACATGGTCGGAACCTCACCGGAAAAAAGTCAACTGGGTCAAAACCCTAGTTTTCTACGCCTATGGACATGCTTACGCATATGGAATACGCGTAAGTGCTTGCGAGTAAGAAATTCTTACGCCTAAGCAAAAGCTACGCATAAGGCAATTTACGCGTATGTTTTCTTTTACGCATAAGACTATGCTTACGAGTATGTCTGTTCTACGCATAAGATGGTTTGGAAATGACTTTACGCTTAAGGTTAAGAAGTTACGGGTATATTTTTTGTTAGAGCAAGAACAACCTTATGCTTAAACCATAAAAGAGACTTGACCACTTTGACCACACCATTTACCAAGACTCAATCGACCTCAGGTTTAACCCATCATTGGTCCTAGTTCAAACGGCAGAAACGAATTAAAAAGATAGTGCATCATCAGACTTGATCAAAACATCAACAATAAACATATATCCAAAACCTTATCTAGACTCAACAATGGACCCTCACCATCTCTCCCCAACACTCATTCAAACAACAAACTTTTCAAAATGAACAATCAATCTCAGAGTCAATTCAATTTTTTTTGTAATCTTTTAAGATTATTTCAATTGATCGACTATCATCACTGACCAATCTTGTGATACTATTCGAATATAAAGTGAGATGTATGACAAGAGTGTCATATTCTATCTTTGTTTCATTCTATTTCCGTTCAAAAAAAAAAGGAAAACAAAACGAATCACAACATTCATTTAACCTACCCAAGACCATATTAAAAATCATCTTGAAGTCCTCTTCATTGATTTGCTGGTTCGGATCAAGGAGCACATGATGACAAGGATTGAATTAGGATGTAGTTTGTGATTCGTGTACATGAGACTCTCACTCAGATTGCTCGGTTAATCTGAGATTGACTTTATCAGATTTGAGATGGGAAAGACAAGTTGGGTTAGATAAGAAGTGTGGTAGGCGTATATTTGTGAGTGTGTTTTTTAGGTTTAGGTTATGTGATAAAAAAAGGGTTATACAGAGTATAAATGTTTAATATCCATTGGATTTGGATCGGGCAGCATTTCTGAATATGGATTGGGCTTTTGGAGATGGATCGTAGGCTTCAAACATAAAACGGGCTGCTCTCAAATATACTTGTTTGGGCTCGGAAAGTTTGAATTGGAATTATGTATTAAAACTGTGGACTGAGTCTAATATAATCTCAAATGTGTTATCCAAATGATTTTTTGTTATGAAAATTATAGGATACAAAATTGATATAAGAGCGGTATTTTTGGTATTGATAATTTTCAGGGAGGGATACAAAATTCACGGCTTGAGCGAAGATTTGAAAAAATGATCACGGGGTTTTTGTACGGTATTACTTACGCAAAATTGAAGTAATGTTTCACGGGTGATCTTCTTTATCATTGAGACGTTGGTTGGTTGGATGCATGTCTCAAGATAACTTGTTGGGGAATTACTGTCACTTTAAGTGATTATGAATTGACAATCTGGTTATAACTGATGTAAGGAGTTACGTTGTAGTGCTCACAGTGTATAACTATCACTTTAAGAAAGTTGTAGTACTTAGTGTCACACGGCGTTGTGGATTGTTCAAAAATATAGAACAAGCAGTAAGTCACAAATTTGGGATGTTTACTTCCTTTTCAAGTTGGTCGTATCGGGTTATCTCCATATGTGGTCATTACTATTAGCCGGTGAATTCAAAGGAGGTTCGATTCAAGGTTGGTTTGAGAGAACTATTGAGAGTATTTTTGCGACATATTCTCACGAAATTTCGATCAAGCTAAGGTTTAATATTGCATCAAGAAAAAGGTAATACGGCATGTACGCAACATTATGATGATTCCGATAGCTCGCAACCATTAGGAGGGAGAAGTTGGTATTTCATCTTTCATGATTGGATTATGAAGGGAATTGTGCTTAAGACCAAAGAAGGAGAAGTAGTGTGTGTACATCGGGGCTTTTTACCAACTTGGATGCAATACTAAGTGAGTTATGTTGTTATGATGTTCCTAGAACGACAACCACTGTGCCAGAATCAAGAGTCTACTTTCTCCGCTGCGTGTTAAGAGACTAAAGAAATTTCAAGAAAGAGAGTTGTCGGTTCAGGAGGGAGCAGAAAAAGAAAAAAAAGGCTCACTAGTTAGGAGGGAGTAATAACCTAACTAGACCATTACAGTTGAAGTTCAGAGCTATAAGGATTTGTGCCATCAGCGCCAAAGATCAAACGCCGAGATCGTCGGAAGAAAGAAGTTCAAGTTTGCCTCAGTATCTAGACTACAGAGACTATGCGCTTCAACAAAGTCAACATTGTTCATTACTTATGTAATTTACTTTGTTTTGTATTTATAGGTCTCATTGTAAACATTCAAGTGTGACGATATCTTGGAGTGAGATTGTCAGCCTCGCTTTTTTATAAAGATAACTTCACTTACGTGAATTGGACTAGATGCGTAGTATACTTTGTCCATAGGGACTAGTATCGTTTAAGTGGCAAAGTAATTGTTTGTTGAGTCTATAAATACCCCTTATGACTCTTCATGAGGGGTGAGGTGAATCATTATGTGTATTGTATTGTTTTCATTTTAATTAAGTTTCCTTTGTTTCTCCTCCCTCTCACTACTTTCTCTCTCTAGAAGGATGAAGATATTCATTTTCTTCCACCAACCAAGACCTCCCAAAACCACATAAATCATATGTTATTATGGTCCTACATGGTGTTTCTCAATCCTTTGTTTAGTTTGACTGCAGTGACAAATTTATGTCATTCGGGATTCATGTTGTTCACAAACTTTGAATTAAGCTGGATATTTGGCATTGTCATTTTGATATTCCTCATATCATTCACAAGCTTGTGGAATCTCACATAATATTTCGTAACACTTTCCCCTGGATTCATCTTAAAGTTCTCAAAGTCATCATACAACTGAGATTCTCTATCTTCCTTAGTTAGTTCCGAACCAGAGAGAAACATATTGGCATTATCCCAGACAGCCTTGGCTTCAGTGTTGTGATTGATCATCTTGTAAATGTCCTTTGGTAAACCTTGAAGTATGATGTTTGAGGCTCTAATGTCAGCATCATACCTCTTCTTTTCCTTATCGTCAAGCTCATCATACATTCTTGGTCTATCCAGCCCTAATGTAACATTTCCATCAGTTCCAGTTTCGAGAATGTCCCTAATCGTTCCAATCTGAAATGGACCTTCATCGATTGACTTAAGGATGTTAACCCCATTCTCCTTTCCTAAGCAATATAGCCTGATTCTTTGAGCCCATGAGTCATAGTCGGTTCTATCAAGCATGGGAGGACGAGTATCGGATCCTGCTGCTTGAACGTCGTCAACAACGAAAGAAGTGATTGTAGACATGATTACAAATTCCACGGGATTTTACAACTCTTTAATTAAACCGGGAAATAGATTCTTTCACGAGATTTTACTAAATCAAGAGAAAACCGTAAGACGTATCACAAAGAAATGACAAGTCTCAAAAGAAAAATCGCACACCTGACAAACCGCTTCAGTCAAATCGCACAATTGACAAATCGCTTCTTGTCAAATCGCTTCCTACCCAAATCGCTTACCTGTCAAATCGCTTAAGTGTCAAAACGCTTAAGTGTCAAACCGCTTACTTGACAAATCACTTAAGTGACAAATCGCTAAAATGAAAAATCGCTTAAGTGTCAAATCGCTTAATTGACAAACCGCTTAAAGTGACAAACCGCTGAACAGACAAACCGCTTAACACACAAAACGCTTAAAGTGACAAACCGCTTACTACACAAACCGCAGGGGAACACCAGTACATCCACTACTTCCACTACTTTGTCTTTTCTTGTCTTTTTTGTCTCAACACACAAACCGCTTAGTTGACAAACCGCTTCACAAAATAGGACAAACCGCTTAAAAACTAAGACATGCCGCTTCAAAGAACTTTAACCCGAGAGACAAAGCGCTTGATCTGCTTGTCAAACCGCTTCAAAGAAAAACACTTCGAGGGACAAACCGCTTCATAGCAACTTTCAAAAACTAAACTTTTCAATCCAAAAACAGTCCAACCACGATGATTCAAGCCTTCCAAACCAAAACTTAAACACTTATGATGATTCTAAACACAAAAGTACTATCAACATTCAAACTTTAACACTAAAAATGATCCAAATGATGAAAACTACTCAATACTCATTCAAACCCAAAAACCTATGAAAACCACTAGAAATCCAAGTACATTAAAGATAGATGATCAAACCATGGCTCTTGGTACCAATTGTTACAGATTGGTTTTCACAAACACACAAATATTCAATAACTTGGGTCGAATAGAATGAGTTTTAGAGAGAGAAAGTGGAACATAGTTGGGAACTTTAGTGAGACAAAGAAAAATGAATTATGAAAGCTCCAACCCTTTGCCTTTCTAGGCAAAGAGTATTTATAGTTACAAGCACAGAATGCCCTCCTTCGGGCTATGGATCAGGCATACAGTGGGTAAAGACCCGTCCGTCCTCCACGGTGTTACTTAATAAACTACTTATTATCACTAAATCACTACCACTACGAGCATTCTAAAGATTACATATACTTGAGGTGACCGACTCTTTAACTAACGGATTTTCTAAATCCTAACAAGAAGAAGCACACATTGGATGAAGCTTATTACTTACGCATTCTTCTTGGAAGAGGATTTAACCGCAACGTCATACATACCCTACCGAGCTAATCAGGGGAGTAGTTTCTTTTCCTTACTTACCTTCCTTTATCATAACTTTGATGCTTTCGGGGAACATTGGGGACAATGTTTAGTTTAAGTGTAGGGAGGGAGAATAAAAAGGGAACTTAGAAACTATTCACTCACTTGATCATTTGTCTTGTCCTTGGTAATTTGTGTAATAAACTATGAGAAATATTCGTTAGGGCAATTTTAGCACCAAATTTAAATTTTTTTATGACATTTAAGAGTAAAACTTTAGTCTTAATATAGTGTCTCATGGATAGGAATTATATGACTAGCACATAAACTGTTTACCACTCAAATTCCACCCCAAAAATGTAAGGTTCGCCCCTAGATCTTTAGGATTAAAAGCATTCATCTTTAATGCTTAGTGAGTGTACCGGTAGTATAATAGATTCTAGAACTTGTTTTGTGATGCATTCCGAGATCGCTAGTGAGACTACACTTGTGTAGTTAGGAATAATTAAATGATAAGAGGCATTAGGATAACCCTTGTTTGAAACATGTATTATAATTAAATTTTCATAAATAAAGAAAAGAGCTTCGTGGGAGGCAACTCATGCTTAATTGTTTTCTTGTTTTGTTTTTCAATTTGTGTGTTTTATATCTCTTTCATTGTTGTTTATTCTCATGTTAGACTTTGTGATCAAAATGCTTTATTTTGTTTTTAACCTCGTCTTAATTACATATAAAGGTATTTTACAAAAGGATAAGTGTAGGGAAGATCACATAAGTTTTAAGAACATGAACATGACAATTACAACTATTGAAATTGATATATATGTGTGTTTGTTAGAGTCAAATGCTTGTATCGAGTCATAATAAATGTTTTGCAGGAATTTTTCCGTGTTTTAATGATGTAATTTTCTAGAGTTTTCCGAGAAAAATACAAGCAGACCACTTTCTGTCAGACAACCCCGACCGTTGGGATTAAAGCTCGACGATCGTCAGCTATGTAGAAACAGGATGATAAGTTTTTTTCATTTTCTGTGCAACTTGTAAAATTTTGGAAATTCCCAAGTCTTGATTTTCAAGAAAAAACTGCAAACATCCATTTCACAAGCATTATATCTTACTTGCTTTCTAGTGTAGTTGTGTGTCATATATAGTTTTACCGCCGATTTCACGTGAAGGTTTTGTTTGTTTTCTTATAATGTGCAGGTTATTTTGAACAAGAAGAAGAAACACACATTGGATGAAGCTTATTACTTATGCATTCTTTTTGGAAAAGAATTTAACCGCAACTTCACACATATTGTTAGGTCACCATAATGTAAGACAAGCATCAATATGTAAGAAATAAGATGAAGATAGATTGCTTGAACAAACACACACACAATACACGTGTGAATATAGAAAAGTTATGCGTAGGATTATGAAGTGAAATGAATAACCAACCTTCCAAGGAAGGTTTACAAGAGTATTTATAGGGGAAGGGAACTAGGGCAACACTACTAGTTCCTTCCATCTTTATTGGACTTGGGCCAAGGCTTATGGGCTTTCTACATAAGCCTTGCCATTAATACTAACATAAAAGCTTAATTAAGCAACTTATTACATATTGATTACAAACACTTGAAATACAAGTTAGGAGTGATTCCAACAATCTCCCCCTAAGTGTTGGTAATTAAAGATTCAACAATCTTGAAAAGTTGTTGGTGTTGATGTAATAGATGCCTTGACGTCTTCTAACATTCCTGTTTCTTGTGAGAGGAAGTGCCTTGATTCCAACAATCTCCCCAGTGTGAGGATCTTGTTTCTTTTAGAGTTTTGAGCTTTGACGTCTTCATATATCTTTAATCTTTCTTCTGGTGTGGATATGGTGATGTTATGTTGTGGTTATCTGCATTAGGTCTGCTTCGTTGCTCAGGTGTCTCCACGTCCTTCTCCAACATGCTCACACGCTCTTTAAAGTTAGATTTCAGTTTTGATGTAGTTCTCTAAGTCTATAAACATTGTAGATTCTTTGGCTTTGAGGAAAAATCATTCTGACTTTTGTGTTGCCTTTCGAGAGAACCTCAAATAGTGTTGTTGTTGGTATGAGCATGTGGAGAATCAGCACGATCATCTCCCGGGAGCATCCATAAGAAGAAAACATAAGAGTGGGTTAGTGATAAACACCAATCGATCACGGTGGTCGCTTTCAGAGAATTGACCACTACGATTGTTCTTCGATGAATGTCTTGATTCCATTCACCTTGGTCGGGCGAATCACCGTCCGAATCCCAAAGGGACAATTGGCATTATATTGAACGAGTTCAAGTAATGACCCACATCTTCGTGACTCGATTCTTGAAAGGAATCTCATCACACCCCAAATTACATGTTTTGGTACCGAATGGAATTTCGGGGATGACATCATAGCACCACAATCACAGTTATATTGAACGACCTAAAGTGTCGTTTGAAAAGCACATCGTTTGATATAATAAAACATTCGAGTTTACAAAAGATAGGTCCCAAAAGATAGTCTACATTTTCGGAAATAAGTTTGATACAATCCAAACGATGTTTTAAAGTGCATAAAATCCATGTGAGACGCATCGTCACCGCGACTCTATGATAAGTCCTTATGCATGCCATGAAGTATGTGCCTTAGATACCTGAAAATACATTGCTAAAAGTGTCAACACAAAGGTTGAGTTTATGAAAATATTTTATACGACTACCACAAGTATAGGCCATGTATGACAAATATGTCACATAAAAATGATACAATTGCTATAAGCACATGACACCGAAGCTAGACTGATCATGATATTCGCCCCAACAGAGTGTTTTGTCAAACAACTCAAATAATGATATTAAATGAAATGCATCCGTTTGACCAGTTGGGACCACCAACCCGGATGGAGGAGTCACCCTCAATAGATCTATTCAGTCACCCTCGCTTCTTCCAGAATTAACGGTTCATGATTATGAAATGGGGACATTCAATTGGCAATGAGGTAACTTAAGCAATGTAAATGAATTTGATATACTTGGTATCTTAATAAAAATGATGTGCAATGTATTCTCCCCCGTAGGTTTGAAATAAAGTATAAACTTGAAAGACGGGGCTATGAAAACTCACTTGGTACAATGATGCATGGCAAAAGTGAGTACACTGAAATGAAGCGCAAATCTCTAACCGTGGCCTATTATGAATGATATGATCTATAATAAGTTATGATGTAATGTTATGCATGCAAACTCATATGATATCTATACCACTTGTGAATTTTGAAAATAAAGTTTATCGTCGAAACATAATCTTATAACGTCTTGACAATTTATAAATTACTTTACAAGTATTTTCGTTGAAATGATATCCTACGATAATCATTTAGTGATTTATTAAGAAATTATAGTTTTTCGTCGTAAAACAATATAATTTGACAATTCATGAAAGTGACTAAATGGCCTCGAAAAGCTAGTCGTAAAATAGTGAATATCGAGTGTTAGGAAACAAACTCAACGGTTTTGGAAAGCTTGTAGCATTATCCGAAAGTCTTAGCTTTTAAATTTTTATCATAGAGGTCTCGATCATGGAGAAAACATAGGTAAAGTAGGGTACTGTAACAAAAATATTGTTTAAGGGTAGTTTTCGCAAAGTTTGAGTGATCCGTATTTTATTCGTTACAACTCCGTTTGACTAACGGTTGAACATTTTGGAAAATAGGCTAGGTGAACTTACTTTTACTAGAAGACATCGTTTTCTAAAAAGTATTCTATCGATGTTAAAAACGACTCTCAACATGGTCACTCGCGACAATAACTTTTGACTAATAGGAAATATATATATAAGTGTTCTACTTGTGAAAATAGTTACGTCAACCTTATTTAAACGCGTGTAATTTAGTCGTTATAAGTCCGTTTTCTAGGTTTTATATGTCCATAGCTTCGTGTTAAAGTATACTAATATAGTTTTGATAAATCGACTCATTTAGATAACGCTTAAGACTCATTTTTTACCCTTAAAAATCTGGACAGCATGCTGTTTTTCCGGAAAATATAGTTTTCGTCGTTAAACTTGAAAATAGCATAACTTCTTCGTTATAACTCCGTTTTAACCCGTTCAAGTGACCACGTTTTCGTTTTAAAGTATATTTTCTAAATATCTAGCCCAACATATTATATAAACTGTCAAAATTTCCAGACTTAGCAAAAATGATCAGACCTTATTTTATGGTTGTCGAAAGTGATTTTTCTTGCGTAATACTTATTCTAACCACTTCAAATCAATACCAAATCTATTCTAAACCTACCATACACCTTCTTAGGGTATCATGGGTTCCTAAACCTCATTAAAAATTATATGTTTCAAGGGATTAATTATAGGATAATATATACTAATTACAAGTACTAAAAACATTAAAAGTGGTATAGAAATACACATGAAACTTGCATGATTTCTACTAGAATGATAAAAATAACTCATGAATATTATGAAAGAGCAAAAATGATCATGAAATGCTTACTAGTATGATGATGAGGTTTATAGAACAAGGTTTTTCCTAATTACCCTAGGTTTTTATTGCAAAACCTTAAATAAGAGTACACTAGAGTTGTAAAATAACTTGATCTTGCAAAACTTGCTTTCTTCCTTGGTTTTTCTCCTTGGCGGTTATGGTAGAGAATGAGAGAGTGTTTTATCTTTACACAAGTATATGAGAGTAGTATGTGTTATGTTAGTATATTAATTAAAAAAATACAAGTGTAAGTCTAGGAAGTGTATGTGTTGGTCTAGAGTAGATTTTTGTGTAAAACAAATGTTGTGTCATTGTATTTTGGTCGACATAGGGAAGGAAGAAAGAAAAGGTGGTGAATTTTGTATGATAAAAATATTAAAGTGTAAGTATATTAGGTAATTTGTGTGTATAATTAAGTATTTAGGGTAGCATTAGCTAAAAATAAATTTTAACGGAGCAAAATAAAATATATCAAGTTGTAAAATTATAAAATACATTTCTTGCAAGAATTTAGTGAATAAATAATCATCGAGTAGTATTTATTTAAAACCGTCAAGAATATATATATATATATATATATATATATATATATATATATATATATATATATATATATATATATATATATATATATATATATAACAATTTATATACAAAATAAATTTAAAACATCGGGTAAACTAATAATATAATTTTATTGTCTTAAAATGAGTATAAAATATATCGTGAAATTTTTGGAAGTGTCGGATCAAATATTCAAAA
Organism: Chrysanthemum lavandulifolium; assembly: GCA_022545495.1. Classification (NCBI taxonomy): domain Eukaryota; kingdom Viridiplantae; phylum Streptophyta; class Magnoliopsida; order Asterales; family Asteraceae; genus Chrysanthemum; species Chrysanthemum lavandulifolium. The sequence continues at coordinate 163,484 of JAHFWF010000081.1, forward strand.
TAAATGATTACGCGATAGCGTTTATTTAATAGGAAAATATACGTTTAATGAAAAATGCAAATCAATGCATGAACTAATTTGATGATGATGTTACTAATGATATGTAGACTAAATCTAGTATATATGAAATGTCCTCAATGATTTTTCATGAATTCGCAGCTAAACCCTTACGGTTACGCGAATTTGATACTCGTAAACCTAGTTTAAGATAAATGATGAATAGTGAAGCATGAATAGTGATTTTATCCGGGAATGAATAGTGTTTTGTGAATAGTAAAATTTTGAAATACGTTCTCAGAATATCAAATCGACATAAAAAATGATGAATAGTAACCGATGAATAGTAAATTCCCGAGATGAATAGTAAAAATTTCCAAAGTTTGTAAAATGACCTGAAATTACGAGTTGTCACAATCTCCTTAGCGGGATTTCCAGCACTTACAAGTTCGGATTTGGAGCGTGTTAACATCATAGTGTGAAAACACATCTCTAATTATAGCAAAGGTCGCTCATGAACCTGGAGTCCTCAAGTAGGATAACACGATGTCACCGGTACACCTCTATTCAAAGTGAGTCGAGGTATACCAAGCATCACCCCACGATCGTAGACCGTTTGAGACAACACTAAGCGTAACCCATTAGAGTTACCGGCGACATGTTGTCACCGGCGGGAGTTTCCATTCTTCAACTCCTTCTTTCTCCGATTCTCATTTTCTCCTTTTATAATCATACCTAAGGACTTCTAAATTCTAACTATTGGTGGTGTCCTTAGGTAGATCCCTCCGACTCAAGGATCATAGGACGTTATTCCTAACCTTAGTCACCTTATAACCCATGACTATCCTAAGTTGCCATAAAACCATTTTTCGAAAATCTCTCAAAGTGTTTATTAGTGAAAACATTTTGTAACACTTGAGAGTTTTGTATTTTCGTAAATACTCTCCTCCACATGTGCTCGGGTGTTTTGACGTAATCGCACAATGAGGGTAGAGCTCGCACTTTTGAATTGATCAACTTAAGATAGACAATTCCCCTCGAGACACAGTTACGTTGTATAGTTAAAGAGTTGCATTGTCAGCTTTTAGGTGACAACTAGCTCTAATAACTATCTTGAAGGTGTGGACAAACCTCGAAAGGTTGTCAAACCCGTCAAAGTTCACGTCTATCAAGAGTTTCTCAAATAGGTATGATCTACTCGATAAGTCTTGGAAGACAAATCTTTTCGATGTATGATGATTCGGATCTAAATCAATTCATGGGTGAAGTCTTAGTACCTAATATTCAATCACGATTTCCAACATATTTGTATCACATAATTTTTCCACCTCAAAATGGCATATAAATGTTATTTTTGATGAAATTTTGATATCGAATATGTCCATTTCGAGTTTTGTGGGAAGATTTCCGCGAAGAATCTTTTGTGAACAAAGATTTGTAATCAAATACTCCCCCTCAATAAGTAATAGTAACTTTTGAGGTTTTGAAAACATAAAGGGAAGTACTGGTTCTTTTAAGCAAAACTTTGAAAAATGAAAGTTTTGATGAGTTTTACTCAAAAGTAAGAAGCTTTCGCTTCTTTTATAAGGATTGTAGCACTGATGCGTACCACAGGGCCCTTTCATTACAAGCACGGGTTGTACACTGTTATGTGTGCACAATCCATAGTGAATAATAGAAAACATATCATCCAAATATCAATCAAAGAAATGAATTAAGGAGTACCAGGAAATCCTTCAATGACACCAGGAGTTATCTCTTGTCGTTGATAACCCGTAAGAGGGAAACTCTGTCGTCCACCCGCAAAACTCTCCAAATTCCGCATCTTATCACGGTGAAACAACCTTTCATCAATCCTCTTGATATTCTTCTTCACATCCCTATTTTCTCTAGAATTCCACCGCTTCTTCGACCCAATGCCTTCATGAATCTCCTTCAATCGATACGATAACCCATCACGAACCTTCTTCAGAGTATGATCACAAAAGTTGTGAAGTTCATTGCATGCCATTAAGCAATTATGGTGAAGTTCACTGCGGTATACTACTCCAAACTTTGGTTTCTTCACAATGGTGTACTAAGAGAGTAGGTTGATATCGGGAATGTGTAGCAACGGTTTTGTGAGATTGACTCGTTTCTGATATGATTCCATGGCAAGTTGAAGGTCTTCAACACGTTCCTGGATCACTATGCTTCCGATGAATATCAATGATTTCTCCCGAACCACCTTCTTTTATTTCTCCGTCACGCTTATCAACCGCTTGTGAGCGGTCAACCGTAACAGATGATAAAAGGCGCGACAACCGGAGAAAATGCAAGTTTACCAAAGATTAAAATATCCTTGGATCGTTTATGTCCGGTGAGGCGTGATATTCGGTATAATGACTTGTGAATTGTCAAAAATAATATTAGTATAGGAAAACAGGAATCTGATTGACTAACACCGAATGTGAATAGTAATAGCTCTGTCACAGCTAGTTCAATTAAGAAACGTACAATCAGAAACCTAAAAATAATAAAAGATATACAAACGTACGTTTAACTTAGATTAAACGTAAACATATAAAACGATTATAATTACAGTAGGGATTTGCATGTCTTAGCGACTTAAATGCAAATTAAAGAAAATAAAAGTTAAAATCTATTAAATAAATGCTATCACTATTTTTACAATGATGTTTTGTGATTTTATAAAATAAAATGACTTAAATAAACTATTTTAACTAAAACGTAAACCTAAATAAACTTAAAACTTAACCTAAAATGAAAACAGCGATATATACGAAAATTACGCAGGGCGCAAGCAAAAACGTAAAATTATTGAAATAAAAGTCCTAAGAATGTAAAACTAATTTATTACGCACTATATGACAAAAGAAAATTTTACAAAAAGATTTATATTTTTTGACTTTTATATTTTTTATTATGAATTAATTAAGTTTTTACACTAATTAAATTATTAAAAATACTAAAATTATTTAGAAAAATCTGAAACTTTTTTATAAAATACTTATTACTAATACAAATTTATTAAAATTACAAAACTGGAAAAAGCTACTACGAATAAGCTACAAATAAGCTAAAATCTCGATTAAGCTAAAATGAATCAAGCGTATATAAGAGATAGATAGTGCAAGGTTTTAACGAGAAAGACCCAAGGGCAATGGCTTACAGTACCCACTATCATTCCCATAAGGGAGAGGTCTCGTGTTCGACCCCGCCTCCCACCTTTTGCAAAACATTTTATTTTTTGATTTTCTTTTGCAAAACTTTATAACAACTAAATATAAGCAACTTTAACAAAACCAACTTTTTCAAAACATGGAAATAAGCTCTGGGAGCTTATTTCCACAACGATGGCTAAATAAGCCTAAAGCTTCCACATAGAAGCTAACACTAGTAGTTAAAGCTTGTTTTGGGCTTTTACATTTTTAGGACTAGTATATATACAGATAATATATAAATTTGTCAAAGATGAAAGTTTAAAACTAAGAAATAAGCAAATTATGGGCTTATGACTTATTCGAGTTGAGCTTTTGGGGCTCACGGTGAAGTCATAAGCTCATAATTAGCTTGAAAAAGCTATAAAGGTTGAAACAAAAGTATATATATATGTGTACAAGTATGATTATGAGATTATACAAGATAGTGCTTTGGAATAAGCCAATAAGCTCATATAAGCTAATAAGCAAATCCCAGGACACCTCGGTCCCAAACAGTCCTGCAACTAATAATATGGGCAATTTAAGCTCATGAAATAAACTCAAAAAGCCAAAGTGAAAATTGTAATAGAAAGGCATCTTTGGTTGGCTTTCCAAAAGCTACAACTCAACTAGTGAGGATCACGGATGAGCTTATGCAAAGCTTATGAAGATGCTAGGAAAACACCGATTTCTCTATATACTCGGAAATGGGACAATCAAAAAGCTACTTGCAACCACTTATTAATAGGCTACAAAATTGAAAAGTAAACTTGGAACCTCAAGATGACTAGGTTGGCAATCTAAAGAACCAAGATTTACAAGTTATGGTCACTTGGAGAGCTTTTGTGAGCTTGAGCTTGTAGGTAATGTTGTAAGTTCAAATGTGAACTGTTGGGAATGGGCAAACTACAAGTTTCTATAAGACTATCAAATAAGCTAATAAGAGCTCAACAAACACCGAACTAAAGATTATGGTAGCTTGGCTCTGTGAAAAGCCAAAGCTCACAAGCTCAAGCTTAGTAAGGAACTTTTATAAGCTTTTGATAACAACTCCACTTCACCGTTTGCTTCGATGTAGTGGATGAGATGGGACAAAAAGTTTGGGTAATTAAGCTATGCAAATAAGTGAATAAATAAAAACAAGCATGAAAATAATGAAAAGGCCACATAAGCTACATAAAGCGATAAAGTGCACAAGCTAGGACCAAGTAATGAAGCTTATACAAGCTCATTAACTTGACACCTAAACACTGTGCAGAGCATGGTTTTGAGCAGTATCTAAAGAAAGGTGAAAATAAGCACTTAAAAAGTGAGAAATAGTGAAATAATATTTTCTATTTAAGTTTAGCAACTAAATTTTACTATCCCAAAAGGATTAAGACTAAAACTTAATATTGAGTCCTACACAAAATTATACATTTTAATTCAAAATGACTATTTGAAAATTTGACTTTTCAATTTATGATCAAAGTTGACTTAGATCAACTTTGATCTGAATCTAATGATCAAATAAGATGTATTAAACAACAAGAACATGAATTTAACACGGATAAATAACATTTAAACACTATTGTGGAATTTGGACTTGTGAAATTCAATCGATGATCACTTAAGGATCAAGGTTGTTGATTTTGACTTTTACATGAGTGAATAATAGACTTATGAAATTGTCGATCATAAGGAACTCCATTCATCATATAACAACCACAATTAACACCTTAGACTTAAGTTATCACAAGTGAATCAGCAAACACCAAACATACCTTAAACAATATGAAATTTGGATTTACAAAACATAAGACTGATAAAGACCATAAATTCAAATCCAAACATCATAATAACATTTAATTAGACCATTTGAACATAAATCTCAAATACACAAGCAGATAATACAAAGATGTCAAATTTGCAATAAGTACTGTATGATTTCAATTTTTAAGAACAAGCAAATCTAATGAACAAACTAGTAATATTAAACTCTAATAACATTATACAACAATAAATAAACATGATTAAACAGAAAATTAACAAAAATAACAATAAGAACAACAAAATCACTACTACCTCATTTTCATAGTGAAAAATGAAGTATTAAGCAACTCTGAAAACTTACACATAAACATACAAGTTTAAACTATAAAAACACTTAATAACTGCTAATGAACATAAAAACATAACATTAAAGTAAAGAAGATACATGAACAGTAATATGCTAAAAATTATGAAAATGCTTACAAGTGGTATTCAGTTGAGAACTAAGGGCCAAGGTCAAGTAACACATCCTAAAGCTTCCCAAGAAGCACTACAACCCAGGACCATACAAGATGTATCAAGCTCCAATCTCCTTTGTCTTCCAAACTGATTTTTGTATTTTCTTGATTTTTCATTGATTTTTGTAATTTAAAAGATCATAGCTGTTTTTAGGTTTCTAAAAGCTTTAAGGCTTTGTCAGGAGCCTATATTGCCTATTGAGTCCATCAAACAACCATAATTAACAACAGTAAGGTAAATGACTTTGAAATTTAAAGGCATTAAACTAAGAACATGAAATTTAAAGATGGAATCCATTAAAGCGTAAATAAAGTTTTATTAAACTTGTTTAGGGTTCAATACAACTCGAAAGCAATAAAAGACATTAATGTAAAGAAAACAATAAATGACATGATAAAAAACTACATGACTATGGCTTAAGGCCAAAAGTGAATTTTCCTCTGCTCTCTTCTCTTTTATAATCTTTGAACTCCTTGAGACCAAGAATTGAATCCAACACATCCCGACCTTTTGTTTGGTCAAATTCATCTGAAATCATATGGCATTTTGGCGCCAAAAGCGAAATGGCAACAGGCGTTATATTTCAATTAAGGAATTTTGGGAGGTAGCATGAGGTGGAGGAAAAGGTGTGAGCTTTTGAAGCTTTTAGGGTCAAGTATGAGGAAAAACATTTAAAGGGCTTGGGTGGAGTGTTTGAAGGGAATGCATTAAGCGCTTGATGGGAAGAAGATAGGGGTGTAGGTTGTGGTGGGGTAGAAAAGGGAGGTGGTAAAACCACCTTGGTTTTGGGATTAAGGGTGAAGGAGAGGATGAGCAGTGGTGGCGGGTTTTAATTTAAAATTTTGGGTTTGGGCTTATATTGGGCTTGGGTAATGGATTTGGATTTTGGGTTTGGTAATAATTTTGGATCCGGATGGTTTATTAGTACAAAAGGCCCAAGGACCTAAGTTGTTACCATTTTCTTGAAGGACCAATCTTGCCAACTTTCCAAACTTTCTTCAAGGACCAAACACGCCAAATAAACATAACACAAGGACCAAAAGTAGTATTATTTATATTTTAAAACTTAAAGGACCTCTTGTGTAAATTTGAATTTATAAGGACTTGTTTTGTAAATTCTCAAAAGTTATCAAATTGTTCCATTTGTTAAATCATGCATAGTACAAGGGTAAGTTGTAAATTTCAAGTTTTGAATAACCAAGGACTTATTTTGCCAATTTTGTAAGTTGAGGGTAAAATTGCCATTTGTGAAAACTTTTAAGGGGATGTTTTGTGAACTTTTGATTTCTCAAGGACTTAAGTTAAATATTTTTCATTTTAAACATTTAGGGACTAGTTTTGCCAATTTGTGTAACTTGGGGACTAAAGCGACAATTGTTGTGAAATTGATCATTTTCACTTGTTTTTCAATCTTTTGTACGAATCATATAAAACACATGTTTATGAATTTGTAACATTTGTTTGGTTATTTGTGTGTTTTGGTTGTTTTGTGGGTTAAAATAGTATAAAAATATGAGTATTTAGACACATATCAAATCCCACACTAAACTATTGCTAGTCCCTAGCAATCTTTTATTTAAAACTTAATGGATTTGAATCTCTTTACCAAAAGCCATCACTACGGAGTAGCCAAATGTTTTAGTTCTAGTAAGAACCTTGGTACAATGATAACCAAATGATTTTGAGCAAATCATAAGTCGTCAACGGATTTGATTTGTCTTTACCGAAGCCGTTTATACGGACTAGCCAACTCTTAGATAAATTATCAATATTATCTTTGGTGAGTCGATTACCAATTATGGTTTTCCATCGCCTTTACCACAAGCCATAAACTTGCGGGCTAGCCAACTCTTCACTTTTTAGGATATGGTGAGTTGAGAACCATACAATTTTAGGCAAATTGCAAGCCATATAAACGGATTTGAGAAATCTTTACCAAGAGCCGTTTGCTCTGGATTAGCCAATCCTTTTGTCTTATAGACATGGTGGATGATTACCATTTGTTGTGTTTAGTACATAGTACTTCCACTATAAAAATTTTAAAATTTGGCCATTTTGGGGAAAAAGGGACTAAAAGGGTACATTTATGATCAAATTAGCGAATTTCCCACACTTAGAAATGAATATTGTCCTCAATATTCAAAGTACTAAGTGGGTAAACACAACAACTTAGATTTTTAAAAGATAACATTACTAGCTAAGTGTAGAAACACAACAATTATTACCCCAGCTTAGATTAGAAATATATACAATTTTCTCAACATCTTTTATAAATCTATGATAACGAAATGCTGGACTTGACCCCAATTAAATGGTTCAGAAATAGGTAAGAAAAGTGAAAATGATTTGATTGAAATTGAATTATGAATATTTCACTAAGATGAATTATGAAGATAAAGGTAGGGAGAATCTTTTGGGTTTATATATAATAACAACCGCCCTCGAAAGGGAATCTGGTGCACAGAGCTCAAGAAACGACCAACAAAAATGTTTGTGTATGTTTTTGTTTTTTTAACTTTTATATATATATACAAAGAAATGGCTAAAAGGAAACCTAAATGAGATTTTTAATACATGATCTTGATTTAAACCTAATCTATCACATTCCGTGAATTATACTAAGCACAGTAAATCCTTTTTAGTGTAAACATGGTGTTTAGCCAAAATTTAGACCTAGGAATATCAAGATTAGGAAAATTGACGATCAAATGTAAATCAAAGCACGAAAGATTTCAACCATAAAATCTTTTGTATTTTATATTGTTTATATGAAATGAAGTATATGTAATTTACATACAAGGATAGGTATTTCAACAAAGTACAAAATACAAGTCATAACACGACTAGCCTCCCGGCGGTGGCGTAAAATTGATTCCTCCCGAACTACCTTCTTTTATTTCTCCGTCACGCTTATCAACCGTTTGTGAGCGGTCAACCGTAACAGATGATAAAAGGCGTGACCGGGAGAAAATGCAAGTTTACCAAAGATTAAAATATCCTTGGATCGTTTATGTCCCGGTGAGGCGTGATATTCGGTATAATGACTTGTGAATTGTCAAAATAATATAAGTATAGGAAAAAACAGGAATCTGATTGACTAACACTGAATGTGAATAGTAATAGCTCTGTCACAGCTAGTTCAATTAAGAAACGTACAATCAGAAACCTAAAAATAATAAAAGATATACAAACGTACGTTTAACTTAGATTAAACGTAAACATATAAAACGATTATAATTACAGTAGGAATTTGCATGTCTTAGCGACTTAAATGCAAATTAAAGAAAATAAAAGTTAAAATCTATTAAATAAATGCTATCACTATTTTTACAATGATGTTTTGTGATTTTATAAAATAAAATGACTTAAATAAACTATTTTAACTAAAACGTAAACCTAAATAAACTTAAAACTTAACCTAAAATGAAAACAGCGATATATACGAAAATTACGCAGGATGCGCAAGCAAAACGTAAAATTATTGAAATAAAAGGCCTAAGAGTGTAAAACTAATTTATTACGTACTATATGACAAAAGAAAATTTTACAAAAAGATTTATATTTTTTGACTTTTATATTTTTATTATGAATTAATTACTATTTTACACTAATTAAATTATTAAAAATACTAAAATTATTTAGAAAAATCAAACTTTTTATAAAATACTTTATACTAATACAAATTTATTAAAATTACAAAACTTGAAAAAGCTACTACAAATAAGCTACAAATAAGCTAAAATCTCGATTAAGCTAAAATGAATCAAGGTATATAAGAGATAGATAGTGCAAGGTTTTAACGAGAAAGACCCAAGGGCAATGGTTACAGTACCCCACTATCATTCCCATAAGGGGGAGGTCTCGGTTCGAGCCCGCCTCCCCACCTTTTGCAAACATTTTATTTTTGGATTTTCTTTTGCAAAACTTTATAACAACTAAATATAAGAAACTTTAACAAAACCAACTTTTTCAAAACATGGAAATAAGCTCGTGGAAGCTTATTTCCACAACAATATTAAATAAGCCATAAGCTTCCACATAGAAGCTAACACTTGTAGTTAAAGCTTGTTTTGGGCTTTTACGCTTTTAGGACTAGTATATATCTGAGATAATATATAAATTTAACAAAGATGAAAGTTTAAAACTAAGAAATAAGCAAATTATGGGCTTATGACTTATTCGAGTTGAGCTTTTGGGGCTCACGGTGAAGTCATAAGCTCATAATTAGCTTGAAAAAGCTATAAAGGGTGAAACAAAAGTATATATATAGTGTACAAGTATAATAAGTGAGATTATACAAGCATAGTGTCTTGGAATAAGCCAATAAGCTCATATAAGCAAATAAGCAAATTCCGGGACACCTCGGTCCCAAACACCCCCGCAACTAATAATATGGGCAATTTAAGCGATGAAATAAACTCAAAAGCCAAAGTGAAAATTGTAATAGAAAGGCATCTTGGTTGGCTTTCCAAAAGCTACAACTCAACTTATGAGGATCACTAGATGAGCTTATGCAAAGCTTATGAAGATGCTAGGAATACACCGAGTAGGCCAATGTACTCGTGATATGGGACAATCAAAAGCTCATTGCAACCCTTATTAATAGGCTACAAAATTGAAAAGTAAACTTGGAACCTCAAGATGACTAGGTTGGCAATCTAAAGAACCAAGATTTACAAGATTATGGTATCTTGGAGAGCTTTTGTGAGCTTATAAGCCAGAGGTAATGTTGTAAGTTCATGGTTTGAACTGTGGGAATGGGCAAACTACAAGTTTCTACAAGACTATCAAATAAGCTAATAAGAGCTCAACAAACACCGAACTAGAGATTATGGTAGCTTGGCTTGTGAAAAGCCAAAGCTCACAAGCTCAAGCTAGTAAGGAACTTTTATAAGCTTTTGATAACTACTCCACTTCTTTGTTTGCTTGATTGAAGTGGATGAGATGGGACAAAAAGTTTGGGTAATTAAGCTATCTAAATAATATGAAAAAATAAAAGTAAGCATGAAAATAATGAAAAGGCCAGATAAGCTACATAAAGCGATAAAGTGCACAAGCTAGGACCAAGTAATGAAGCTTATACAAGCTCATTAACTTGACACCTAAATCATGCACTGAGCATGGTTTTGAACAGTATCTAAAGAAAGGTGAAAATAAGCACTTAAAAAGTCGAGAAATAGTGAAATAATATTTTTCTATTTAAGTTTAGCAACTAAATTTTACTATCCCAAAAGGATTAAGACTAAAACTTAATATTGAGTCCTACACAAAATTATACATTTAATTCAAAAATGACTATTTGAAAATTTGACTTTTCAATTTATGATCAAAGTTGACTTAGATCAACTTTGATCTGAATCTAATGATCAAATAAGATGTATTAAACAACAAGAACATGAATTTAACACGGATAAATAACATTTAAACACTATTGTGGAATTTGGACTTGTGAAATTCAATCGATGATCACTTAAGGATCAAGATTGTTGATTTTGACTTTTACATGAATATATAATAGACTTATGAAATTGTCGATCATAAGGAACTCCATTCATCATATAACAACCACAATTAACACCTTAGACTCAAGTTATCACAAGTGAATCAAAGAAACACCAAACATACCTTAAACAATTTGAAATTTGGATTTACAAAACATAAGGCGATAAAGACCATAAATTCAAATCCAAACATCATAATAACATTTAATTAGACCATTTGAACATAAATCTCAAATACACAAGCAGATAATACAAAGATGTCAAATTTGCAATAAGTCTTGTATGATTTCAATTTTAAGAACAAGCAAATCTAATGAACAAACTAGTAATATTAAACTCTAATAACATTATACAACAATAAATAAACATGATTAAACAGAAAATTAACAAAATAACAATAAGAACAACAAAATCACTACTACCTCATTTTCATAGTGAAAATGAAGTATTAAGCAACTCTGAAAACTTACACATAAACATACAAGTTTAAACTATAAAAACACTTAATAACTGCTAATGAACATAAAAACATAACATTAAAGTAAAGAAGATACATGAACAGTAATATGCTAAAAATTATGAAAATGCTTACAAGTGGTATTCAGTTGAGAACTAAGGGCCAAGGTCAAGTAACACATCCTAAAGCTTCCCAAGAAGCACTACAACCCAGACCATACAAGATGTATCAAGCTCCAATCTCCTTTGTCTTCCAAACTGATTTTGTATTTTCTTGATTTTCATTGATTTTGTAATTTAAAAGATCATAGCGTTTTAGGTTTCTAAAAGCTTTAAGGCTTTGTCGAGAGCCTATATTGCCTATTGAGTCCATCAAACAACCATAATTAACAACAGTAAGGTAAATGATTTTGAAATTTAAAGGCATTAAACTAAGAACATGAGATTTAAAGATGGAATCCATTAAAACTGTAAATAAAGTTTTATTAAACTTGTTTAGGGTTCAATACAACTCTGAAAGCAATAAAAGACATTAATGTAAAGAAAACAGTAAATGACATGATAAAAAAAAACTACATGACTATGGCTTAAGGCCAAAAGTGAATTTCCCTCTGCTCCTCTTCTCTCTTTTATAGTGTTATGAGTTCCACTTGAGTTGTTAGTCAAATCCCACTTCAATCCAGCCGTTGAAATCATCCAGATCATCAGAATTGACATTTGGCGATTTTGGCGCCAAAAATGTCTTGAGCAGGTTTTTCACATTAATTTAGTTTGGCTTGATGTGGAGGTGGAGGGGGAATGTAAAACAGCTGGGGGGATAAGATAGGTGAGGTGGAAAGGTGAAAACCAGTGGTAAAAACCACTGGTTTTGGTGTATACAAGGGTGAGGGAGAGGATGAACAGTGAGCGCGGTATCTGTTTTTAAATTATGGGCCGGGTCAATGTTTTGGGTTGGATTGGGCTTAGTAATAATATTGGATCCGTTTGGTTTTATTTAACAACAAGGACCAAATATGCAATTTTACCAAAGTTGAAGGGCTTGATCTTGAATATTTTCCAAAGTTCTCACAAGGGTAAAACCTGCCAAATAAGAATAGTACAAGGACCATTGTTGATAATTTCCATTTTTGTAAATCCAGGGACCAAAACTGTCAATTTAGAAACTATAAGGACCAAACTTGTAATTTCTCAAAAAGTTTATCATAAGGACCATTTTTGTCATTTATAAATAGAACAAGGTTAAAAGTTGATAATTTTCACTTTTTAATTTAACCAAGGACTATTTTTGACATTTTCCAAAGTTCGTGGACTAAAGTTGTCAATTTGTGATTTTAAACTTGGAAGGGTTTGTTTTGACAACTTTTGAATCTCAAGGACCTAAAATGATATTTTACAAGTTTTTGAATTACTGTGGGGTGATTTTGACAACTTTGTAACTTGGGGACTAAAGCGCCAATTATGCAAACTTAATACGTTTTCACCGATTTTGATGTTTTGCATTTAAAACATATAAAACACTTGTTTGTGATATTTTATCATTTTGATGTGTTTCGAGTGTTTTCGGATGTTTTTGGCATTCTAACAAGATAAAATGATGAGTATTTAGACACTCATCAATCAACATTGACTTGATGTACTGAAGCAGGATGTTGGTGGAGAAATGTCGCATTCGACCTTGTACCTTAGCCAGATACATGTCTTCAATGTCGTTGAGCGACAATCTAAGAAAATCAGCTTCAGCAAAATCATATTCCTGCTCGTCTTGGCGTTTAACTTTGATCTCTTCCAGGAATGAGTAATCCCACTTTGTTGCCAGACTGACATTAATTATAGCAACGATCCGTTTGTCACTGTACACCTCTTTGTTTGATTTTAGAACCTGGCAACTTCTGTAGTATAGTCTTCTACGTTCAGGCCAATGATGAATTCCATACTGTGCATTGAGATCATAATTCACCACATTATCAACAAACATTCTTGTGGCTTATTCCTCGATGGCAACATTATTGGAGAAGACTGCTGCTAGTATATTGAAGGTGAGTGAGGTGGCGTATTTCTTGCTTATATCGCTACCGTGTTGAAGGAATTCCAGGTCGTTGTTGAAGAAGTATTGGTATGGAATCCTTTGTTGATCTGGTCGACCAATAGTTGGTAGTGGATTGGTCCAGTCAGTGTAGTATGGAGTCTTGTCAGGTCTTGTGAAGTCGATGTTAGATTCAGGTTTGAGCCAATCAATATTGTTGGACATAGCTCGTGCGATGTTGTCGAGATGATATTCGACTTCAATAGCACTATCGGAGCTGTCCTTAAGTAGTTGAAACGCATCATTCTTGATTCGGCGTAATTCTCCTTTTGTCATTTTCTTCACTTTGAACTTTGCTTGAATGATCTTGACGTGCTCCATGGTTCGACCATCTACCGGTTCTTGGCCTTCCGGTAATTGAGGGGTGGCATCAAAAAGCTTTGAAAACCAGTCGTATTCATCAGTGTCATCTTTATCCAACCAAGATACAACTGAGGTAGATTTTGTCTTCTTTGGCTTGGTGGATGATGATGGTTGGTGCTTGGTTGATGGTGTTGATGAGGGCGGTTGTTGGGGCTCAGGAATCTCTTCGTCATCACCACCGGTGTAGTGGAAATGGTCACCATTTTTCTCCTTTGGTGGTAGAGACTCGAGTCCCGAGGTTTATCACTAGCAGGAGGTCGTTGAGAGATCTTGTGGTGGTGGTGGTCCTTGGGGGTGGTGGAGGCATAGAGGAGGATTCGCTTATTTTCTTTTGACGTTTAGGCTCAAAATCCTTGTCCGCATCATCGTCGTCTCTTGGTCTCTTTTCTTGACCAACTCCTTCCTTGCAAGTTTACTTATGTTGATATGCAAGTAATGCTTCAAAGAGTTTTGATTCATCAGAATTGAAAGTTCCAGATCGGGAAGACATTTGCATAATCAGTATTGAAATCAAATCTTCTTCAGTGACAACAGGAGGTGGAACTGGTCGGATTTGCATCATTGCTGATGTTGTAGACAGTGTATGCTTGACCAAGGACATCAGATAAGGGTAGAGTTGAGAAGGAACTTATGAGTGTAGTTGATAAGGATTTAAAAGGTACACTTTTGAGGGGTCATTTAAGCCCTTAATTGATCACTTTGTATCCGTTACTACTTAATTTTGTTCCTTTTCACTTTTAGGTCTCTTGAAGGCAAATTCTTTGGAATGACACTTATTCGAGACGAAAAGGCGCGAATATACAAAGAAAATGGCGAGTCAAGAATCGAGACACTCAGTGCTGAACGAAGGGGCGACATCACGGCTTAATAGCGACGCCGTCGCGACACACCTTGAGATGACTCGAGAGCAAATTGCTATTTTACAAGTGACGGCATCGGGTTTAAAAGAATAGGCGTCACAACTCGGACGGCCTAGATTTGGATCCCGACGGCCGAGGTTGAAGTCGACAATGTCACAAGCATAAGGTGGCGTCGTCGCGAGTTGGCGTGGCCAAGACGAAAACCTAATAGCGGCGACCGACGGCGTCACAATTAAAGAGTGACGCCGTCGCATATTGTAACTCTATATATAGAATTCAAATTTTTAGTATTTTAAAAGAGGTAGTTTTGTGGAGTAAAACCTAAACCAAACTTAGGCTGTCTTGGGCAGTATCTTAGGGTTCCATACCCTATTTTACAACAAGATAAGTAATTTACTTCATTAATTCAATTATGTCTTCAAATTTTTGTGTGTATGCTTGCATGATTCCCATTTCCGGCTAATTTACTTGTGTGTTTGCTTAGATCTATGAAACCTAGGTATTGAATATTGATTGGTTGTCTCTTATCTTAATTGTGATTGACCTAGTATTGCGATAGGTCATTCGTTGTGTTTTTAATGCTTGAGTAATCTTTGTGAACATTAGTTTATAATCACCTAGAGTTATTGTAGTCTAAACATCCAAAGATAACCTTAGAGTTAGTTTATGAATCCTAGAGATTTTGTAGGCAATAACCTTAAGGTAGTCTCAAAGAGTTAGGGAAAAACGCATAAGCTACGACCTTAGAAGACACAACGCGTTAAGAATAAGGACGTGACAATTCAACCATCAATAGGAGATATCTAGGGAGTAATAACATCTAAGTAAACACATCTTTAAATTATGATAAGAGCACACAACAATAGACATAGACTACACTCACCTTAGTTTAGATAATTAGATAATTAGATAAGTAGAGTAATCGGTAGAAATACCCCCCCCCAAATCCAATACCTCAAGATTTGAACCTTTCAATTTTCTAATAAATATAAAAAAGATAAAAAATAATCTTCCTCAACCCCAACCTTAGTGTAGTAATTTCTCACTAGCATTCCTATTCCCAGAGAACGATATCAATTCTCAAGCTTACCCTAATACTACACTACAACGATTAGGTTCATCGCCTAGGGTGTTGAAAACTTGCTCGATTTAAAAGGAAGTTCCTTTGACCTGAGCAGCGTTGTAACGCATATCAAGTTTTAAGCGCCACGGGAATAGAATAGCTAGTTAGATTTCCACCTCGTTTAGGTTTCCTTGCTTGATTCCTATCAAGTGAGCTTTTTTTCTTTCTTCCATTTTTAGTTTCCTCGTAGTCTATCCCCCTTCTTCGTGACCTTTGTTAGTGACCCCATCACTTTTCATCATGGAAGGTGATAATCAACCACCACTCATCAACCCACCACCAAATGACCCGCTAAGAGGCCGTACTCTTGGTGAATACTCAAGACCCAGCCACCTAGGCTATAGAAACACCATTGAGCTTCCCGACCAAGCCCAAACTACGGCCCTTCGATCTGACACCATCCGGTTGGTGCAAAACGGATATGCATTCCATCGACTTCATTCTGAAGATCCTAATCAGTATCTTAAGGATTTCCTTAAACTTGTCGATTCCATCGACCTCGATGCTACTACTCGGGAGACCACACATTTTCGTCTCTTCCAATTCTCTCTACGGGACCAAGCTAGTAATTGGCTTGAGCGACTTCCCGCCGGCTCCATCTCAAGTTAGGATGATCTCACCTCTCTTTTCCTTACTCAAATTTTCCCACTGGTAGAACTACTAAGATTAGGAATGAAATCTTGATGTTCCAACAACGTCAAGGTGAATCTCTCTACGAAGCATGGACTCGATTCAAGGACTTACTCCATAGAGTCCCTCATCACGGCATTGATCTTTGGCTTCAAGTCTAACTCTTTTATGATCACGTCAGTCCCTCCCTCCGACAAACCATTGATTACGCCGCCGGTGGAAGGCTAAGTAACCTCAATGTTGAAGCATGTTAGGAGGTCATCGAAGACCTAGCTCAATATGAAGAGGAAGGATGGGAAATTCCAGTAGTCCTGGAAAACGGGCTAAATTCCCAAGCACAAGCGTTTATGAGTATGGAGGCACAAGTGAATGAGTTAATGGAAGTAACCACCTATGCTGATAAGCATAAGAACGCGGTCAAGGAATTTTTTCTCCCAAGAAACTCCCGGAAAGATGAATTCGAGGACATAATGTTGACATTTGTCCACAAGCAAGAAAAGGAAATAAAACACCTCAAAGCTCAAATGCGGAAAACTCACGACACTTTCTTGGGACTGGCTGACAACTTCATGCTAAAAATACGTGAAGAAATCGCAAAGAACAATGTACCTAAAAAGATAGAAAAGGTATACGCGATACCGGAGCACGTTGGGATGACTCCCAAACCCTCTCCAATTCCATTAAGCAGGGCAACCCCCCTCAAGGAATCACATCCTTGTTTGAATTCTTGCCTCAACACTCCCTGTTTGTTTTCTAGGAACATATTTATTGGAAAGGTGCATGTGTCACTTCCCGACTTTCCAAATGTTAGGAAAAGTTCTTTTGGTTTTAAACCAGGATCAAAGAATCCTCGTCCCCAATATTTTGGTATTTCTAGAATTACAAGTGAAAGACAATTTGACATATGCGTTGCTTACTTTCTTGGAGATTGTGGGTGGATTGACAAAACAAATCTTAAAATAAAAACCAAAATCTTTGTCAAAAATAGTAATCAGATTTTTGATCCGGGCAGAATAATAAAAACATTTTCTTTTGCAAAAATTTAGGCGTGACGCCGCCACACGTAAAGAGTGACACCGTCACTAAGCCAGATAAGACGGATAAAAACACCAACCATCTCTTTCATTCTCTACCCTACACATTCTATCCACCCCACATCACACCACTACGTTTTCTCCACACCAAATTTACTATTTTGTTGCGTCAATCTCCACAAGGTAAGTAATATACATTGATCTTTGTCTAGTCAACTGCTCGATTCCATGCTCAATTTTGATTTCCCCTTTCAATCCGAAAATCCCTAATTGATTGGATTAATGCTAAATGTCGCCCATGAATCTTGTTAATTAGGCTTAAGATTAGGCGAATTGTAGTGTTATCATATGGGTTTGATTATGCGAGAAGCCTAGACGGCTTAGGAACTAAAACCACCTAGCCAATGCACCATTGTTGCTAAAACAGGGGTGATTGGGTCAAGGGTTATGGTTAAAACACGGATTTTCCTCGCAAACGCTCGGTTTAAAATTATGTCGGTCGAGATGGCGTGGAAGCTTCATTGCGGCGCCTTGTAACCTTCGATGTCGTCATATAAAGACGAATGTTACTCATTTGTTCCCTATCTTTTTGATTTCCTGTTTCAGATGAGCAAGAGAACGAAGAGAACAAGGGGGGTCTTACGGTACCCGTGGAGAACATGGTCGACACGATTCTTTGGGTGGGAGTATTTGTTGAGGAAGATGCCAAAGCCGTTACAATGAATTGCTTCATCAAACCATTGACTCGGGGGCCGTTATGGAGTGAGGATTTCTTGAGGAGCATGATCCGGCTAGGGAATTTTAAAACAGTTTTAGGAGGGATAAGTTCACTGATCCCCAGTGGGAAAGGTTGTTTAGGATGCGTGAGCCCGTATATGGCGAGCTGGTGCGTGAAGTTCACGCATCTTATTTGATGGATATTAATTCATGTCGGGATAACATTGAGTTTCAGGGGGTTCGATTTAGGTTGGGTGGAGAATGGAGGGCTATGTCGATACTTGAGTTTGGAAGGAGAGTGGGACTGTATGCTGCAAGGGATGCTGAGAGAAATGTTTTTAGGGCTAACTTGGCAGCTGGGATTACCCATAGGGACGACATGTTGGGAATTCGGTTTTGGAACACAATAGCCAACGGGGAGTATGTTACTGGGAGTACCCTCGCCTCACAGATCTGGGATCCGCGGATTAGGCTCGTGTACCTTTTCTTCACTTTCACTATAACGGGGCGCCAGGGCATGAGTCATCGTGTCACTCTACCAGATCTATTCTATCTCTACTGCATGTTGGCCGAGGGTGTGCACTGTAACATCCCATTCTGGTTGGCCGATTACTTAAGGACTGCTAGTGGTATAAGGATTGAGGATAGGGTATATGGTGGTATGCTTGTCACCCGGTTGGCTCAGTCCTTCAGCATCTTGGGCGGGGAGGTACCCATGTACCTCAATGTAGTGGCAGCACCAAGGGTCGTCAGAGCTAAGTCCCTAAAAGCTATAGATGTCATCATGGATTATGGTAGGGGCTACGCATGGTTCCGTACTTAGCCTGACATTCAGGTTGGTGATGATGAAGATGATGACGGGCCGCTGATGCCAACATACCAGCAGGAGGATGGAGCAGGAGGCTCCGCTGACGCCTACAGGCACATGTCCAGTGGAGATTGGCAGGCCCACTAGGGAGCATGGATGAGCCGGATGGACACGTGGATGGCGCAGCAAGATCAGAGGGCTAGCTGGAAATATGATCATACCGTCAGAAAGATGCAACATCTGTCCATGCGTGATCAGCTTGACTCACACATGTAGATCAATCCATTTCCAGGGCGGGAGGAAGACTACCCGCCTTATGGATACCTGGGCCACCTCCCTCCTGGTTATGAATACCGTTATGGACCCCCTCCCTAGTGACTCATGTGTTTGTTTATGGATTGTTTATAGATATGTATGGTTGGTTATTGAAACAATTTTATTTGGGTATGTAATAATCTAGGCTATCTTGACTTTGTGGTGAACTTTGAACAATTTGATGTGTATGCATATTTGCATGTGGTGTGATTTATTTATGACTTGTGTGGTTGGATTGTATATTTTTTTGTCGTATATCTTTTATTGATTGTTTATTCTCATGTTTGAATTTGTAAAAATGTTTTATTTTGTCTTTAACCTTGTCTTAATTACATATAAAGGTATTTTACAAAAGGGATAATTGTAGGGAGGATTACACACGTTTTCAAAAAGAACGTGAACATGAGAATTACAATTATTAAAAAGATATACATGTGTGTTTGTTCGAGTCAAATGCTTGTATCTAGTCATAATGGATGTTTTGGAAATTTTCCGATTCTAAAGGTATAAATTTTCCGAATTTTTTCCGGATAATCGAGACCCGGCCGTCGGGATAACTGACGGCTGTGGTCGCAACCCGATGGCGTCGGGAGGAGTAAACTTGACTTACGACTTTTTCTCGTTTTCTAAGCTACTTATAAATTTTTGGAATTTTCCAGGTCTTAATTTTCCATAAAATCTGTAAACGTCCATTCCACAAGCATTATATCCTAGTTTAGTAGAGTCATATATATATTGTTACCGCCGATTTTACGCGAAGGTTTCGTTTGTTTTCTTCATGTTAGGATTTAGAAAATCCAATCATTAAAGTGTCGGTCACCTCAAATATATGTAATCGTTAGAAAGCTCGTAGTCGCAGTCATTTAATATTAGTTAGTAGGTAGTTAAGTAACACCGTGGAGGACGGGCGGGTCTTTACCCACTGTATGCCTGATCCACAGCCCGTAGGTGGCGAGTCTTGTAAGAAAACTATAAATACCCTCTACCTCCCAAGGTAGAGGGTTGGAGCTTCAATACCATTTTTTTGTTTCACATAGTTCCCAACTCTCTTCCCTTTCTCTCTCTAGAACTTTTTCTCTCTAAAACTTGTAAACGCCCCATATGTTATTGGTTTTGATTTGTTTGTGAAATCTTATATCTTACAATTGGTATCAAGAGCCATGGTTTGATCATTCATCTTTCATGCTCTTTCTTTTGGTGAATTTCATAAGGTTTTTGGGGTTATAAGTGTTTAGAAGAGTTTGAATCATTTGGTCAATTTCTTGTGTTAAAGTTTGAATTTTGATAGTACTTTTGTGTTTAGGATCATCATATGTGCTCGTGTTTCAATTGGAAGGCTTGAAGCATCGTGGTTGAAATTATTTTGATTGTTAAAGTGGTTGTTTTTGAATATTGTACTAAGCGAGTTGAGCCATGGTAAACGTTTCTTCAAGCGAGTTGCTTTGTCATTTGGAAGCGGGTTGCTTTATTATTGGAAGCGATTTGGTTTATGCGACTTGACTATTAAGCGAGTTGATTCTTTAAGCGACTTGAGTTCTAAAGCGACTTGGCTATTAAGTGAGTTGTATTGGCAGCGAGTTAGTTTATGCGACTTGGTTGTTAAGCGAGTTGTCTATGTATGCGACTTGGCTATTTAGCGAGTTGACTCTTTATGCGACTTGGGTGTTAAGCGAGTTGTTTCTTTAAGCGACTTGAGTTTTAAGCGACTTGTCTTTTAAGCGAGTCGATTTGCTTAATGAGTCAATTGCTTAGCTACTTGTCTATTGAGACTTGTCACTTCTTCGTGCTACATTTTTACGGTTGTTCTTTTGGTTTAATAAAATCCGTGAAAGAATCAATTTCCGGTTTAATCAAAGAATAGTAAAATCCGTAGAAATTGTAAATCATGTCTAACAACGCACCTACCATCGCTTCGACTATAGTCGAGGACGTTCAAGCAATTTGGATCGGATGCTCGTCCACCTATGCTTGATGTAATTGATTATGACTCATGGGCTCAACGAATTAGGTTGTATTTCTTGGGAAAGGAAAATGGAGTTAACATTCTCAAGTCAATTGATGAAGGACCTTATCAAATCGAGACTACGAGAGATGTTCTTGAAACTACTGCAGATGGTACAGTGACCTTAGGATTGGACAGACCAAAGATGTATGATGAGCTCAGTGATAAGGAGAAGAAGAGATGTGATGCTAATATCAGGGCTTCAAACATTATACTTTAGGGTCTTCCAAAAGACATCTACAAGTTGATCAATCACAACACTGAAGCCAAGGCAGTTTGGGATACTGTCAAGATGCTTCTCTCGTGTTCGAATTGACTAAGGAAGACAGAGAATCACAACTGTATGATGAATTTGAGCACTTTAAGATGAAACCAAGAAAGTGTCTATGAATATTACGTGAGATTCCACAAGCTTGTGAATGACATGAGGAATATCAAAATGACCATGCCAAATATTCAGCTGAACTCAAAGTTTGTGAACAACATGAATCCCGAATGGCACAAATTTGTCACCTCTGTGAAGCTAACCAAAGGATTAAAGAACACCAACTATGGGAAACTGTATGCCTTCCTTCTTCAGAATGAGAGACATGCTATGTTTGAACGAATGATTCTTGAACAGTTCAAAACTAAACAGGGAGAAACAAGTTCGTCAAATGATTCAACAGCCTTTTTACCAATGTAGGAATTACCACCAAAGCTTCTCAAGTTATACCCACGGGTAATGGTAATTACAAGCTCATTCCTGATCCAGCATATAAGACTCAAGACTCAAACACACTCATGGAAAACTTTATCAATCAACTGCCTCTCATGGTTAGTCAAAATATGAATTCCACTCCACACACCAACAATAACCTCGAGCAAAGATCCAATCCACACAATCAAGCTACCGCCGAGATGGTAAGATAGTGGTGCGTAATGTTCAAGGAAGACAATATGAACAAGGGATGATTGGAGCAAAGTTATGGTAATACCGGAGTTGGTGGAGGAAATGTGGCTAATCGTAATCGAGGAAGAAATGCCAATCAAGGGCAAGCAAAGCCAATAAAATGCTACAACTGTGGTGGTGAGGGACATATTGCGAGGCGCACATCTCCAAAACGTCCACGTAATGCAAAATACTTGAGACAAGATGTTGCTTGTGCAAGCTCGGGATAATGGAGCAGCTTTGGATGAAGAGGAGTTGTTGTTTCTTGCAAAGGAATGCTAAGACATATGATGTCGATGTGGATGAGCACCAATTCGTGAAATAGGTCACAATCATCAAAATGCCTTTCAAGTTGCGATCGTGATGCATTTGACTCGATGTCGATGATGAACCCATCGCCCATACAATCTTCATGGCAAGCATCTCACCTATGGTCTCTCCAAAGGTCTCATCACCACAACAGTCTGGTCCATCCAAAGATTCAATCATCTCGGAGGTATTAAAACTATACGATGAAGTTGATGAGTAAGAGATGCATAATAAAGTACAATCACATGTAACTAATGAATCGAGATATGGATAAAGTGGGTAATAGTAATATCGTCCCATATGATCAATATGTGATACAAAGTGAAAGTGAGATTGCACCAAGTGATGCATCTTCAAGTCAATGATGACTATGTTTTGATGAATTCACTCCATGTGCCTCGATGATTTCGTTATCTCCGAATCGAATGCCTATAAAGAACAAGTTGCTATTTATGAACAACGTGCTAAGTTTGAGTTCACTACCCGTGAGCAGGAAATGGATGACCAAATGCGTACAATCATTAGAAAAAGTAATTTTAGAGAAGAAATGTTAAAACAAGAGTTAAACTCCTTACAAGAAAAGCTTTCTAAAACTATTAAGCAAAAGCAAGAACTTCAAGATAATGTAAGAGTGCTTAAACAGGAATTTCATGCTAAGGAATCAAAACTTTTAACTGACTTTTCCAATCTAAAAACTTTAAAAAACAAACTTGAAAACAAATTGTACGTACAAGGAAACACCCTTCAGACTGCTCACATGGTCACTAAGCATAGAGTCTTAAGCGATAAGCATAGTATTCCCGTTGTAGAGAAACCCAACCCTGAGTATGGTAAGATAGCAAAAGCCGCTCAAAATGTAATCTATTATGGTAATGAAATTCTTAAGCCTAGGCAGAAACCTAGTTGCGCTGAGTGCACTGAGGAAGATAGGCAATTAGATGAAGTCACTAGAGAGAAAATGAATAAGAAGCTAAAAGATCCTGAGTGTGAAAAGCAAAACATAACGTTCAAACCCCATGATTACACTAAATAAAATTGGATTTCTTTGAATAGATTTAAGCCTCAAACTCTATTAACCCTAGAACAAGTCTTTTGGAAAAAGGACATAGATATGCAAAAGGCTAATGCACTTGTTAAAACAAACACTCCCCTAAGGAAAATGCCTCCAGCAACTGTGTATCCTCCGAATACACCAATGCATTTAGTCCCTAGATCTATTCCCACTAAGAGCAAGACTTTAATCAGCCTTTATGTTGTTTATCAACTATTTGTTGATTTTGAGAAAACATGTAAGAAAAGGATCACACCCACTGGGATAATCGAAGGGAGAGGGTTTTGAGCAAATTAAAGAATGCTATCTAACTGAGGTCATGCCTTTCTTTAAACAATTAAAAGGTCAATTTGAGAGTCTTAAAAATGGGATACACTCAGATATTAAAGAAATGGAAAAGGAATTTGATGCAATGATAATTGAAGTCAATGATTATGAACGGGAACTCAAATATAATGAAATTGAAAGGAAGAATATGCATATCTTAAATGAGAACTTAGTGTTGAGTTGTGTGGCTCAAGATGTGTTTTATACTGTTACTAAGCATTCTATTACTGCTTCTCAATTTCATGAATTAACTGTTGCCTTGAAAGTTTCCCATGATCGTGTCATTGAGCTTGAAAACAAAAACTCAGAACTAAATGAGAAAATTGATCAGGATGATCACGATAATTTGGTAAAACATCTTTCTAAACTAGAAGTTGAACATTTTGATTTGCAACTAAAATATCAACATCTCAAAGAAAATGTCAAAACCTCAAACATCAAGACATCCTCAAATGTTCCAGATTTTGATGCTCTTTTTGAAATAAACAAACGTGACGAACAGATTCAAGCTCACTGTAACACGATCAGAAAGTTGAAAGCCTAAATTTCACAATTAAAGGGTGAAAAGAACAATGTGACTGGCTCACAAATGCCTTCTCCTTTAGATTCTCAGTGTTCTCAAACTTTTCATCTTCAAAACTTGGTTAATGCTTTACAAAAGGAAAATGAGAGTTTTCTAGAAGAAAATGAAAAAGTTAAATGACACTTTAAAGAGTTATATGATTCAATCAAAGTCACTCGTGACAAGAACAACGAAAAAATAACGTCTTTACAAAAGGAAGTTGAGAATCTGAAGAGTCAGGTAAAAGGGAAAATGCCATTTGTCTTTAATGAGAATGTTGCATCAAAGTCATCTACTGACTGTAAATATACTGTGACCATTAAATACATTCCTCCTCATCTTAGAAATAATGAACTGGTGTTTCATAACTATTTCGCTCACCTTAAGGATAGTCTAGAATGTCTCCGTGAGATTGTAGAAGAGGATTACATAAACAAGCCACTTGATAGTGAAATTAGGTTTGCTTGCATTCAGGCCAAACGATCTCAGGAGCTGTTAGAATGTTTAAGAGAAACATGTCCAAAATCCTTATGTGAGAAAGATAAAGTTGTGATGCCTTGTTCTATGCCTAGTGCTAAGTATGCAAACCATTCTATGCCCATTGTTAAGAAAGTGAACTTCAAAGTGCCCTAATGTAGCATGGATCCTCGCACTTCTAGTTCAGAATGCAAAGGTAGCCCAACCAACTAATGTTCCCATAATTCCCTACTGTGAGTAATCAATAACACAAAAGCAAGTGGGTCAAAGCCTCCAGCAATACAAAGCAAGATAGACCTCGCAAGCTAAGAATGTGCAATGGAAAAGAGTAGAAGACCACCCTAGGAACATTAAGTTTGAGTTAAATAAAACGAATCGTGTTTGTTCTAGTATTAGCTTTAAGCCGCATCGTAATTAATTCGAATTCGCTACTTTTGGCAAAACATGTAATGATGATTGCTTGGTTTCACACTAATCATGAATGTGGTGTGAATGATTTGATTAATCTTTGTTGAATGCCCTGTTAAGATAGTTAATGCAAAAATCAAGCTAAGAAGGCTAGAAAGCAATGGCGGAAGAAGGTTAGAAAATATTGAAACCCAGGGAAGGAAATTTAGTAACATAGGTTATCGGTGGATACCCCTCGCCGCAATCCAATCTTAATGAGATGTGCCCTAAATTATCTAGATGAATTCCCATTAGGAAATGGATGCCTCTGGTAGAACTATTCCTTAAGAAGTGAACATACTTTGAATAGGTCAAATTCGGACACTAGCACCGCATCGATCCCCGATGATTCTGTGGAAAACTAGAAGGGGGGGGGGGTTGAATAGTTTTACCAATTAAAACTTCCTTTTAAACTATTTAGATAGACTTATGTCAATCTATTTCGTTGTGTGTGTTGGATGTTGATAAACAAGCATATAAAGATATGTAATGAAAAGATAAGAGTAAGAAGCACAAAACCACAACGCGAGTATTTATAGTGGTTCGGCTACAAGGACACCTTCCTTGCCCTACTCTACTCCCCGAGTCACCTACTCGAGAGTTTGTAATCACTACACCAATCTCCTTATGGCGGAGAAGCCTTCACAACGTCGCTTAATCTTTTTCCGGTACAAAGCTAAATACCGAGTTCTTTCACACCAAGGCGAACCACACCTAACACAACGTCGCCTACCCTTTATACGGTGCTAGGCTAATCACCGAGTTCTTTCACACCTTAGGTGAACTACACCTTCACAACGTCGCCTACCCTTTATTAGGTACTAGGCTAAGCACCTAGTTCCATTGCAATGGAGGAACTACTACCACACTACACCAACGACTAATGCCAAAGGAGATCTACCTTTACAA
The DNA here is from genome assembly GCA_022545495.1 of Chrysanthemum lavandulifolium. Taxonomy (NCBI): domain Eukaryota; kingdom Viridiplantae; phylum Streptophyta; class Magnoliopsida; order Asterales; family Asteraceae; genus Chrysanthemum; species Chrysanthemum lavandulifolium. The sequence goes on from JAHFWF010000081.1 coordinate 189,860, forward strand.
CATCATCAAGGACATCAATATCCTTGGATCTAATGCTAGTCTATCTAGTACATCGAAACACACCATATCGAATGTACATCTAAGGCACCTTTCACTAATGCCTTTGATTAGATCTACAAGACACCTTTCACTAATGTCTTTGATTAGATCTACAAGACACCTTTCACTAATGTCTTGTGTCTTCACTTCTAAGCACCTTTCACTAATGCTTCTTGTCTTGACTTCTAAGCACCTACCACAAGTGCTTATCCTATAGACGATAGATACCCTTCACTAATATCTTCGTCTTGACACTTGAGACATCTTTCACTAATGTCTTTAACACTACGCTTCTTTGAAGAAAGAAAAGGATCATCAACAAGAGGACTTCAATAGCCTTGATGATGAGGAAGCTTGGCAACTCATGGACTTGAGCTTGCTCGACTTCAAAGGTGGTGATCTTCCCTTTAAGAGGAACCTAAAAGATCACACAAAAACAAAACTACAAACATAGATCTCTTGGATCTAAGGTTAGTGAGATTTAACTCAAGGGAGAAAGTATGTTAGAGAGGGGTAAGATATAATGAAGAAATGGCTCACTATTTATAGAGGAAAACTCATCGCTTCCCGGATCCCACGGATCCTTTCACTTGGGATCCGCTAGCACAAAGCTAGGGATCCGTGGTCCGCCTCTCTTGCCCATGGGTATTTTTGGTTATGGGTCATGGGTCATGGGTTATGGGTTGATCTATGGTTTTCTTTCTAGATACAATGTACTTGGTTAAGTGGTATATATAAAACCATGGGTTATGGGTCAAAACCATTTGCTAGTATTTAACCTTTTTGTATATACTTGTATTTACCCAATTTAGCATACACTTAGTTTTTACCCATTTTGGTATACTTAGTTTAAGTATATGTTTAACCCAATATGTAAATACTAGTTGTTGTACATATGTATCTAAGTCATAAAATCACTTATACTAGTTTTAGTGTTTTATGTGAAAGCGTAAGTGTGTTATAAAACTATTAGTTCAAACCATTTACGTGTTTTATTTGTTTCCTTTAAATGATCTTACTTTTGTTATCGACAAAACATTGAAGATCGTAAAATATAAATAAACGCTTTTACGGCTTATTTGTATTAACAATCTCCCCTTTTGTTGATGACAAAACATAAGATTATTTTAAGGAAAAGCTAAAATTGTAAAAGTTTGAATTTGTAGTTTTACTTTCTTCTCCCCTTTTGTCGAAACAAAAGTGTTTGAAAGAAAGCAACACATCGCTTTTAAGAAAACATGTGAAAAGAAAAAATAGAGAGCAAGTAACGGAAAGGATCTTGTCGTTACTCCCTTGACGAGTCCACCCCTAAGTAAGGCGTCAAGAAACTAATTCTAATCTAGTTCATTTGCAACTAACTTATGCAAAGGATTACGTCTATGTGACGGTGTGCTCCCCTAGATGATTGCAATATTTGCAACGGAAGTCATGAAATTTAAATCAAATGTTGCAAGTAATTTTAACGTATTGTTTTGACACCAAGCTCCCTAGCTTTAGGATGTCAAATACTTTATGTGTTAATTGAATAAGCGCAAAACAAGGGTTAGAAAAACAAGTATAATTCACAATTTCCAAGAAATGTGATAAAGAGAAACATTCGACTTCACGGATCCCACGGTTCCCTTCTATTAGGGATCCGTCTAGGCAATATCTTGAGGATCCGTCTCGGTGATGACTAAAATCGGCAAAGGTGATATAACAAGTAATGTTGTCACATAAATGAGATATGAATACATATTCTCAGAAAAATAACAAGTAGCATGTAATTTCATTCAATAAAACAAGAGTTATGATATACATGACTCTAAAAATAAGAAAATAGACAATACATAACTAGGAATTTCTTAGACCAACTAACGCTTGAAGCTTAGACACCACTATAATCTTCTAGCTCAAGTTATGTTTAGGTTTAATCTCGTCGAAACGTTCGAGGAGATGATAGAACATGAAACGTTGGTCTTCTCGTACTTCATGTATCAAACTTTCAACATGTTGACAATGATAGCAATCTTTGTCATGGCTAGGTAGTGGTGGTGGATGAAATGAGGTGGCTTGATTCAAAGGATCAATTGAAGTGGTTTGAGGAGCCTCGAATGATGGAGGGATTGGTGGAGGTCCATTTAGGAATGGTTCGATCAAGAATGATGATGGTGGTAAAGATGTGTCAACTTCCATAAGGTCGGGTGGTTGACTTTGATGATTTCTTATAATCCAAATGGGATTATATGATGGAAACGCGAAAAGGAAGCCGGAGCAAGTGTTGACTCAACACCTTGATTTTGAATCATTGTTCCTCCTAATGAGGAGAATGTTGTCGTGAAGCGGATGAGACGGCCTAGGTGGCAAGTCCTCTAAATTGTAGAGGTGAGGTGATGATTGTGGGGATGTAAAGAGATACTCTAGGAACCAAAGGTGATGGTTTAGTGGAGATTATATTGTTTGGCCTAGGAGGTATGGTTGTTTTGGTATAGGTAGTTTTGTGGGTACTATCCTTTTAGGAATTGGTTTGATTGGATGATGAAGGTTTGTTGATTTGACCGGAGATGATTCGGTTGAAGAGATTTCGTGTACAACACGAGCCCTTTTGATGGGTGGTTCTTTGGTAGATAGGTTGTTACTTGGGGTTTTTCTCATGATGAGATAATTTGAAGAGATTGCAAAGGTTGAAAGTTAGAATGAGAGTGATGACTATGGAGGTCCTAACAAGGTGGTTTATAAACCAAAAGATTTGGAAAGTGCATTTAAGCTCTAAGCCACTAAGATTCATTGGAATGTGATGATTAGCATGCACAAGAGTCAACTACAGAGGTTGTGCTGTTCTAGGAACTCATTTAAGATGAGATGGAGTGTTTGAGTTGAAATGATTTGTTTTAGTAAGATTTGTCATAGATCATCATTCGGATCCCACGGTTCCCTTCTCGTAGGGATCCGCCTAGGCTAGTTCTAGGGATCCGCTCGCAGCTTTATGAAAGAGTGGAAATGATGTTTCTAAGATCCTAGACCTACATCACCTTGAGTGTTTCAGTTCTCCAAGTGTTTTAAATGAAGGGGTGCTTAAGTGTTTGAAGGCAATGAGTGGTGTAGCTAATGATTGTTATTTATGGAAGGATTTGGAACTTTCAACAAGTACCAATGGATGAGCAAGGATGACATTAAAGATGTCAATTGAAGTTAAATGAAACTAAATGATCCTAGAGATCGTGTTGTGTCTTAGGATTATGTTTTGGAAAATATCCTAATGGTTATGAGATGGGAAAACTAGGATTTGATCAACTTTGATCAATTTTGAGGTGAGATTGATTAATGATCAATATTGTCATAATCGAAGGACTTCTAACCTAGTTGTGAGAGATCATATAAGAAGAATAAAGTGTGAGTTTTGGGAGCGGAAGAGTGATGGATTGAAATGGTAGATCTAACAAAGCCTTAGAATGTGATCTATGTGAGTTGGAAAGAGTAGGAAAGGTCAACCTATCTTGATAAAGTCTTAATCAATCTTAAGACACTATGTTTAGCTTAGTGTGAGGTGTTCTAAGGGATGTGTTTGACATATAATGCTTGCAATTGCATTTTCTGCTTTGTCGATCCCACGGTTCCCTAGAAGTAGGGATCCGTTTAGTACAACATTTGGGATCCGTCTATCGCTAGATGAACCTTTACTAAAGGTATGCAATGATCTTTGACAATGCATTATATTCCAAGTTTCGTTTAAGTGAGTTCTAAAACTAGGAAATCAAATGTAAGAGTTTTATTTCATGGAAGAGATAAGATTACGAGTAGAATTGATCCTATTTGACTATTCTAGGTTCCTTGAGTGTCTTCACTAGGAGGATCATTATGTGATTGATGGGTATTGGTGGAATCATGAATGAAGAAAGTCTTCATGAGAGATATGTTTAGCGGTTCCATCATCTTGTTCACAAGTACGTACAACGGACTTTGAAATTGAGGATGGAAGTGCATAACATTGTGATAGAGGCGTGTCAAGAACATTCCATAAGGGATGAGTTTGTTCTTGGAGCCTTGAAGATTTGCAATTCACCTTGCGAAGAAGTAGGAGAGATTGTATGGTTGTTGTGTTAGCAAACAGTACAACATGTGAGCACAACAAGCGGGAAGAATATCTCGATTTCCTAAGACTCCAAACATTTTCACGTAGAATGAGAGCAACAGCTTATACTCTTCCGGATATCCCATGTATGGATAATGTTTGGATTGGAGTAATATGGTCGAGGTTTGCATATCATGCGCGTTAAATCTTCGGAGAGGGTATGTGAACAATATGGACTATTTTCTTCACGAAAGTTGAAGAGAGAATCAAGAGACCAATCTTTGGTGAAGGCACATTGTCCATGGTTTGGAATTCGGAGGATGTGAGCAAGATGCCCAAGGCTTAAAGTGAATTTTGGTTTTGATATAAAACCAAAGAGATAGAGAGCGATCCTCGTTACGAACGAGTTCGACTTGACGGAAGAATTCCATTATGAACCTTGGACATATCTTCTCGTTGATTTCAAGAAGACATTCTAGTCCTATGGCTCGGAAGGAGGTATTGATACCTTCTTCGAATTGTAGAGAGGTGTCTCACAACACGTCCTTCATGGAAGTGACGGTTTTCGAGATTATTGAACCCACGGACATGATTGCCAGTGTGTTGGGCTCAAGGAAATGTTCGGGTGTAGACGCTAGTGAGTGAAAAATCAAACTCGTATTCATGCGTCATAGTTGAACCTATAGAAGTGATGGGTTAATAAGGGAAGACGTTTATGGTCAACCTATAATAATCTAACGTTTTTACTAGATATTCTATTAACAATTAGTATTTAGCTAACTCATGGTTTTGAAACTCTAGTGGATTATTATTTTTAGAAAGATAGTGTTTTTTTTAATCTTGCATGAAAACTGTTTTCCAGTAGGACGGATCCCACGGTTCCTTTTCAAAAGGGATCCGGCTAGTGTAACTTCCGGGATCCGTGGATCTCAGTAGTAATGTAACCGCTTTTAATAAAAACATAGGTTTTACGGTTATTGTACCATGAAGTATGTTTTAGCTTACATTTTCTTTTAGCATGCATACATGACATCTAATGTATCATGAAAGAATATAACACATATAGATCAAAAGAAATGAAACACACATAATAACACAAACATCCTAGATAAAATAGATTATCAATAATATTGCATTTCAATGCTAAGGATGATACAAAGGATTGGGTAAATGACCCCAATATAGATTAACAACACAAAGTAAATGTCTCCGTATGTGAACTTCATCATAGGGAACACAAGTGCGATGAGTGTTAGGACGATGAGCACGAGTGCGATGTAAACCATGTTGATGACGGATCTTCTTGGTTTAGGAAGAGATGGAATGAGGAGGAAGATGAAGTTTTGAATGAGAGGAATTTTGAAATTGGAAAATTTGAAAAGTGAGGATTGAAAAAGTGGGCCGAGTGGGTTTATTAATAGGAAGGAGGAATTTTGAAATTCGTGTTTTGTTTTATTAGAAGAAATAAAGCATAAGCTCTATATACTATGACTATAGACGAGAAAAATAACACGATGTGAGAAACATGCTTCCTAACGAAGCTACATGTAAATCATGTGTAAACACAAAAATCTACTCAAATAAAAGCCTAACAAATAACACTTATATACTAAACAAATATCATTTAGATATAAGTAGAAAGTCATACCTCGAATGCACTTAGGAATGTCTTTTATAAATGACAAATGTCACTTAGACGATTCCCGCTCCTTTGCGTCTAAGATACCTTCTTAAGGAAGGTATTCTTGTTCAAGCAACTCCTAAAGCTTGGTGGGTATGAGCTTTGACTAATCAACATCACAAAGAAGATTAGTGCAATTTAAGTGAAAAGAAAAGAAAAAATGTTGTTATCAAATCAACATCCAAACATATCGCTTTTGAAAACATGATGTTTGTTTTTATATATAAAAAAAACCTTCTTTGTAGTTTTCAATTAACTATGGATCGTATCAAGTTTTTAAAGCACAATATACTTCAAGAAACTTGGTAACGAAGCTCTAATGCCAATTGTGGAAAACTAGAAGGGGGTTGAATAGTTTTACCAATTAAAACTTCCTTTAAACTATTTAGATCGACTTATGTCAATCTATTTGGTTGTGTGTGTTGGATGTTGATAAACAAGCATATAAAGATATGTAATGAAAAGATAAGAGTAAGAAGCACAAAACCACAACGCGAGTATTTATAGTGGTTCGCTACAAGGACACCTTCCTTGCCCTACTCCACCCCCGAGTCACCTACTCGAGAGTTTGTAATCACTACACCAATCTCCTTATGGCGGAGAAGCCTTCACAACGCCGCTTAATCTTTTCCGGTACAAAGCTAAATACCGAGTTCTTTCACACCAAGGCGAACCACACCTAACACAACGTCGCTTACCCTTTATACGGTGCTAGGCTAATCACCGAGTTCTTTCACACCTTAGGTGAACTACACCTTCACAACGTCGCCTACCCTTTATTAGGTACTAGGCTAAGCACCTAGTTCCATTGCAATGGAGGAACTACTACCACACTACACCAACGACTAATCCCAAAGGAGATCTACTCCTTTACAACATCATCAAGGACATCAATATCCTTGGATCTAATGCTAGTCTATCTAGTACATCGAAACACACCATATCGAATGTACATCTAAGGCACCTTTCACTAATGCCTTTGATTAGATCTACAAGACACCTTTCACTAATGTCTTTGATTAGATCTACAAGACACCTTTCACTAATGTCTTGTGTCTTCACTTCTAAGCACCTTTCACTAATGCTTCTTGTCTTGACTTCTAAGCACCTACCACAAGTGCTTATCCTATAGACGATAGATACCCTTCACTAATATCTTCGTCTTGACACTTGAGACATCTTTCACTAATGTCTTTAACACTACGCTTCTTTGAAGAAAGAAAAGGATCATCAACAAGAGGACTTCAATAGCCTTGATGATGAGGAAGCTTGGCAACTCATGGACTTGAGCTTGGTCGACTTCAAAGGTGGTGATCTTCCCTAAGAGGAACCTAAAAGATCACACAAAACAAAACTACAAACATAGATCTCTTGGATCTAAGGTTAGTGAGATTTAACTCGGGGAGAAAGTATGTTAGAGAGGGTGAGATATAATGAAGAAATGGCTCACTATTTATAGAGGAAAACCCATCTGTTTCCCGGATCCCACGGATCCCTTCCACTTGGGATCCGGCTAGCACAAAGCTAGGGATCGATGGTCCGCTCCTCTTTGCCCATGGGTATTTTTGGTTATGGGTCATGGGTCATGGGTTATGGGTTGATCCATGGTTTTCTTTCTAGATACAATGTACTTGGTTAAGTGGTATATATAAAACCATGGGTTATGGGTCAAAACCATTTTGTAGTATTTAACCTTTTTGTATATACTTGTATTTACCCAATTTAGCATACACTTAGTTTTTACCCATTTTGGTATACTTAGTTTAAGTATATGTTTAACCCAATATGTAAATACTAGTTGTTGTACATATGTATCTAAGTCATAAAATCACTTATACTAGTTTTAGTGTTTTATGTGAAAGCGTAAGTGTGTTATAAAACTATTAGTTCAAACCATTTACGTGTTTTATCTGTTTCCTTGAAATGATCTTACTTTTGTTATCGACAAAACATTAGAAGATCGTAAAATATAAATAAACGTTTTTACGGCTTATTTGTATTAACAGATTCCATTGTTTCTACTTCTGATGTGGGTGTTCCAATCACTGTTACTAACCAAATGGAACCCATTCTTGCATGGGGATCCCAATTATCCGCTTATCCATTCTTGTCTCGTGTTCGGTTGCGGATCGCTCAAATCGCTCGTGGTACCGGACTCAGTCATTCCAACATATATTTCGAGACCGGTCACGGCTCATGAACTTTGTGAGTAAATTCATCGGGACATTAGATACGAGGAATGATTATTTTGGTGCAATTATGGGTTATGGAGACTATGTTGTTGGTGACATGTAATCTCCGAGTTTATTACGTTGAAGGTCTTGGTCATAACTTATTCTCTGCCGGTCAATTACATGATTCTCGATCTAGAAGTGGCCTTCGTAAACATACTTGTTTCGTTAGAGAACTTGATGGTAGAGAACGTTTAAGAGGAACTCGTGGTTCAAACCTATACACCATCTCTATCGAAGATATGATGAAGTCTTCCAATTTGCTTGTTGTCAAAGGCTTGAAAACAAAGTCATGGTTATGGCATCGTGTCTAAATCACACGAACTTGGCACCATAAATGATCTTTCGAAAGGACTTAGTAATAGGCTTACCTAGACTAAAGTATGAAAAGGATCATCTTTGTTCAAAGATGCCAATTGGGAAAAAGCAAGAAGTATGCCCACAAACCCAAACCTACAAACTCGGTTATGGAAGTTCTTCATACCATTCACATGGATTATGTGGACCCATGAGAGTCTGAGAATATTTACGAGAAGAAATATGTGTTAGTTGTGGTTGATGATTACTCTAGATTTACATGGGTTAAGTTCTTATGACAAAGGATGAAACTCCGATATCATCATTGATATTATCAAATAGTCAGAGTTCGACTTAACAAAATGTCGAGAATCATCCGAGCAGGCAATGGAACCAGTTTGTTAATAAAGAACTTAGTGAGTTTTATGAAAGTGTTGGAATCACCATCAAAGAAATGTTCCACGAACTCCTCAACGAGCGGTGTAGTTGAAAGACTAAATCGAACTCTTGTGGAAGCCGCAAGAACAATGCCGATTTAGTCAAAGGTTCCAATGTTTCTCCGGGGTGAAGCCATTGTCAATGCATGCTACACTCAAAATCGCTCCTAATTCACACGTCTCATGGAAAAACTCCATATGAACTTGTCCATAATCGAAAACCTAATCTTTCATTCCTTCGTGTGTTTGGTGGATTATGTTATCCAACTAATGAGGTCAAGACTTAGGCAAACTTAAAGCTAAATGGAGACATTGGAGTATTTGTTGGATATGCACCATGCGAGAAAAGGATACCGAATCTACAACAAAAGAACCCAAATATCATGGAAACAATTCACGTTCGCTCGATGAGTGGTGGTCAAATGGCTCCGGGACAACCCGCCGGACCCGCATCTCAATCTTTATCAAGTAGTCCCATCGGTTCTACTCTTGTACACAATTCCTCACCAAGAACTCCATATGTACCACCTTGAAGATGATTTGAAGAAATTATTTGATCCAATGTTTGATGAACACTATGAGCGAATTGCTAATGATCCGTCAAATCCATCAATGAGGTGCTCCTATCCCTATCAACGATAGATAACCCTTCAATTTCTATGTCATTGAGTCAAGAAGTGCATCTTCACGATCACTCGGTATCATCTTTAATTCATTAATCATCAAGTGTACATCATGGAATTGTTTCGCACCTATGATGGAGATAACCCCTTTACTACTCCCGAAGATGCTCCTTTGAGAACATATTTGCTGGAACCATCATCGAACCATCTTCATCGTGGATAAACGACTCGCTACTTGGGTTCCTTAACAACAACCACACGAACACCTTAGAAAATGGACACATGATCATCCATTGGACAACATCATTGGAAATCCTCTCATACAAGATCCACACGTAAACAACTTGCAAGCGATGCCTTATGGTGCTTCTTCAACTCGTACTATCCAAGGTCGAACCAAAAGACGTTAAAGCGCAATGAATGAAGGCAATTTGGTTTAATGCCATGCAAGAAGAAATTCATGAGTTCGATCGACTAGATGTATGGGAATTCGTATCACTCTGATCGTGCTATGATCATTGCTCTAAAGTGGATCTTCAAAGTAAAACTTGATGAGCATGGTGATGTATTAAAGAACAAGGCTCGATTGGTTGCAAAGGATACCGTCAAGAGGAGGGTATTGACTTTGAAGAATCATTTGCTCGCTTGCACGTATCGAGGCAATCGAGAATCTTCTTGGCTAATGTTGCAAGTGGGAACATGGTAGTCTATCAAATGGATGTAAAGACGGATTTTCTTAACGGAGATCTTAAAGAAGTCGTATCGCCACCCAACTGAAGGTTTTGTGAATCCAGTATCCTACTCATGTCTATCGCTTGAAGAAGGCTCTTTACGGTTTGAAGCAAGCCCCATGGGCATGGTATGATACGCTATCAAAGTTTCTTTTATCTACTAGATTGACAAAGGAGCAGTTGATCCGACATTGTTCACCGTAAAGTCGGAGCAAACATTTAATTCACGTTCAAATCTATGTTGATGATATTATTTATGCCTCATCGAACCCAATGAATGTGACCGCTTTTCTAAGGAGATGGGCTCCAAATTTCAAATGTCAATGATGGGACAAATGTCATTTTCTTGGGATTACAAATTTCACAAAGTCTCGGAGGCATTTTTATCAATCAATGTAAATATGCTAATGAAATTTTGAAGAAATTTGGATTTGACACTGTGACACCGTTGACACTCCCATGGTGAGCGCACCAAACTGGATGAGGACCACTCGGGGATCATGGTAGATCAAACAAAATATCAAGTAAGATTAGATCCCCGATATACCTCACAACGAGAGACCGATATTACGCTCGTTGTATGCATGTGTGCTAGATATCGTGCTAAGCCTACAAAAAGCACCTCGAGCGGTTAAGCGGGTCTTCGGTATCTCCAAGGAACCATCAACATGGGTCTTTGGTACCAAGGACACCGGTATGTCACTAACGACCTATGCGAGATCTCGACCATGCAGAATGTCAAGGTACACGTCAAATACGCCCTGAGGTGCTCGGTTTTGGGTGATAAGCTTGTGAGCTGGTCTTCAAAGAAACAAATAAGTACTTCTATATCCTCTACAGAGGTGAATACATAGCCATGTCATCTTGTTGTGCTCAAATTCTATGGATGAGATCCCAATTATCCCAATTAGCAGACATCTTCACCAAAGCTCTTCCTAGAGAACGTTTTGAGTTTATCCTTCCACGACTTGGTCTAAAGAGCCTACAACGGAAACACTCAAAAGTCTTCAAGAGGAAGAAGAGGAGTAAATGGTTTCTTCATCTATCTCTTGTATATATTTTTTCAAAAGCAAAATACAAAATTTCAAAACCCTCAAAAGAAAATAGAAAATATAAAATTTTCAATATCCATTAAAAATTATAAAATCTTGAAAATTCCCAAAAATATTGTTATTTTGTCATGTTTTTATTTATTCGATATCATCTACGGATTTTGTGTTGACATTCAAAGAATGTCACGGGTTTTAGATGTTCTTGAATGTACATAAATTGCTTTAAAAAAGAAAAAAAATGAGACGGAGAAAAATGGTGGTTTATTGTCATTTCAGCAAAACTCGCTTTAAAAAGAAAGAACGAGCCATGCTTAATCTTATTTTCAAATCTCATGCTCGATTCTTAAAACAAATATTTGTCACCAAAAGGTAAATGTTTTCTTTCCAAATATTTTTCCGTCTAATGATTCTTCCGAAAAATATTTGTCATCTAATGAAAACAAAATTGCTTTGAAAATACCTCGGACTCTATTTTTGAAAATCATCTGGGCTTATCTTTGTCAAACTCTCTAACACTCAATCAACAAATCAGGTCATTGATTGAGGGGAGAATGATTTCAATTCAATCAAAAGGTTATTTTTCAAACAATTAGCACTTAAAAGAGAAGGTTTCCTTCAATTGTTTTCATTCAAAAAGTTATTTGTCATTCAATTGTTTTGTCATTCAATTGTTTTCAAAAGATATTTATGCATGTTTAATCAATGGAGTTTAAAGTCTTAAAATCCGATCCTTATCAGTTAAAACGCTTTCATAATCAAGTCACAATTCTCCTTAAAAGCTTTCAAAATTAATTTAAATCCACAAGAGATCACAAATCTCAAAGGATTTGATAATTGTGATCGGGTGAGAATTTGTGATTTAAATTGGATTTAAAATGATAATTCGGTAAATGGTTTTATAAGGATGAACAAGCTCTCCTTCCCACATGTGACAAACGATTTCAAATTTTCCATGCACATGTTGAGGGGGAGCATCTATCTTAAACCACAAAGATCTGAAACGTGATCAATTTATATCAATGTGCATGTTTTCCTCTAGTATGTGCAAAAATCTTTTCAAATCTTAATGCACATATTGAGGGGAGCAAATTGTGAAAACCTCATCCTTTCCGAAAATGCTTTATCTACTTGTTTTGATCGGGAAGTGATGTTGATATCTTTAGAAAATGGTAATCAAAGAAGTTAAATTCTTTCTCTTGCCTCCATGTGCAAAACGATTTCAAACATTTGATGCACATGTTGAGGGGAGCTCTTATTCTAAAATATCAAAAACAATTCGGTACAAAATGCTTTGATAATATATCACAAGTATCCGGATTGATTTTCAAATGGTTTTCAATTGGTTCCAAATGGCGGATGAACAATACCAAATAGACCGACCAACTTTACTTTATGTACGGTGATATAAGGATGATAAGGTTAGGTATTTGTTCCATGATCCGCCGTGAGCCGGAGGGATCTACCGAGGACTATCCACTAGTTAGTGTAGAGTTCTTAGGTATGATGAAAAAGGAGAAAATGAGATATGGGAAGAGTGCGATCGAGATTGAGCAGAACTCGAATAAACCCAACAAGGTTCTTGCTATGAAGTCTCGGTAAGCATGAAGGGTTGAAGAATGAAAAGAATTGAATGAGAAAAGGGTGAAAAGAAATAGCCTCCATTTCTTCAACCATAGGCGTAAACCGGCACAATTCATATACTCGATGGTAACATCGGTATTGAAGACAAGACGTCATGGACCCGGTGGACGCTATGCACTACATCTTCCCAAACCACTCAAGTTCCTCTTAAAGGGCTTGTTTCATTCTCACGGGAACCTACATTATCTATCAACTTTCTCTTAGAGATTGTTGATATTAAAGAAGGAGACCCTCTCCCTAGTCTCCGACATAGGATCCAAATATGCACTAATTGAGTCTAGAGCCACGAGATCATCTATAAATCTCATTAGGACACTTTCAATGAAGACTCTCTATTTCACATAATGTGGAAAAGAGATTATATCTTGAGTCCCACGATTATCCTTGTGGTATTGCGGAACATCCGAGTGATATGCAAACATATTCACAATGAAGATGGAAAGCCTCTAGAGCCAACATCAAATAAGCTCTGGTGGGTGGCATGTGAGATCTATTCAATAGATCAACCATGTGACAACCGAATAGAAACAATGGAGCGATTCAATCTTTTGAATCAATCACGGTTCGAGTTATGGATTGACGGATACCTTTGAAAACCGGTCATTGTGCTTAAAACTCTTTTCTTTAGCACATCAACCGTACTAATATTTCAAATCAAAGGTGTTTATGATTGATAATTGATTTTCATTAAAACCTTCGTTGTATTGCAAAAACAATTTCTATTGTGCGATACGATTGTTTTCAAATCTCTTTTCATCAATCGGTGAATTTCTATTCGCCGGTTCACTCACTCCGTGTTGTCTTCTTTAAGACGTTCCGGTTTGAGAACATCTAGAGCATTGTGAAACCCCGTCAAGGAAATTCTTCGAATTATAGCGATCACGTGCAAGACTTGTATTGATCAACGGGAACCGTAGGCGTGTACCTCAATTCAACGAAAGTGATGAAAGACACTTTCGTGCGCTTTATTGCTAATCGTTTTATGCAGTACACCCGACGCTTTCGGTGATCGAATGAAGCGGTCAATCCATAGCCGCATGCTCACACTACACATTCATCTCAAAGAAATCATGATAAGTGCATCAATGACTCGATATTTTCACTCCATGCTTCGCTACTGCTGCGCCAATATCATGAATCAACGAAAGCTTCCACTACTCGATGAGAAGATATCATGATCCGAATGTGAGCATGTCGGTCCGAAAGTCACAACATCACATAATACCAACACCACAATGGAAGATTTTTGTTAGGTGATGATCTCAAAAGCCGACTAAAATTATTATCACGTGGATCAAGAAAAGACCTCCACTTGATTAACCAAACATGCAATGAGAAGAATCATTGTTCACGAGCTTCGAGCAAAGTGCTACATCAAGAATGCAAGAACAATTGTTAATGTTATATCTGTTTGTATTCTATGTAATTTTAGTATATGTTTGAGGTGACCTCCTTAGGGAGATTGTTAGAATTAGAAATTCCATGTATTAAAGAGTCGGTCACCTCAAGTATATGTAATCGTTAGAAAGCTCGTAGTAGTAGTTATTTTAAGCTAAGTAGTATTTAGTTAAGTAACACCGCTGAGGACGGACGGGTCTTTACCCTTGTATGCACGATCCATGCCCGTTGTGTGGCGTTTTATTGTAAGACTATAAATACTCTCTACCTTCCAAGGTAGAGAGTTGGAGCTCATAATAAGATCTTTTTTCTCTCACTAAGTTCCCTAAACCCTAACTTTCTCTCTAGAACTCACCTTTGAAGATATTAACTCACATACACATCATAACATTAACACAATGAGCACATAGATGGTTTTAGAGAGAGAAAGTGGGACATTCTAGTGAGAGAAACTTGTGGAATATTAGATTACCAAAGAACATCCAACCTCTACCTTGCAAGGTAGAGGGTATTTATAGGTTACAAACTAAACGACCTCCGACGGCCTGTGGATCGGGGATACGGTGGGTAAAGACCGACCTTCTTCCACGGTGTTGCACTATACTATTTTACGCTACTAACTAACTACATAAACTGTAACTAATGACCAATCTACGAGCTAACTTATGCTAGATAATAGTTGGGGTGACCGACTCTTTCAACACTGGAATTTTCTAATTCCTAACAATCTCCCCCTAAGGGAGGTCACCCCATATTTTACATTACAAATCCTAGCATTCTAGTCTTGACTTTGTTCTTGAGCTTGTAGACTTTCATACATCAACATCGTAAACTTAGTGCATAGGTGGTGCAACTTCAAAGTCTACAAAGATTTGTACTTTAAATTGGAGGTCCATTTCGATTCACGAGATAGTAAATATGAGCCACTTTTGAGATCATCAAGAATCAACAATCTCGACACATCCTTTGTGGTGTTGGTATTATGTGATGTTGTGACTTTGGGACCGACATGCTCACATTCGGATCATGAAATCTTCTCATCGAGTAGCGGAAGCATTTGTTGAATCATGATATTGGCAGCAGCAGAGCGTAAGCTTGGTGTGAAAATATCGAGTCATTGATGCACTAAACATGATTTCTTTGAGTTGAATGTGTTAAGTGAGCATGCGGCTATGGATTGACCGCCCATTTCGATCACCGCAAACATCGGAGTACCGCATACAACAAGATTAGCAATAAAGCACATGAAAGTGTCTTTGATCACTTCGTTGAATTGAGGTACACGCCCACGGTTCCTCGCTGATCAAGACAAGCACCGCTCGTGATCGTAGGATTCCTAAGAATCTCCTTAGCGTGGTTTCGCAATGTTCTAGCCGTTCTCAAACCGAACGCCTCAAAGAAGACAACACGGAGTGAGTGAACCAAATAATATTAAGTCCACCGATTGATGAAAAGAGATTTGAAAACAATCGTGTATTGCTCAATAGAAATTGTTTTTGCAATACAACGAAGGTTTTATTGAAAATCAATTATCAATCATAAAAATACCTTTTGGTTTGAAAATGAGTACACGGTCGATGTGCTAAAGAAAAGAGTTTATAAGCACAAAGACCGGTTTTCAAAGGTATCCGTCAATCCCTAACTCGAACCGTGATTGATTCAAGAAATTGAATCGCCCCATTGTTTCGTTCGGTTGTCACATGGTTGATCCATATAATAGATCTCACATGCCACCTACCAGAGCTTGTTTGATGTTGGCTCGTAAGGCTTTCCATCTTCATTGTGAGTGTGTAAACACATCACTCGGATGTTCCGCAATACCACAAGGATAATGTGTAGGACTCATGATATAATCTCTTTCCACATTGTGTGAAACAGAGAGTCTTCATTGAAAGTGTCCTAATGAGATTTATTGATGATCTCGTGGCTCTAGACTCAATTTGTGCATATTTGGATCCTATAACGGAGACTAGGAGAGGTCTCCTTCTTCAATATCAACCATCTCTAAGAGAAAGTCGATAGATAATGTTGGTTCCCGTGAGAATGAAACAAGTCCTTTAAGAGGAACTTGAGTGGTTTGGAAAGGTGAAGTGCGGTGCGTCATCGGGTCCATGACGCCTTGTCTTCAATACCGATGATACCATCAAGAGCATATGAAGTGAACCCGGTTTACGCCCTAAGGTTGAATAAATGGAGGGCTATTTGTTTTCACCCTTTCTCATTCAATTCTTTTTAATTCTTCAACCCTTCAATGCTTACCGAGACTTCATAGCTAGAACCTTATTGGGTTTATTCCAAGACTAGCTCGGCCTTAGTCCGCACTCTTCCCTTATCTCATTTTTCTCCTTTATCATCATACCTAAGGACTTCTACACTAACTAGTGGATTGTCCTCGGTAGATCCCTCCTGCTCGGCGGATCATGGAACCAATACCTAACCTTATCATCCTTATATCACCGTACATAAAGTAAAGTTGGTCGGTCAATTTGGTATTGTTCATCCGCCATTGGATCCAATAGAAACCATTTGAAAATCAATTCGGATACTTGTGATGTATTATCAAAGCATTTTGTACCGAATTGTTTTTGATATTTTAGAACGAGAACTCCCCTCAACATGTGCATCAAGTATTTGAAAATGTTAAGCACACGGAGGCAAGAGGAAGAATTAACTTCTTTGATTACCATTTTCTAAAAGATATCAACATCACTTCCCATATCAAATCAAGTAAATATAGCATTTCCGGGAAGGATGAGGTTTCCATAAAAACACTCCCCCTCAATATGTGCCTCGAGGTTTGAAAAGAGTTTTGCACATACTAGAGGGAACCCTTTATCATCAAAGGATTAGAAGCTATGTGATCAAGGTACTTTAAAAATATTTAAAGTGTAGTGTACCCTGATGACTTGAATTTACAAAGAGAGTTCTCCCCCTTAATATGTGCTTCGAGATTCGAAAAATTGTTTAGCACATATAAGAGAGAAGTTTGCACAAAATTGGTCATCTTATCTTTTACCATCTTTCATATTTATATCACATTTTCTCCCCCGATCAAAAATCTTAAATCCTTTGAGATTTTGGATCTCAAGTGATTTAAATAAGTATGAGGTAAAAATATTTGTAGGAGAAAAATGTGTCCAATTTTATATGATAAAGAAAAAGGACAACACAGATGTTTCCCCCTTTTTACAAGGGGAAACCATAGTACAAATTCTAGCACTATTACATGTATTACAGTTGTTCATATTTATTACACCACATATTACACAAAGTTAACAAAACATAAACGGTATTCCGAAGAATTCTTCATTCAGTTCTCTGAAGTAGTTTGTAGTGACCATCACGGAGCCTTCCACCAACAAAGCTTTCAAGGTCGGAAGATCCTTCGTGTCTTGAGTCTTCGTCGATTGCAAAGAATGAAATGTTCACATCTCTTCACGCCATCATCACCCGTAAAGTAGTTTTAACCCAAGATCTCATATCAAGTTTGGCTTCTTTCTCTCGGTGTCAAGTTCTTCTTCGACTAATTTGAGCGCACCATCACCGAACTTGTAGAGTTCACATAGACGATAAGCATACGCGATCCATATCCGTCGGTGAAGATGACGGCTCTAGGGGTGTCAAGAACTTTGTATTCTTGATGAAATTCATGCCCGGTGCATTCCATTGAGGACTTGTGAGGTTGACCTCGGTTTGGTAGCTTTCAATGCCAAGTCGAAAGTCCTCAACTCGCTTCCGAATAACTAAGCCCCGATCCAAAGAGTGACAAATGCAGAGAGGGCCTTTTTCTCACGAATGTAAGTGCTCAAGGTGTCCTTGAAGATTTAAGAGATAGAGATCTTCAAATCATTTGGCGTAAGATGTTTGAAGTCGTTCTCTTCAATGGTATACACTTTGAGGTCGCCTCTTTAAGGAAAATCTTCATCAAGTACTCATATCCATAGATCGGGAAGATCTCTACACCGACAACGCTTAAGATTTGCGCTTTGATCCGACATCATTGCGCCTTTATCGCCACCATGTCTTTCAATGTAGAACTTCTTCTTTTGAACCACCGATGGGAAATACCATGAAGTCGCAATATCATACTTTTGTTCTTCATTTGCCCGAATTGATCGGGACCATCCGTTCTAGCCCCGATCGAGTAGGTTGCGACTTTCATCTTTGATATTGATAGAGCGGGCCTTCTTTCAGCAGAGCGAGCACACGATAGTCCAAGTCATGATTGAAGAAGAATTCACTGAATGGTTATCCGACCGTGCTCACCACCAAGAGGAAGAGATTTGTTGACATTGAAGCGATCGATTTGCTCACCGACTTGGTCATTCAAGATCTTATGGCATTCTTCCATCCGATATTGAAGATGATTTGCATCGAATGGAAGACTTTGACAATTTCATAAGCTTGTCCTTCAAGATCTCTTGGAGTTATGGATGAGATACTCTTCCGCTCACAAAACCATTTAATAAAACTTCCCATATCACCGCAGTAGTGCGTAAGAGAGTCTTCACCGAACTTCATAATTATTCGTGATAACCGATGCCCAATTGTTGTCGAATCATAGAGTCGACTGGGATGGTCCATGTAGGTTCCGAGAAGGAGGTCTATCTTCCATAATGCGACTTAGAATAGTGTCTCTTGAAGGTGCAACTCTGGATGTGCTAGTGCGATTCCCAGCCATGTAAGAATCAAACCAGTCTTCTGAGGGTTTAGGAATATGCTTTGTTGATGCATCATCTTCATTTGGTTCTGAGTCAGCCATGACCTGAGATTCTTCGTTAACCATTTGATCATCAGGAATGAAGGTGGACGTGGATGTGAACCTTGAATCAACCGTCGTCCAGGCAGCAGATTTTTTCTGATTACTCTGCTCTTTTATTGGATCTGATTGACTGGAAGATTTCGGCGGTGATGATGGTGGTTGTGATGGAGGTGTGTTGGTTGTAGTAGAAGGATTACCAGATCCAGAAGTTCCAGCTCCCCCCGTTGGTGGTGGGGGAGGAGGTGGATCTTTGCGATCCTTTATCAATGCTTCCATTACACTTGTTCTCCTTTTCTTTTTAGCTTCCTTTTCTCCGACTTCAATCTTAAACTGCTCATAATTGTCGAACTTGATGGATTCTTCAAGTGCCCCATAGAATTTACTGTGAACCTCATGCTTGTCCTCTTCAAACCTCATACATCCTTTCACACGAGTCGCTCTCATATCGGAGATGGGGAGGTCCTTGAATCGTCTGAGAAGTGGAGCCTCCATTGCCCATTCCACGGCATCCTTGACTTCTCCTTCAATAGCATCAGTAACTGCTTCATTGAAGTTGAGGTGCTCCAATCTGTAGACACGATCCACCAGAGAATCAACAGATTTAGGAAGTTGCCTTTCCAGTGCTTCTATCCTTTTAATGGCTTTATCCAGTAGTTGATCAGAAGTGAGAATCTGTGGAGGGGAAGCTGGTGGAGCCACTTCATCTGCAATTGTGAAGACGGGTTCTGGAGTTGGTGGTGTTTGTACAGTTGAATGAGAGGGTAAGGGGGTGGTGGAAGTGCAGTTGAGAGTGAAGAAGCAGTCATTGGAGGAATTGTAGATGTATCTTGATGAATGCTGACATTATACATGGATTGAGCCAAATCTAAGGTTTTGTCATTAATGAATTGATCACCAAAAGAGAAGTCTTCATCAAGATTCTTAAGTGAGGATAGAGAGTTAGTAGACAGATTTGGTTCATCCATCTTCAAGGTCTCATCAGATCTTGTCTCAAGGTTCTCCTGTGAGCCCTTTTGTAACAGAGTGTCAATATTCAAGACAGATTGAGTCTCACCAAGTGTAAGAGATTCCTTAAATGTTTCAGGCTCCTTGACCACTCCAGATTGTTCTTTTTCATGAGATGAATATGTTCTTCTCTTTAGCTCATATGGATTTGTGGTGCTAGAAGGAGATGATGAGATAGTTAAAAGCATGTGAGCAGCTTGTTCAACACTAGCAACTCCTTTACCCTTGTCAAGTGTAATTGGGGCTGTTTGTTGAGGTGGTTGAGCGGGTTCTCTTAACACAATTCCACCTACTGGAGCTTTCACATTTTGACTTTCAAGGCTTTGCTGAATTCCAAGTTGCAGATCAGCATCATCTTCATCGGTTAGCTGGAAACATTCCTTGGTGTCTCGGTGTTCTTACCAATCTCCTTTTCCACTTTCTTCCTTTTGCTTTCGCTTCTTGGAGGTGGTGTCGATCGTTGAGAACTATCACGTCTCTTTTTAGGAAGAGAGGCATAGGATGCTTGTGAAGCTGACTTGGTCACGGGAGCATTTGGTTGTAAAGGGGAGGTGTGACATCAGCAGAGAGTTTGGTTGCTCTTTTCATGTAATGCTTGAAGTAGTCCTTCCTTTTGATATCTTCTGTGAGAAGACAATCAGGAATTGGCAATCCAAATACTTCTTTATCCGAGCCTCTAGGAACATATTTCAGGTTTCCTAAAACAAATTCATCATCCGCTTTGTGTAAAGTCGATTCGCACCTAGGAGTGAAGTTGTGAATTTGTTGCAAACATCGGATAACAAGCTTAGAGAATCGATTTGGGAATTACAAGTTTGTTCATTTCTTTCGCCCTGAACATTGTTCGTGAAATAGGTTCTATCGATATGAATGTGTTCATTGATAACGAGAATTCTTCCCAAATACGATCCGAGACATTCACATCAACCCTATTAACGATTCCCCATAGGATTTGCAAGATAGGAATTCTCACTTTATCGAACCCTGAAGTTTTCCCAGATAAGCATAAGTTCAGAATGGTTGTAATGGCTCTCCAGGGTTGATACATGTGTCCGGTGATGATGTCAGATGCTCTTGAAATACTGTTCTGATAGCCCAACCCAATAAGAAATACGATCAGATCGTCAGCACCAGGCGGAGATTCAGAACGAACGTCAGGGTCACATGGTGTGATTCCAAGAGCTTTGCTTAGAATATCATAATCAATTGTGAACTCCATATTATCCAGCTTGCAAGAGTATCGTGCTGTGATTTTATTCCATTGAACGGTGTTCCAGAATTGTTGAATGTAGATGGTAGGAATTGAGCATTGCTTGGTAATAGCCCCGAAGAAGTTAGTGTTTTTGAGGATGTCAATTGAAACTTTGAGTATCGGGTTTTGTTGGAGCCTTTGTAGGTCCACATAACAGTTGCTTTTACCAATAGCAGCCCATTGACTTTTGGGAAGGATTTCATCGTCTGAGAGAATTCCGGATGATCCCGACGGGGTAGCGCTCTTTTCTGGGATTGAACTTGCCATTGATGTTCTGAGTAATCATACAATCAACATTGATGGGTGGTAACAGGTTAGATGATAACTGGTAAGTGAGACAACATTAACATGGAGATAGTAACTCAGAAGGAGTCCCCAAACCACATACAGAGAAGGACAGAGTGGCATAGATAACAAATAAATGACAACTTTCAAGTAAATGATAACATTCATAATTGAGATATATCAATGAGGTACATTCATATAAATAAATGATTACATGAAGAGCTTATAAGGGATTTAAAGGGCAAAAGAGTGCATTTCAAAGTGATCATGACATGAACCAAGATACACATGTAAAAGTGATATAACACATATGTATGAGGCAAAAAGAAACATTTGGCAGTCGTGAGAGAACCCAAGTACCTTTTGCCTAAACAGATATGTCATAACAGTTTACATAGAGTAAGTTGATTCAACAAGTTGAATTAGGAGATCCTAAGTGTAGTAAGAGTGAAATCATCTTTAGCAAAAACTTTGAACATTTTAATAATCCTTGACCCTAAGACTAATTCTCAATCATGAAAGTGAACACTGTAATAAACTTGTAAAAACAAGTCGTCATCTAGAGCCACGAACAAGTCGCAAAAGGATTAGCACATTAAGTCGCTAAGCTGATTCGCTAGCATGTAAGACCAAGTTGCCATGAATAGAACCTAACCCAAGTCGCTACAAAGCAGTCAACTAAGTCGCTAGGTAACAAATTCGCTAACTTGTAAATACAAGTCGCTATCTGCTAACTCGCTAACCAAGTCGCTAGGATAATTCGCTAGCTCGTAAAGTCAAGTCGCCATGTACAGTAATTAAGCCAAGTCGCTACAAAGTAGTTAACTAAGTCGCTAGGTTATTAATTCGCTAACTTGTAAATACAAGTCGCTAGTTACTAACTCGCTAACCAAGTCGCTGGAATTTAGTGAACTAATTCGCTACGAAGACGTATTCGCTAAGTAGAACAATAACTCGC
The DNA here is from genome assembly GCA_022545495.1 of Chrysanthemum lavandulifolium. Taxonomy (NCBI): domain Eukaryota; kingdom Viridiplantae; phylum Streptophyta; class Magnoliopsida; order Asterales; family Asteraceae; genus Chrysanthemum; species Chrysanthemum lavandulifolium. The sequence goes on from JAHFWF010000081.1 coordinate 212,303, forward strand.
CATGAAGAACATTCATACTAAGTCGCTACCAAGAACAATATAACTCGCCACCAAGAACAATATAACTCGCCACCAAGAACACTTCTAACCCCAACCCATCAGACCAATCCACTTAATCATACATCAATGTATCCACCCAACATAATCCAAACAATATATTCCAAACAATTTAAACTCGTTCAATCATTTTATAAGTAACACACACACGAAAACATAAAAATCCGAACCTAAGCGAGAGAGTCAACTAATCACACCTCACGAGCACGAACGGATCTGGATATAACGATAAGTTAGAGACTGGAAATTGAAGCATAAGATAGTAACGATAAGAGTGAATCGAAGCAAACCTTATGCTAAGTCGCTAGTAAGACTAAAATGACGAAGAGAGGTAAAAGAGAGGAACGAGAGAGAGAAAAAAAATTTCTTGGAGGGTAAAGTGGTAACTCGCTAATGGGTAACTCGCTAGGGGTATACTACCTAACTTAGGCAATATGACACAATTGGTCCTTGTGGTAATAAACTAAGGTGGTAATTCGCTAATGCAACATAACTTACACTATATGACAAGTTTGGTCCCTATGGTATTAATGAATGAGTGGTAATAATATGCTAACACGGATAAGATATCGTCTCTAGCATTGATTATTACACTGATCATCATGAATCAATTCAACATTTCAACACATAGGCAGTTACAACGAAAGCACACACTGAAAGTCTCCTGAGCAAGATACAACCACAACCTATAACAGGGAGAAACCCATTCCCAGATATTTCAAAAGTATAACCAGTTAGTCACACAAGCAGGAAATCACCACATCATACAAATAAACAAGCATCATAACCAGCACAGAAGCCAATGGTGTATAAAACTAATCTCCCCCTCAATCAATGTCATCAAAGAACATTGATTGATATTACCCAATCCCATTAAACCACCAAGAATATATCTTTTGTTCGAACTTCATCTATGATCCCGTGCCATTATTGAATGACATTTCTAGGACCGTAGATGTTATCGATAACAAGGAGTATATTCATTATTGGATTGAGAAAAAAATGATAAAATGATAAAATTTTGAAAGGAGTATATAAATTTTTTTTTTTTCTTTTTTTTTAATACAAAAACATGGGAGAACGAGTCCTGATTCAAGATGAATAGGAGTCAAAGTAAGAAGTACATCAACTCTGGCAAGCTATAGCTCCCGAATGAGCTATGTTCATATCTCGAGGGAACCAAGTCATGAAGTTCCCGATTGAGTTGAGCATTGTACCGAAAAATACCGAGAGCACATTGTACTTGAAGCACATGTAGACTTGTACATAGAAGGGTTAGTGACATGTTTAGTCTCACATTTAGATGCAACACAAGATAATCCAGACGAATCATCAATGGGGATCCTAATAGGTTCTTCATTCTTGAAAAGTTTACTGTGGGAATCCACTTGAGGCATGATTTGGGAATGTAAGTTCGTTTAAGTCCTGATACTTAAATAATCGCCAATGGGAATCCATTTGAAGCCACGTGAGATGAACTAAATGAGTGCACACCCTTGTTTTGACTATTTGTCTTTTGTGATCGAGAATTTCTTGGGGATTGATCCGTCGGACTATGTTTTGCATGATACCTAGTTGCTTATAGCATTGTTGATTTGTGGGTGATGTTCATTAGTCCTATGTTTGGGATTCATCATATCCGAACTAGGCAATGAAGTGACCGGTTTTGACAAAACAGACTTGTTATCAACTTGGGATGTAAGCTTAGATTTCAATGGTTTAGCTCTTTCGCACCTAAAGGCATTAGGTTGTTTAATAACTGCTCGCTTCAAGTGGTTACGAACCGCTGACATTCCCAAAGTTGAAGGTTTTGCAAACTTAGTGTTCATCCTATTTCAAAGATTCTTCCCGAGCTCATTTTTAGGGCAACAATATTGAAGCTCTTGTCCCGAATTTGTGCTTTGAGGTCATCAATATCTTTCATCAAGAGATTAGATTGATTGACTAATTTAGAGTTTGTTTCCTCAAGGTTCTTTCTTAAATGCTCATTTTCTCTTAGAAGGTTGGACACACATAGAGCTAGTTCGTAATTCCTAGATTCTAGTGTATCACTTATCTCATGACAAATATAATTCGGCTTCGAAAGAAGAGATTTGATTTCTTATGGTTGAATCTTTGTCCCGAACTGGATTTTAACCGATTAATTTCAAAAATTTCTAAATTCGGAAGTTCCAGACACTACAATCGCTTTTTTTGCATAGAACATTTCATCCTTATGTTGTATTTCAATTTGCAAAGAGATACAGTCTTTTCAAGAATTGAAAATTTGTTTGAAAGCTCATCATATACCCTTTTTCAATCATGTTACTTGCATTAGATTCGCATAAAACAAAGATTGATTCCACATTGTTATGTTCGGGGTAAGAGTCATGTACCTTTTGTGAGAATTAGTGTGATCGATAAGTGTACCTTGTCGATTGATACCTTTTTCGACTCGAGAATTTGAGATCGGTGTTGTTCTCTTCATCCTTTTCCATCACAAATGAGATTTCGCAAATGTTGTCTTCTTTGGTTCAATTGAATGAAGCATGACACGTCATCATTGTTCCATGGACACTCTTGACACTCGCTCAATTCCTTCACTTGTTATTCTCTTTAGCGCTTCCTCAATGTATGTTTCCATATTACACATAAGTTGAATAAATGAGTTTCGAACTCATGAATTTCCATTCCGTGTGTTTCTTGAAAGACATTCCAGTCATGATATCATCAAAATCTGAGGAGTATTCTTCCCGGATAAGTGGTTGAAATTGGTTGACGATGGTTTGGAGAGCAGCATGAGAATCATCAGATGAGATCTTTTCTTTGTTAATTTGAAACCTCATTCGTTCTAAGTTGAGCAAAACAGTTCTTGTTAAAGTGGGAAAATCCTGATGAAGGATGGCACAACTTGTTCGATCCATGGTTGTTGATAAGAGTAATTTGAGAAGCTGACTGAGATGTTGAAACGGCTCACTGGTGCATTCCACATTCTTAGTATCATCTGAAGATATTAAGAGTGACTTATTTGAGTTAGTCTGATTGATCGATACTGAGTCATTAAGTGTGAGGTCTTCAGATGGGCATTCTGTTTCACTATTCTGTGCTGTGTCATAGAGAGCAAGTACTTTGGTGATTAAAGAATCCGTGATGACTGACATTGTGTTATTATGAATTACTCCCCAAGTCTCTAGAGAATTTAGAATCAATTCGCTACCAACTAAATAGTACTAATCCCAAGTCGCTAGAAAATACTACACCAAGTCGCCAACTCTAATTCGCCACCATGCTAAGTCGCTAGCTTTCCAATTCGCTAGCTAGATGTAAGTCGCTAGGTGGTAACTCGCTAACGCTCAAGTCGCTAGCAAAATTCAGCAGAATTGCCACTCAAGTCGCCAACAATGCAAGTCGCTAAAGAGCAACTCACATGCACCAAGTCGCTACCACAAGTCGCTATCCGTAGTGGAGAGTCCACTACTTGTACTTTAACTCGCTAGATCTAACTCGCTAGTTTTAACACCGTAAGTCGCTACAAAACCGTGAAGCAAGTCGCTACCAAGAAACTATTCGAGAGCTAAGTCGCTAGCTTGAAAACCAAATAAACTTCACTTTTCAATCCAAAACAACCCGACCAAGATGATTCAATCATACCAAATGAAAACCTAAACACTTTTGATGATTCTAAACATAAAAGTACCAACAAAATTCAAACTTTAACACAAGAGATCAACCAAATGATGCAAAAACCATTAAACTTTTTCAAACTCAAAAACCACCTAAAAACCACTATAAATCCAAAGATGTGCAAGATATGATCTAACCATGGCTCTTGATACCAATTGAAGATATTAACTCACATACACATCATAACATTAACACAATGAGCACATAGATGGTTTTAGAGAGAGAAAGAGTGGGACATTCTAGTGAGAGAAACTTGTGGAATATTAGATTACCAAAGAACATCCAACCCTCTACCTTGCAAGGTAGAGGGTATTTATAGGTTACAAACTAAACGACCTCCGACGGCCTCGTGGATCGTGGATACGGTGGGTAAAGACCCGACCTTCTTCCACGGTGTTGCACTATACTATTTTACGCTACTAACTAACTACATAAACCGTAACTAATGACCAATCTACGAGCTAACTTATGCTAGATAATAGTTGGGGTGACCGACTCTTTCAACACTGGAATTTTCTAATTCCTAACACATGACATGTAGGAGTGGGTCATTAGTCTTAATAAAGCTGCCTCATGGATAGGAAGTTATATGACTAGCACAAACCCTTTATCACTTAAATTCCACCCAAAATGAGAATCGCCTTAGATTTGTAGAAATTAAAGCATTCCACTTTAATGCTTCGTGTAAAATTTAGTATAATAGATTCTAGAACTTGTTTTGTGATGCATTCCAAGATCGCTAGTAAGACTACACTTGTGTAGTTAGGAATAACTCAATGATAAGAGGCATTAGGATAACCCTTGTTTGATACCCGTATTATAATTACTTCTTCCACATCGGTTGAGTAATTCCCCCACACCCTTGCGTTGTACTCATCTTTAGTACACGATACCTCTAGTTAACTCCTCAGAGCCTATCCTTCTCACGGTTCTTGTGATGTTTCGGTTTTTCGTGATATCAATGAAGAGTATTATTTACAATCCACCCCTAAATGTACACCCAAATCGCCTAAGCCTACCTTGTATGCACTCACTTTTAGTGCATTATTGTTATCATACTAAACCCTTAGTTCAATTATCTAGTTGCTTGCATAAGTTGCTAAGTCGAGTCATATCCTTTGTACACAGTTTTGGGATGATTGGGACTCATGGGAAAAGTTAAATTTTATGAAGTGACAGGAAGGAACGTTAAATTCAAATTCCCTTTATTTACGTACTACTGTACTCCAAGTGTTTTGATCTTTTTAATTCGGGTCAAATTAGTGTTAGAGTAATAAAAACTCAAGTGTAGGGATGTGCCAATAAATCCCTATTATTTTGATGTTATCGTAGAGGATGGTAGAGTAAAAGTGTATAAAAAAATCAAAAAAAAAATAGAAAAAAGAGTAAAAGAAAAAAAAATAGAGTGTTAAAAAAATGAAAAAAACATACGGGCTACCATCCTACATCTATCTTTAAATTTATGTTTGTTTGTTTCAATTTATCTAGAGTTTAGAGTGTCGAGTCTTGGCTTAGCAACGCCATTTTTCTCATTATTGTGACATAAAGATTTTTGACTTGCCACTACTAAATCGCCTATCCCACCAAACCCTTTGTTTCTATACCGTAAGCCTAACGTTACAACCCTTTAAAAGACCTCTTGGATAGTTTTTCCTAGGTGCTTACGCCAAAGCGATGGAGGTTTGATCTAGTCTCAAGCCTATGGTAATCTATGTACTAGGACCGGTTAATGAGTGTTTATCTTCCATTTCCAACTTGATATATTTCATATACACCCGATAGATGATAGTATCCAAACACCACTTGTGAGGTGCTAGTATGTAATTTCCGTGCTTGTTATAACTTTTGCGGGGCTTATATGTGTTGTGAATTGTTCTAAACTAATGCTTCATGATCCCTAACTTATAAATTAATTGGCTAAAAGCACATTTGTTTGAGGACAAGCAAATACCAAGTGTAGGGATATTTGATAAGGATTTAAAAGGTACACTTTTGAGGGGTCATTTAAGCCCTTAATTGATCACTTTTGTATCCTTTACTACTTAATTTTGTTCCTTTTCACTTTTAGGTCTCTTGAAGGCAAATTGTCGGAATGACACTTATTCGGACGAAAAGCGCGAATATACGTAAGAAAATGGTCAAAGTCAAGAATCGAGACACTCAAGTTCTTTGGAATCAAGGGACGACGCCACGACAATAAGCGACGCCTGCTATGCGACACACCTTGAGATGACTCTAGAGCAAATCGCTATTTTACAAGTGACGATCGTTTAAAAGAGTAGGCGTCACAAACTCAGACGGCCTAGATTTGGATCCCGATGGCGCGGAGGTTGAAGCAGACGGTGTCACAAGCATAAGGTGACGCCGTCACAGAGTTGACGTGGCCAAGACGAAAACCTAATGGCGGCGACCCAACGGTGTCACAATTAAAGAGTGACGCCGTCGCATATTGTAACTCTATTTATAGAATTCGTATTTTCAGTATTTTTAAAGAGGTAGTTTTGTGGAGTAAAACCTAAACCGGACTTAGGTTGTCTTGGGCAGTTTCTTAGGGTTCCATACCCTATTTTACAACAAGATAAGTGATTTACTTCATTAATTCAATTATGTATTCAATTGTTTGTGTGTATGCTTGCATGTTTTCCATGTCCAGCTAATTTACTTGTGTGTTTGCTTAGATTTGTGAAACATAGGTATTGAATATTGATTGGTTGTCTCTTATGTTAATTGTGATTGACCTAGTATTGCGATAGGTCATTCATTGTGTTTTTAATGCTTGAGTAATATTTGTGAACATTAGTTTATAATCACCTAGAGTTATTGTAGTCTAAACATCTAAAGATAACCTTAGAGTTAGGTTATGAATCCTAGAGATTTTGTAGGCAATAACCTTAAGGTAGTCTCAAAGAGTTAGGGAAAAACACATAAGCTACGACCTTAGAAGACACAACGTTAAGAATAAGGACGTGACAATTCAACCATTAATAGGAGATATCTAGGAGTAATAACATCTAAGTAAACACATCTTTAAATCATGATAAGATCACACAACAATAGACATAGACTACACTCACCTTAGTTTAGATAATTAGATAATTAGATAAGTAGAGTAATCAAGACAAATACCAACCCCCCAAATCCAATAACCCCGAGATTCAACCTTTCAATTTTCTAATAAATATAAAAAAGATAAAAAATAATCTTCCTCAACCCCAACCTTAGCGTAGTAATTTCTCACTAGCATTCCTATTCCCCTAGAGAACGATATCAATTCCCGAGGCTTACCCTAATACTACACTACAACGATTGGGTTCACTGCCTAGGGTGTTGAAAAACTTGCTCGACGAAAAGGAAGTTCCTTTGACCCTGAACGTGCGTTGTACGCGGATCAGTAGTCCCTAATTGTCTTGTCCATCTCACCCTGAATATCTTGGTTGAGTAATTGTTGGATCTGGTCTTTTTCATCTGAGAACTCGTTCATCACTTTACCAAGTAAGTTAACTCTGTCAGCCAACTGATTCAATTTCTTGTTAACCACATTTCGTTTCCTTGCTTGTCTGACAGCTTTAACAATCTTGGACTTGGCACGTGAGGCCCAAGTGTCAGTGGGTTTCTTTACTGTTGGATGATGATTTGGTGGTAGCATCTTTGGATGGTGGTGGTGATGAATGAGATGATGAATCATATGAAGATGAGTCATGAGATGGCTCTGGGTCTTTAGGTGGCTCAGAAGTTTGTTCTGGGTTATGTTCTGGATTATCTTGAAATAATTATCAGCTTCCTCTTGAGCTCTTGCCTCTTCCTCTGCTTTAGCCCGAGCTTCATCTTCAGCCTTTTCCTTAGCTGCTTCCTCTATATCTTCATCGGTTATCTTCTCATTCTTCTCCTATTCCTCTTCTTCAAAATCGAATATGATTTCATCCTCTTGCTGCTGTTGGTCTGTTGATTCCTGAGTGGTGGTACCAGTTCCCTTATCGGGTTGATTAACCGCATCAAGAACTAGTGTGGTTAGTGCACCACCAATAGAATATCCAGGGCCTCTGGTTTGTTGATGATTGAATTCAGTAACAGCATGCTGTAACCTTAGCTACTTGAGATTCTTGTGGTAATCTCTCTCTTCATCCTGTGGTTCATCATCAAAACTGTCTTCTTCCTCCTCAGAAACTGAAGTCTTTCCCTTGTCTGATTTGGGACTGAGTAGTTGGTCATCGGACCTCAACGAGGTTGTTTCATCAAGAGTGATTTGAATAGCGAACCACCTCATCGCACTCCAAGTATCCTCGAGTATTCGTCCTCTAGTTTAGGTGCCGGCTTAGGATTGGATGGCACCCTAGATGAGACTTTTCTTTCGAGGCTTCGACGCCTTTTAGGATACTTGAGGCACTCCTGCTGCTTTCACGCCCAGCCGATGTCGATCTTCCCGTCTTCTTGACCGAACGTGTAAGTCTTTTCATTTATAATCCCTACTTTGCCTTTGCTTATGCTTCAAGGTATCGATGATAATGATGGTAGACTTTGATATCATCGGTAAGGAAACCAAGAGCAATGCACTTGCTTGTTTGTTGATGAGTCCCAACCGACAATGTTTAATGTGGGCTCATACAACACAGAGTGATAGTTGGGGTCATTAAGTCTCAAGGGAATGTCCCGATGTTCCAGAGAATATTTTGGATCAACATCTTGGTGTATCTGATAAAAAGAACTTTTGTCCTGGGATTCTTAAGATGGGACATCATGTCTTCCCATATCAGACTGGAAAAGTCGATGTGCTACTTGTTGACCATGCCCCAGAAGGTTTGCAAATGCATAAGTTTGGGATACTCGTGACCGCTGTCTCTTCCAGACACAGATTTGGCGATCATGATATACAATGTTCTCCAAGGTTGAGGAATATTCTTTAGATCTATAGAGGAATGTCTGGTGATAACCCCAGCAGCTTCATCATGTCGAATGTCGATTATGAATTGAATGGTAGCCTCTTCACTTGGAGTTGCCACATAGTCGCTGATTTCGATAGTGTAGAAGAAGAATTGACCGAAGATCTGCAACAGTAACGGTGACTTCCTTATCATTAAGGGTCACGGTGACACCGTCTTGACCATCCACCTTTTTCATTGTATGCCAAAATTGATGAATGTAGATTTGCACACAGCTGCAGTTCAGTAAGCATGTTGTTATAGGGATGAGTCTTGAGAATATCCATAGCAATCCTGCATGAAGACTCTGAGCACGTGAAGTTCTCAAAATCGACCTTGAGGTTATTCTTTCCAATTGTCTTGTTGTAGTCGGGTTGGGAAGATATCTTCCATTGTGAGCTCATTTGCGCGCTGACATTTTCCATGATGACGCCCATATCGTGATCCGAAGGTATTGAGACAAAAGAACCAACATATCGAAAGACATTATGTTAGTCAAAATTTAATTTTATTGTCCAATTATTGAATTTGTTATGTTAATGAATGTTACGAGTCCAAAGTCACATGTTGTCCAATAGTCCAATGTTGACGTGATCACATGAGTATCTTAATTTTGAATTTTGAAGTCCAAATTTTCACCATTCACACAACATTTTAACCATTTTACTTATTAGTGACATTTTGGTCTTGTGACGTTATGAGTAACTTATTACAAGTTTGTACGCCGTAACATTTCATAAGTTTAGATACAATTTGACTTAAGCGTAGGATAGTGTTTTATGCGTGAACAGTGTAACCATATCGCAGAGGAATGTTTATGCAAGAGAGTCAATCATAGGTAAGAAATCTTACGCCGAAGAATGAGCACTTAGCATACAACCTATGCGTAAGCTTAGGTTGGGGACCTACGCGCAGGTTTACATCGCAAGAGTAAGCCTTAGGCTTAAGAGTCCAAGTTTACGATATCCTTCACTGTGATACGCAGAGACCATTGTAGAACCTTATGCGATAAGTTACGCAGAAGATTGCTCTTATGCAACGCCCACGCATAAGGTGATCCTAAGCGAAGGCCATTTTACCCTTGATTCGAATTGGTACGCCGTAAACCCGAAATAGATCAATCATAACACTTCCATTAACAAGTCATTCAAACACTTTCAACATCACATGGTATCATAAGTCAATTCTAGTTACGAGTAGGATAACGCTTATGCGAGAACACAAAATCAATTCTAGTTTAAAATCTAACCGTTATTGAATAAGGTTCAAAACCAATGTTTGTAATCATTCAATGAAGCTTCAACACTTACAAATTTGAAGATTAAAGCACGGATTGAGATTGAATTATAGGTGGATGATGGTTGTCGAGAAATAATTTTTGTAATAAATGTAAAAGAATAGTTAGTGGAGGTATAAGTATTAAAATGAGTTTTACTTTGGCAATAATAGTCCCTCCACCTCAACCATTTTCAACCACAACCCATAACTTTCATTTTGGTTAAAAATGTGATGTTTGGAAAGAAACTTGATGACACCCCTCGACTTTAGAAATATTGAAATTTTACAATTTGAGTCCGAGGATTGTTTTCAAACAAGAAACGTATCCACCATTATCAAAGACACAACCAATATTGGGTAACATGCAAGTACAAGGTTTTATGAAATACAAAAATTTTTACATTCTCCCTCAACACTTGTCCGAGAAAAATAATGAAATGGTTGAAAGAGCAAAGTGTTGACCAAGATTTGTACTTGCAATGTTGGAAGAAATTTAGATAGAAGAATATTTTTTGAGTTTTATCGGATTTTATATTTTTCTATTTTGTTTTGAGAAATTATTTACAAAAAGGTTTTGGTGTTTGACTAGTTTTAAGAATGTGTTAAAAGTTCATCCGGTTCCTCGAGTCAAACACCTCATACCAACTGTGGATCAACTCAAGAAACCTAGCGGGAGCTAAGGCTTTGGTGAGAAGATCCGCTAGTTGGTGTTCAAAGACCACAAAATATAATTCAACTGCACTTTTCCACATGCTCCTTTATAAAATGATATCAAGATCGATGTGCTTAGACTTTGAATGTTGAACGGTGTTGCAGAGATCGTAATAGCACTTCGATTATCGCAAGACACCGAATTCTATCAAATACGTAACCATAGTCTTTGAGTTGTGTTCTCATCCAAATGACTTGAGCACAACACCGATACATGGCCACATATTCGCTTGCTTGAGGACAACGATGTAAATCCTATTTCTTCAATTGCCATGACACCAATTTATCACCAAGGAATTGCAAACCACCAAGTACTTTTCCAGAATCTAAGCAACTGCGTGATCGAGATCTCAAAAAGCTATTAGTTCAAAACCGTAATCCTTCTGATACCGATACCCAAATTAATGGTTCTCTTGATGTATCGAGATTCTTTTAGCCTCGAGAGGTGAGTTTCGATTGGTCGCGATCGATAACGGAGCAAAGATATACAAAGAAATACAATGTCGGGTCCATGGTTGTTAGATACATGAGAGACCCAATATCAGATTGGTGGGTCAACCAATCTCCCATGCAAATCAACGTCCAGTTTCTTAGTATGAGCCAATTGTGTGGCATAGGTATCCTGACTTTGCATTCCATGTTTGTTTAAAATTTCAAGAGCGTATTTGACCGACTTAGGAAAATACCACGGGGTGATTGATGAACTTGCGTCCTAGAAAGAATGTAAGTTTACCCATCATGGACATTTCAAAATGTGTTTTCAAAAGTTTGGAAAAAGCGCTTGAGTACTTTTTATGTGTTGACCCAAAATGATGTCATCCACATAGATTTGAACGATTAAAATATGTTCCCATGATATTGTATAAATAGTGTTGGGTCGACCAACCTTTAACAAAATTATGAGATAGGAGAAAGGATGACAATTATCATACCACGCCCGAGGGCTTGTTTGAGACCGTAGAGAGCCTTGTTTAGTTTGTAAACGTGATTAGGAACTCGGATCAACAAATCCTTCCGTCTCGACTAACATAGACGCTTCCTTCGCTTCCATTCGTAAAAGCGGTTTTGACATCCATCCGATAGACCGTGATGTTCTTGTGAGTCGCAAATGCCGTAAAATCCGTACATCCTCAAGTCTAGCAACCAGACGTAATGATTCCTCAAGTCAATCCTCTTCTTGTCTATAACCCTTAGCCACCGGACGTGACTTATTTATGATAATCGTACCTTCAACATCCAACTTGTTTTTCCAAATCCATTTCAGACCAATAACATAGACCCCTGTTGGTTTTGCGACCAATTACCATAATTCAAGACGTTTAAACTGATTAAGTTCTTCTTGCATGGATTCAATCCAATTTTCATATGTCATTGCCTCTTTAATGTTTTTTGGTTCATCTTGGCAGACAGTAAGGGCATAAATGCAATGTTCGCCGTCAGTTTGAAGGCGTTGTCTAGTTACGACTGGTTGATGCGGGTTTCCAATGATGTTCACAAGAGGATGGTCTTTAGTCCAACGAGAAAATGGCTTGTGGATGATTCCGCAACATCAGAAGTGGCAGTTTCATTAGCAAAAGGATTGAAGAACGCATTTGGATCATAATGCAAGTGTAGGTACTTTTTGGTTCGTAAGATCATCGTTGGTTCGTCATTGATGCGGTTTGTTCTACTGTTGTTGTAGAATCAATCGAGGTTCTTCTTCAACATTTGTTGTTGTTTCGTGTATCGTGGATTGGAGTATTATCGGGTTGAGTAGCGGAAACATTTGATACATCCGAGCACGTTGATCAATATCATCACTAAACGAGGAGCAAATAGTCATTCCATTTGACGACCAGTAAGTTGTAGGCTTGATTCGATTGATGATGGGGTTTGGGGAAAGTTGAGAGGTGAGTTATGTCCGGGTTCCAAGTCGTTTTGCTCGTAAGCCATTTCAAGAAGCTCATCAAATTGGCATGAATCGACAATACAAATAAGCCGTAAAAACGTTTATTTATATTTTACGATCTTCTAATGTTTTGTCGATAACAAACGTAAAATCATTTTAACGAAACAAATAAAATACGTAAATGGTTTGAACTAATAGTTTCTAACACACTTACGTTCTCACATAAAACACTAAAACAAGTATAAGTGATTTTATGATTTAGTATTACATATGTACAAACAACTAGTGTTTACATATTTGGGTAAAATATACACTTAACTAGTATGTAGTATATTGGGTAATATAAATGGGTAGAAACTTAAGTATTATAAACCATTGACCAAATACATTGAATGTAGTTGGGTACAACCCAAAGTCCATGACCCATATACATGGAGCTTGACCCATAACCCATTGCATGACATCATGCTTATGTCATATATGGATAATATCCATAACCCATGGTATTGACCCATACCCATTTGACTAGGTGCATTTCATTCATAAGATACATTTTATCTTGTAAAGACCCATGGATCAACCCATAACCCATGACCCATGACCCATAACCAAAATACCCATGGGTAAAGAGGAACGTCCCACGGATCCCTAGCTTTACGCTAGACGGATCCCTCATGGGAGGATCCGTGGGATTCGGGAACAATAGGCATTTTCTCTATAAATAGTGAGCCATTTCTTCATTGTTTCTTACCCTTTCACATACTTTCTCCTTGAGTTTAAAACTCTCTAACCCCGATCCAAGTGATCTATGTTTGTAGTTTGTTTTTTGTGATTCTCTAGGTTCCTCTTAAAGGCGAGATCACCACCTTCAAGTCAAACAAGCTCAAGTCCATGAGTTGTTATGCTTCCTCATCATCAAGACCATCAAGTCCTCTTGTTGATGGTTCTTTTCTTTCTTCTAAGAAGTGTAGTGTTGAAGACATTAGTGAAAGATGTCTCAATTGTCAAGACGAAGACATTAGTGAAAGGTGTCGATCGTCCGTATTGCAGGCATTAGTGAAGGGTGCCTAGAAGTCAAGTTACAAGACATTAGTGAAAGGTGTCTTGAAGATCTAGTTAAAGGCATTAGTGAAAGGTACCTAAGATGTACATTCGATATGCTATGTTTCGATGTACAAGATAGTTTAGTATTGGGTCAAAGGATATTGTTATCCTTGTTGACATTATAAGGAGTAGATCTCCTTTGGGGTTAGTTAATTGGTGTAGTGTTGGGTAGTAGTTCCTCCATTGTAATGGAACTCGGTACTTAGCCTAGTACCGAATAAAGGGTAGGCGACGTTGTGGTAGGTATGGTTCACCTGGTGTGAAAGAACCCGGTGGTTAGCCTAGTACCGGAAAAAGAGTAGGCAACGCCAGGAAGGTTTCTCCACCATAAGGAGTCGGTATTGTGTAGTGATTACTGAACTCGAGTAGGTGACTCGGGGAGTGGAGTAGGGCAAGGAAGGTGTCCTTGTAATGAACCATTATAAATACTCTCGTTATGGTTTTGTGCTTCTTACTCTTATCTTTTCATTACATACTTATACTTCTATATGTTTGTTTATCAACATCCAACACACATCCAAATAGATTGACATAAGTCGATCTAAATAGATTAAAACGAGTTTTAATTGGCAAAACTATTCAACCCCTCTAGTTTTCCTGATTGGTATCGAGCTTCGTTACCAAGTTTCTTGAAGTATATTGTACTTTAAAAACTTGATACGATCCATGGTTAATTGAAAACTACAAAGAAGGTTTTTCATAAAACAAACACCATGTCTTTTAAAACTCTTTGTTTGGATGTTGATTAGATGACAACATTTTTCTTATTATTTATTTTTTATATAAATGCACTAATACTCCTTGTCATGTTGATTAGTCAAAGCTCATACCTACCAAGCCATAGGAATCGCTTGGTAACAAGAATACCTTCTCTAAGAAGGTATCCTAAACACAAATGAGTGGAATTGTCATCGACATTTGTTGTGTCATTTGTAAAGACATTCCTAAGTGCATTAGAGGTGCGATTTCTACTTATCTCTAAAATGACATTAGCTTGATAATTAAGTATGCCTACATAGGTATTTATATGATTATCTTTTGTACATATACATGTATTACATGAAGCTTCATTAGGAAGCCTTTTTCACATACGTCATTATTTTTTTTTAAAGTCGTCAGTATATAAAACTTGTGTTTTATTTCATTTAATCCAAAATCGTATCTTTCTAATAATAAAACAAAACACAAATTTCAAAAATTCCTCCTTCCCATAAATAAACCATCCGTCGCCCACTTTATCAAATCCCCACTTTTCAAATCTTTCATTTTCAAAAATTACCTCTCATTCAAAACTTCATCTTCCTCTCATCTCATCTCATCTCAAACCAAAACCAAGAAGGTTCGTCATCAACATGGTTTACATTGCCTCGTGCTCATCGCCTTAACACTCATCGCACTTATGTTCCCTATATATGAAGTTCACATACGGAGACATATACTTTGTGTTGTTAATCTACATTTGGGTTATATACCCAATCCTTTGTATCATTCTTAGCATTGAAATGAAATATTACTAATAGTCTAGTTATCTAGGTTATTATTATCATAATGTGTTTATCATTTCTTTTTATTTATTTCATTCTCTCGTGATACATTAGAAAGCCATGTATGCATGCTAAAAGAAAATGTAGGCTAAAACACATATCTTGGTATAAAACTATAAGATCTAAAAACCTATGTTTTTATCAAGAAATTTGCTTCTGTTACTACAGATCCACGGATCCCGAAAGTTAGACTAGTCGGATCCCTTATGAAAGGGAACCGTGGGAACTGTACTTCTGGATAACATTTTTTCATGCAAAATAAAAACCGCTTTCTTTGTAAAAGTAATATTCCACTAGTATGTCAAACCTTAAATGAGTTAAGTATCATTGTTGTTAAAAACCATTGTTAATAAAAAAAATCTAGTAAAAACATTAGATAATCATTGGTTGACCACAAAACATCACAATCTATTAACTCATCTTTTCTATAGGTTCCACTATGTCGCATGAATATGAGTTTGATTTTTCACTCACTAGCATCTACACTCCGAACATCTCCCTTGATCCCAACACACCTGGCAATCATTTCCGTGGGTTCAATAATCTCGAAACCGTCACTTCCACGAAGCGACGACAGACACCTTCTACAATTCAAGAAGGTATCAATACCTCCTTCCGAACCATAGGATTGGAATGTCTTCTCGAAATCAACGAGAAAATATGTCCAAGGTTTGTATAGGAATTCTTCCGTCAAGTCGAACTCGCTCAACGAGGATCGTTCTCTATCTCTTTGGTTTTGGATCAAAACCAAAAGTTTGTTTTAACCCTTGGACAATTTGGTCAAATTCTCCAATTCCAAATCATGGATAATGTGCCTTCACCAAGATTGGTCTCTTGATTCTCCATGAAGACTTGATTCGCACAATATGCAAACCTCGACCCTATTACTCGATCCAAACATTATCTCAGTACAAAGGATATCCGAGAAGAGTACAAGGCTCGCACTCATCCTACGGGAAAATGTTTGGAGTCTTAGGGAAATCGAGAAATCCTTCCCGCTTGTTGTGCTCACATAATGTATTGTTTGCTAACACAACAACCATACAATCTCGCCTACTTCTTCAAGCAAGGCTTAATTGTAAATCTTCAAGGTCCAAGAACAAACTCATCCCTTATGGAATGTTCTTGACGCGCCTTTATCATAACATCACGCATTTCCACCCTCAATTTCAAAGTCCGTTGTACGTACTTGTGAACAAGATGATGGAACCTCTAAACATATCTCTCATGAAGACTTTCTTCATTCCTGAATCAACAAACACTCATCAACCATTTGATGATCTTTCTAGCGAAAATGCTCAAGGAACTTAGAAATCTTTCAAATAGGATCAATCCTTATTATTCATGCTTTATCAAAGTAATCCAATTTCTTTCGTGAAATAAAACATTTTACATTTGATATCTTAGTGTTAGAACCTCTTTAACTAACCTTGAAATATAATGCATTGTCAAAATCATTGCATACCTTTAGTAAAGGTACCGCTAGCGTATAGAGCGGATCCTGAAGGTTGTGCTAGACGGATCCTACTCTTAGGGAACCGTGGGATCCGCAAACGTAAAATGCAATTGCAATCATTGTATTTCAAACATGTCCTTAGAACACCTCACACTAAGCTAGACATAGTGCCTTAAGGAAAATTAAGTCCTTATCAAGTTAAGTAGATCTCTTCTACTCACCTAGATCATACTCTAGATGCTTATAGATCTATCGCTTCACTTAAACCCATTACTCTTCCGCCTCAAGCTCACTCATCATTTCACATGATCCTCATATCTAGCCTTGAAATCTTTCAATTATGGCAAAATTGATCATAATCATCCTTACCTCAAAATTGATCAAATTCTAGTTTTTCCATCTTAAGCCTTTAGGATATTCTCCAAAACATTATCCTAAGTCACTATCGGTTTCTAGGATCACTTAGCTCCATTTGACACTCTCAAAATCTTTAGTGTCATCTCTGTTTATTCATTGGTACTCATAAAAGTTCCAATTTCTTCCATAAAAGGCGATCATTAGCTACATCACTCATTACCCTCAAGTACTTAAGAACCCCTTCATTTAAGACACTTAGATAAACTGAAACACTCAAGAACAAATAGGCATTAGACCTTACAAACATCATTGCTATCTCTTCATAGCTGCTGATAGACGGATCCCTAGGATTAGCCTAGGCGGATCCCTCATTGGAGGGAACCATGGGATCCGTATGACAGACTCATGCCAACTCTAGCTAAAACAATCATTTCAAACTCATCTTACTAACTTAAACACTTCATCTCATCTTAAATGAGTTCCTAGATCAGTACAACTCTGAAGTTGACTCTTGTGCATGTTAATCATTACATTCCAATGAATTTTAGTGGCTTAGGTCTTGAATGCACTTGCCAAATCCCTTGCTTTATAAACCACATTGTTAGGACTTCTAAAGTGAGCATCTTCATCCTCACTTTCAGCACTTAGAAACCTTTGCAAACCTTTTGAAATCATCTCATCATGAGGAAAACTCCAAGTAGCAACTTATCCACCAAAGAACCACCCAAAAAATTGCTCGTGTTGTACACGAAATCTCTTCAACCGAATCATCTCCGGTCAAGTCCACAAATGCAAGGATTGCTCCTCCACCAATCAAACTAATCCCTAAAAGGATAGTACCCACAAAACTACCTATGCCAAATACCACCATACCTCCTAGGCTAAACAATCCCATCTCCACTAAACCATCAACATTGGTTCCTAGAGCTATCTCATTCACAACTCCACTATCATCACCACACCTTTACAATTTAGAGGATTTTCCTCCCAGGCCGCCTCATCCTCCTCCACCGGAAACATTCTCTCATTAGAGGAATAATGGTACAAAATCAAGGTGTTGAGTCAACACCGCCCCGCTTCCTTTTCGTCACCATCATATAATACCATTTGGATTATGAGAAATTATCAAATTCAACCACCCGACCATATGGAAGTGGACACTTCTACCACCACCATCATTCTTGGTCGAGCCATCTTCAAATGCGCCCACCAATCCCTCCGTCGCTTGAGGCTCCCCAACCCGCTCACGTGATCCTTTACATCAAGCAATCTTTTCTTCCACCACCACTACCTAGCCATGACAAAGATTGGTATCATTGTCAACATGTTGAAAGTTTGATACATGAAGTACGAGAAGATCAACGTTTCATGTTCTATCACCTCCTCGAACGCTTCGACGAGATTAAACCTAAACAAACTTGAGCTAGAGGATTTTAGTGGTGTCCTAGTATCAAGCGCCATCTTGAGATAAGTCTAGTAATTCCAAGTCATGTATCGATCATTTTCTTAGTTTTTAGAGTCATGTATATCATATCTCTAGTTTTATTAAATGAAAATACATGCTACTTGCTATATTTCGAGTATATGATCTCGTTGTATAATACATATCTCACTTTGATATTAACATTATTTGTTAAATCACCATTCTTGAAATTATTCATCACCAGACGGATCCTAAATTTGCTTAAACGGATCCTACAAGGAGGGAACCGTGGGATCCCTAAGATGTAAAACTATTTTTTACCGACTTGAGTCATATTTGCAAGAAATTATGCATTATACTTGTTTTCTAACCTTTGTTTTGTAGTTATTCAAAATACACATGAAGATTTTGACAATATAAAGCTAGGGAGAGCTTTGTGTCAAACCATATTGCAAAACCATTTGCAACATAATCCTTATTTGGATTATACTTCATGACACCCCATTGCAACGTTGCAATTTTCAAGGGGAGCATTTTCGCCACAAGACGAACCATTTGCAAACATAATTGCAATACATTATATTATTTTTCTTGACGCCTCACATAGGGATGGACTCGTCAAGGGAGTTAAGACGAGATCCTTTCCGTTATTGCTCTCTACTTTTCTTTCTTTTCACATGTTTTTCTTAAAACAATGTGTTAGTTTCTTCAAGCTATTTTGGTTTTCGACAAAAGGGGAAAAGAAAGTAAAAGTTCAAACTTTACGAATTTTAGTTTTCCTTAAAATAATTTTATGTTTTGTCTTCAAAAAAAAGGGAGATTGTTAATACAAATAAGTCAGAAAACGTTTATTTATATTTTACGATCTTCTAATGTTTTGTCGATAACAAACGTAAAATCATTTTAACGAAACAAATAAAATACGTAAATGGTTTGAACTAATAGTTTCTAACATACTTACGTTCTCACATAAAACACTAAAACAAGTATGAAAACATGTATAAGTGATTTTATGATTTAGTATTACATATGTACAAACAACTAGTGTTTACATATTTGGGTAAAATATACACATAACTAGTATGTAGTATATTGGTAATATAAATGGGTAGAAACTTAAGTATCATAACCCATTGACCAAATACATTGAATGTAGTTGGGTACAACCCAAAGTCCATGACCCATATACATGGAGCTTGACCCATAACCCATTGCATGACATCATGCTTATGTCATATATGGATAATATCCATAACCCATGGTATTGACCCATACCCATTTGACTAGGTGCATTGCATTCATAAGATACATTGTATCTTGTAAAGACCCATGGATCAACCCATAACCCATGACCCATGACCCATGACCCATAACCAAAATACCTATGGGCAAGAGAGGCGTCCCACGGATCCCTAGCTTTACGCTAGACGGATCCCTTGTGGAGGGATCTGGGATCCGGGAACATGAGGCATTTTCTCTATAAATAGTGAGCCATTTCTTCATTGTTTCTTACCCCTTCTCACATACTTTCTCCTTGAGTGTAAAACTCTAACCCCAGATCCAAGTGATCTATATTTGTAGTTTTGTTTTTGTGTGATTCTCTAGGTTCCTCTTAAAGGCGTAGATCACCCCTTCAAGTCAAGCAAGTCAAGTCCATGAGTTGTTATGCTTCCTCATCATCAAGACTATCAAGTCCTCTTGTTGATGGTTCTTTTCTTTCTTCTAAGTGTAGTGTTGAAGACATTAGTGAAATATGTCTCAAGTGTCAAGACGAAGACATTAGTGAAAGGTGTCGATCGTCAGTATTGTAGGCATTAGTGAAGGGTGCCTAGAAGTCAAGTCACAAGACATTAATGAAAGGTGTCTTGAAGATCTAGTTAAAGGCATTAGTGAAAGGTGCCTAAGATGTACATTCGATATGGTGTGTTTTGATGTACAAGATAGATTAGTATTGGGTCAAAGGATATTGTTATCCTTTTTGACATTATAAGGAGTAGATCTCCTTTGAGGTTAGTTAATTGGTGTAGTGTTGGGTAGTAGTTCCTCCATTGTAATGGAACTCGGTACTTAGCCTAGTACTGGATAAAGGGTAGGCGATGTTGTGGTAGGTATGGTTCACCTTGGTGTGAAAGAACCCAGTGGTTAGCCTAGTACCGGAAAAAGAGTAGGCAACGTTGTGAAGGTTTCTCCACCATAAGGAGTCGGTGTTGTGTAGTGATTACGAAATCTCGATTAGGTGACTCGGGAGTGAAGTAGGGAAAGGAAGGTGTCCTTGTAGCCGAACCACTATAAATACTTGCATTGTGGTTTTGTGCTTCTTACTCTTATCTTTTCATTACATACTTATACTTCTATATGTTCGTTTATCAACATCCAACACACATCCAAATAGATTGACATAAGTCGATCTAAATAGTTTAAAACGAGTTTTAATTGGCAAAACTATTCAACCCCTTCTAGTTTTCCACAAATCGTTTCCTTAATCTCCTTTGTACGATTCCGGATCCGAATCCCTTTAGAGTTTTCACAAGATCCAACAAAGACTCCAATGTCATCTTTAGCCTTGAGCTTTACAAAGTCATCACGATCATTTTTGGATAACAAAGAGAACCAAATACATGAAAGTATTTTAGATTCGGTTTAGTTATGGATAAGCTCATAAGGTGTTTTGTTGTGGCGCTTAGTGATCATAGAACGGTTCGAGTGTAGCATGCGCTTGACACGGCTTGACCCACAAGTAATCCGGAAGTTTAGCATTTATCAACATCGTTCTTGCAGCCTTCTACTAACGACGGTTTCGCTTTTAACAACTCCATTTTGTTCGGTGTCCGTGCAATTGATGTTTGATGCTCAATTCCCACTTTCTCATAGTATTCACGAAGAGTTTGATTTACAAATTCACCCTCTATCTCATTCGATTTGTTTGACCATGTTCCGAGCTGAACTTGAATTTTCGTGATAAAGGTGATGATCATTTGTGGAGCTTGATCTTTACTTCAAGAAAATAAACCCAAGTCCATCTTGAGTAGTCATCAACAATTACTAGAATGTAGTGTTTGCCATTAATCGCCCCGCACACGCATCCGCCACATAAATCCATGTGAAGTAGATGAAGTACATGCTAGGAGCTGTGTTCCACCTTTGAAGGAAAGTGAGCACGAGTGCTTTTCCCTTGTTCTCAAGTTGAGCATAGATGATCTTTAGAATACCGAAATCTTGGGAGACCTTCAACGAGTTTGTAGCGTGCAGGATTGGTTATGGTTTGGAAGTTCAAGTGTGAAAGACGATGGTGCCACAACCAAGATTTTGTTGATATTGCCTTAGAAAGTAGACAGATGGGAGATGAAGCAATCATGTCTTGCATTGAGATTGTGTAAAGACTTGATGTGCGGTTTCCAGACATAAGATCGTTTCCTTGTAGATCACGAATGAAACAAGTTTTCTCCCAAAATGCAACTTCCAAATCTCCATCACAAAATTGACCGACGGAAAAGAGATTGTGACCGAGACCTTCCACATAATAAACTCGCTAGTTTCGATGTTCCCTACAATATAGTGCAAGTGATCATTCCTAACTCGACAAAGTGTCGATGAACTTTGAGACAAAGTTTGATAATAGTTTGAGATTGCCTCGTGTGCCGAGAACATCCGCTATCAACAATCCAGAGGATAATCTGTATCACCACATTACACACGAGATAACACGGTGGAATAGAAGTAGAGGTGGAACCCAAGAGTTAGAGGGTTCACATCAGATTCAGATTGAAACACATGTTTATGATTTTAGGAATCCATTTAAAGCTAGGTTTATTTTGTAACCATCTCTGCCATGTCCAACTAGTCTTAGCTTTGGCCTTAGTGAATGCACTAGGTGATAAGATCTTCCTAGGAGGTGAAGGGGGTGCTATGGGTACATCAATGATTGTAGCAGGAATGCTAGAAGGCGGTTTACCTAGCACAGACTTAGAAGCATTAGTGGGCCTAGAGGTATTCCGTTTTCTATTGTTCCGCTTACGAGATAAGAGAGCATTAGCAACACATTTATCATGACAGCCGGAAAACATGCTTTTACGACAACCAACACAAGTTGCTTCAAACATAACATTCAAAGTACTTAAAGTTTCAAAGATTCGTTACATCACTTTTCTATTACATTTGTCTAACGAATGTATAAAGTGGGTGCAACTTGAGTTTTATTCAAAGTTCTAAGGTGTTCTTCTACTTGAGGTCTTTATTGTTCTTCTCTTACGTTGCAACTTCCTATTCTTCCTTGTTTTGCTCTTAAGTTGTGGAGTGCTAACGCTGGGAAAGAGGCAAATATTCCGGTTTCGTGGAAGGAAGCACATTAGTATCTTGTGGTTTGTCATTAGGCATTCTAGTGTCAATTTTAAACATTCACGGGCAAGTGCATTAGTGTTACTAATCTTATCTTGCTTAAGTTTCACCAACTCGCTTTTAAGTCGTGGATAGTGTGTAACAAATCTTGATTTTCAGAGCGAGTGTTTCCATTTTTTTGTAAAACTTCTTTGGTATATGCAAGATGCTCATCAGCATCTTTTGACGCTTGAGCACGAGTCTTTTTGAGTAAATCAAATATGACACCATATTTAGTTTTGATTTTGGCAATTTCTTGTTGATATTTTGAAATTTGACACTTTAAAGACACGTTCTCATCATCCAGTTGTTCTATTTTTGGATCAGAAAATTTTGAACTCAACTGGTTGATTTTGTTTTGTAAAGCAAGTTCACGATTTTGACAATCTTTTGACACCATTGAAGACGACGTTTACATTCAAAAGCTCATTTAAGAATCGCTCATTTTCATTTTTAAAGACTTGATTTGTGACACATTATCGGTATTCTCAACATTTTCAACAGAATCAACAGAGTCAATAGACGATATAATCAAATGCATATGCAACAAAGATGTAGTAACACAACATTTATGGTATCAGCACAGATAACATCTTCCAAGAGTCGGTCAACATGATTTCTTAACATTTTCTTTTTACGTTTAGTATTTGAAATTGATGTTTATGTTTTCTCGAAAACTGTTTTCATAAACCCAATCTCGTTCTGAAGTTCCCGTTCCCAATAGATTGCACACATTTTAAATTTCGAACATGTGGTAAGAGCCCTTTCTAAAAATATCTCTTTGTTGTCGCCAAGAAATGGCGATTGAAAATGTTCACTTTTGTGGACGATAGTCCGGATGGGCTGTATGGGTCGCCCGGCAGACAATGCCCACTCTACGCCTAAACCCTAATCCATGCCCTATAAATTCATGATGGATCTCCTTCTCAAGGACACACAATACACAAGATGACAAAGTTACTCTAACCCTAACTCATCACATCGCACATATACTAACTTGACCGTCGGAGGTGGACCATGGGGCTACGGGTTCTCCTTCTCGTGTCCACTCTAATGGGTTCTCTTTGTTTGAGTGTCTACTTAGGGCTCGAGAAGACGACGAACGGCCAGAGAGAGTCGTCGAATCCGGCCCGCCATGATTATACATCAACAAGTTGGCGCCATCCGTGGGACCCAAACACACGACCACGTATAAGAATCATAATATTTCTTTACATGAGATACAAGAATGTGTAAAGCCACTAACTCTGTCTTATAAATAGTCACTAGTTTATATCCCATACACCATACGTTCAAATATTAAAAATCAACTGTGAGATTCTTCTACTAAAGTTTGATATTTGGGTGGCTTGGTCTTGAAGATAGTTGAGGTATGATTCTAACATTCGTATACAAATCGATTAGTACGATATTTTTAATCAACGATAATTGAAACAACTTATATGGGTCTCACACCAAATAATATTTTATCGAATCCAAGTTGTTACACGGATAAAAAAAAGTCCGCATGATCGGACCTATTTTATCTTTTAGCGCGAATTAATTCAGCAGACATCGCTTTTACGGTTGGTATGCTGTTCGACTCGAACAACGCAGTCATGCGATAAATCTACCCTCGTTAGGCCGTGCGCTCGGACATCTTCGCATTAGCTACGAGCAAACACCACGATGCTAGTCAATCGCCACGAGCGACCGGACCAAAGGCCGTGGTCATGTTATGTTCATCTGCGATCATCCACAAACGCTCGAGTCCATGCGGTCACGATATATCCATCTGCGTCTATTAGTCGCGTCACGATCGTCCATCCGGTTTTTTATATATATTAAAAAAACAATTAATTATTTATAAGCTTGTAAAACCTCGCGATAGGGGTAATTCGACTGCTACTTCTCTTATGTGTTAAGCTCATATGCTATGTGCTATATATTGCTTCACTTCATTAGGTTTTATATGTTGCGATTTGCAAAGATATACTTTTAATGTTTGCATTAAGTGTTTTACGCAGCATAACTAAGTTTAATGTTCTACACGAGTAGCACCACCAAACTTGGGGGCTACTAGTATAAATACCATCGCTTCCGACGCATCACGCAGCATATTTGGAAGCAGATCGTATGTAAGAGGATTTAAATATTCGCACCATCTTGCCGCAGGGAGACGCCCTCGTCGGTTTAGAAGACATGCGCCAGCAGCACGTCTTCGTCACAAGACAACGCTGCATTCGCCATGAAGCACGCCTTCGTCGCACCTCTTTGTCGCACACAACACGCACTTCGCCATGTACACGCCTCGTCGCACCTCTTTGTCGCGCAGACAAGCAGATTCCGCCATGGAAGCACGCCTTCGTCGCGACCTCTTTGTCGCACACGGTAGCCGCCGCATGAAGCGCGTCTTCCGTCGCACCTCTTTGTCGCGCACGCGTGCACCGCTATAAAGCACGTTTCACGTCGCACCATGCCGCGGCCGCCATGGTACAAAAGGTACACCCTTACCGTGATTCAAAGATACGGGATCCTCTCACAATCGCAATGTCATGATTGATTGGGCCTCACGCGCCATGAATGTAACTTAAGTCTAGCATAACATAGCCATGCGCTATCTCATACTAAACTTGGGGGCTTGTGGACGATAGTCCTGACTGGGCCAGAATGGGTCGTGCCCGCATGCAAGAAACCACCTACGCCTAAACCCCAATCCATGCCCTATAAATACATGGTCGATCTCCTTCTCAAGGACACACAATACACAAGATGACAGTTACTCTAACCCTAACTCATCACATCGCACCGACATTAACTTGACCGTCGGAAGGGACCCGGCCTACGGCCTCGGGTCCACTCCTCACGGGTTCTCTTTGTTGACAGGTCTACTTAGGGCTCGAGAAGACGACGAACGGCCAAGAGAGAGTCGTCGAATCCAGCCCGCGCTAGATTATGCATCAACAGCTTTTATTTTAGAATTAACTTCAATTGCATGTTAAGTGTCAAAGTATTTTAGAACCTGACATCGTTTAGCTAATGGCTTTATTTCACTAAAAGAAGGTAAAGGACCATTAATTTGTGCTACATTGTGTCAGGGACCATCATTAGAAGAGGACTCAGGAGTAGGCGTGATCACCCAAGGTGTGTCACTCATATGGAGTTCTTGCATGTTTGCCATTAACATCACAAAGAAAGATTAGCCCGCAAGTCCTCCATGTCATCATCGAATCGCATTTGCCATGAAGCTCTATTCCTTGTTGGAAAGAGTTCCACCGCCTTCATCCTTGAGAGCCAATAGTAAAGCCTCTTTGTGATAAGCGCCTCTTGTTCTCGGCTTTGGGCATGCATTAGCCAGATGACCCTTCTCATTGCGTTATAGCATCGAGACCATTAACCCCTGGTCGAGCATTTCCTGATCAACCACTTGAACCCGTTGTTATGGAGCACCCATGTTATTCCTTCCATGAACATTAAACCCTTGACCACTACCTGTCGACGAGCATTACCAAGATTCTAAACTTCAACTCTTCCGTTGTTAACAACAAATTGATTTCTTATGTTGGATGAGGTACTAATGCAATTGTTGGATTTGTTATCAACCGACCAAAGGCTCTAGCAATCATGAAAATCATTGATTCAATGCATCGAAGGCTTCGTGATCCTCATTAGATTCCTTTGAATAGCTCTTGATCATTGTTGTTGTTGTATGGAACCATTGAGTTTCTTGTGATTGTTGCTTGTGAAGGATCATATGGTGTGATCCGAGCGATGGGTTGTGGAGGATTTGTAAAGGTTGTTGGAAAGGTCGGGAAATGAGGATAACATGCTTGAGCCTACAAAGAAAGAGTTTGATTATCCCGGAGTGAAGGCGGCGGGGACTCACAAATGATTCTTTCTTTGTCAACTTCCTTTTGGTGATGCTTCAAATAGTCATACAACAATCCGTATGTGGCTTGATGAAGATTCTTCGCTTGACGGATGAAAGTAACATACTTTTCCCAATCAGTACCAAGAAAACTCAAGAACTTTGTGTTGATTGCAATCCTTCGCATAATGATATTATGTTTATCCAAGTCATTGATGATGTCTGAGAACCGATGATGATATGACTCTAATGTCTCCCCTTGTTAAATCATGAAGTGTTCATATGCTAAGTAGATTTTCGATTCCATGTCCTCTTGATTGAGTTCAGTGTCTTCCATTAGAAGATGAATGTGCTCCCACATAGCTTTAGCAGTCTTCTGAGCATCAACACTACGAAGTATCGGATTGGGTAATCCCAAAAGGATATATTGCATTGCAATTTCATCGGCTTCTAATTGAAGAAGTTGGTCAGTAGTAAGTTGATCATGACCGACAACGTTGGTAACATCATCTCTTGGTGGATTAGCATTCGGATCTCCTGCATACAGTGAGTAGGCATCCGAAAAGGACCTTCAAGGATGACCTTCTTCAAAACTTACCATGTGGCTTCTTTAGATCACAAAACCTAAAAACCTTATCACCCATTGATCGTAGTTTCCGGAGTGAGCATTGGAGGTCTGTCAAGGATTCACTTCATGAATGGATTGTTGGCTACTTAAAGCTTCACATCTTTGAAAACCAAGAGGGTTACTTTGGTGTTGTAACATTCATAGCATACTTGGCGGGATAATCGATTTTGAAAGTATGTATAATGTTGTACTTGTTGACGAGGGTTTGGTTTAACCATTTGTGGTGGAAGAGGGTTTGCTCCTTGAGGAAAGTGTTGAAATTCTTGTTGAAATTGTTGCAATTGTTGTGGAGATGGTGGAGGATATTGTTGATAGAATTGTTGTTGTTGTTGAGGATACTCATGAGGAAAGTAGTTAAAGTATGGTGGTTGAGACATCTTGAAACTTGTGTTGATGATGGATCTTTGTAGTCGAATGAAACTTGAGTTGTTGATGAAGTAACCTTAAGCGTAGAAATCAGCTTATGCGAAGACAGAACCTTACGCGTAATACCCAACTTACGCGTAGACAAGAGCTTACGCGTAGCGTTATCTTACGCGTAGACTTGAGAGAAAACAAAAACGTAGCTTAGGCGTAAACCAAAGACTTAGTAGTAGAAACCTTATGCGTAATATTTCCTTAGGCGTAAGACAAGCTTATGCGAGGAAATGCTTAGGCAAAGAAGTTTCACGCATAAGTTTTAAGCTTAGGCGTAAAACTAGGGTTTCACCTAAAATCCTTTACACTTATACCAAGGTAAAGATATCCAAAGTCGAAGTGTTTTCGTGTTTATCCAAGCAAGAAAACACTGAGTAAACCAACAGCTCAAGATCAAGTGATGAAACTCTTATGCCTAACTGGCCGCTTAGGTGTAGACTTTGAGCTTACTTAGTAAAACTAGGGTTTTACTACAGTAGAATGTACCAAATTTCACCAAAAAGCGATTTTATGCCCAAAAGTGTTTTGTAACCGATTTTAATGATGAAATAGCTTCAATATCACCAAAATAACATGAAAGTTTGAAACTTGATGATCCAAAACAAAGTTCACCCTAAGCATAGACAAGACCACACCGAATCAAAAACCAAGCAAACACTAATCTCTACACGTAAAGTTTGAAACTTGATGCAAAAACTTAAACTTTAACACTAAATAAACCTTAAACCACAAGAATCTTGAGTTTAAAAGTGTAAAAATAAAGCTTTAAGCGTATGAAAGGTTATGCATATAAAACCCACGCGTAAAGATATAAAACTTCAAAAACAAAGTGTTTTACCCAACTAGTTGGCTATTGATACCACTGTTAGGTCACCATAATGTAACACAAGCATCAATATGTAAGAAATAAGATGAAGATAGATTGGTTGAACAAACACACACACAATACACGTATGAATATAGAAAAAGTTATGCGTAGGATTATGAAGTGAAATGAACAACCAACCTTCCAAGGAAGGTTTAAAAGAGTATTTATAGGGGAAGGTAACTAGGGCAACACTACTAGTTCCTTCCATCCTTATTGGACTTGGGTCAAGGCTTATGGGCTTTCTACATAAGTCTTGCCATTAATACTAACATAAAAGCCTAATTAAGCAACTTATTACATATTGATTACAAACACTTGAAATACAAGTTAGGAGTGATTCCAACACATATGCTACCGAGCTAATCAGTGGGAGTACTAGTTTTTTTCCTTACTTACCTTCCTTTATCATAACTTTGATGCTTCGGGGAACATTGGGGAAAATGTTCGGTTTAAGTGTAGGTAGGGAGAATAAAATGGGAACTTAGAAACTATACACTCACTTGATCATTTGTCTTGTCCTTAGTAATTTGTGTAATAAACTATTAGAAATATTCGTTAGGGCAATTTTAGCACCAAATTTAAAATTTTTGTGACATTTATGAGTAAACCTTAGTCTTAATAAAGCGCCTAATGGATAGGAATTATATGACTAGCACAAAACCGCTTACCACTCAAATTCCACCCAAAAATGCGAGGTTCGCCCCTAGATCTTTAGGAATAAAAGCATTCATCTTTAATGCTTAGTGAGTGTACCGTAGTATAATAGATTCTAGAACTTGTTTTGTGATGCATTCCGAGATTGCTAGTGAGACTACACTTGTGTAGTTAGGAATAACTAACTGATAAGAGGCATTAGGATAACCCTTGTTTGAAACACATATTATAATTACATTTTCATAAATAAAGAAAAGCGCTCGTGAGAGGCAACCCATGCTTAATTGTTTGCTTGTTTTGTTTTTCAATTTGTGTGTTTTATATCTCTTTCATTGTTGTTTATTCACATGTCGGACTTTGTGAAAATGCTTTATTTTGATTTTAACCTCGTCTTAATTACATATAAAGGTATTTTACAAAAAGATAAGTGTGGGGAAGATCACATAAGTTTTAAGAATATGAACATGAGAATTACAACTATTGAAATTGATATATATATATATATATATATATATATATATATATATATATATATATATATATATATATATATATATATATATATATATATATATATATATCAATTTCAATAGTTGTAATTCTCATGTTCATGTTCTTAAACTTATGTGATCTTCCCTACACTATATATATATATATGTGTGTGTGTGTGTGTGTGTGTGTTTGTTAGAGTCAAATGCTTGTATCGAGTCATAATAGATGTTTTGCAGTGAATTTTTGCGGTTTTAATGATGTAAATTTTCGAGTTTTTCGAGAAAAATACAAGAGACCACTTTCTGTCAGGGACAACCCGACGACGAGATTAAAACCTAATGACGGGCTATGTAGAAACAGGATGATCGCTTTTTTTCATTTCTCGTGCAACTTGTAAATTTTGGAAATTCTCGTGTCTTAATTTTCCAAGAAAAGCGCAAACATCCATTCCACAAGCATTATATCTTACTTGCTTTCTAGTGTAGTTGTGTGTCATATATAGGTTTACCACCGATTTTATGTAAAGGTTTCGTTTGTTTTCTTATAAGTGCAAAAGTTATTTTAAACAAGAAGAAGAAACACACATTGTATGAAGTTTATTACTTATGCATTCTTTTGGAAAAGAATTTAACCGCAACTTCACACATATGCTACCGAGCTAATCAAGGAGTACTAGTTTCTTTTCTTTACTTACCTTCCTTTATCATAACTTTGATGCTTTCGGGTAACATTGGGGACAATGTTCAGTTTAAGTGTAGGGAGGGAGAATAAAACGGGATCTTAGAAACTATTCACTCACTTGATCATTTGTCTTGTCCTTAGTAATTTGTGTAATAAACTATTAGAAATATTTGTTAGGGCAATTTTAGCACCAAATTTAAAATTTTTTATGACATTTATGAGTAAAACCTTAGTCTTAATAAAGCGTCTCATGGATAGGAATTATATGACTAGCACAAAAACCATTTACCAATCAAATTCCACCCCAAAAATTTGAGGTTTGCCCCTAAATCTTTGGGAATAAAAGCATTCATCTTTAATGCTTAGTGAGTGTACCGGTAGTATAATAGATTCTAGAACTTGTTTTGTGATGCATTTCGAGATCGCTAGTGAGACTACACTTGTGTAGTTAGGAGTAATAAAATGATAAGAGGCATTAGGATAACCATTGTTTGAAACCTATATTATAACTACATCTTCCACATCGGTTGAGTAATTACCCCACACCCTTGCGATGTACTCACCTTTAGTACACAATACCCACGGCTAACCCCCGGAGCCTATCCTTTTCATGGTTCTCGTGATGTTTGGTTTTCGAATATCAATAAAGAGCATTGTTTACAATCCACCCCAAATGTACACCTAAATCGCTTTAGCCTACCTTGTATGCACTCATCTTTAGTGCATTATTGTTATCATTATTTAACCCTTAGTTAAATTATCTAGTTACTTGCATGGTTGCTAAAGCGACTCATATCTTTTGTACGTGATTGGGACGATGGGACTCATGGGTAAAGTAATATTTTATAGAGTAACGGAAAGAACGATAAATTCAAATTCCTTTGTATACATAAAATACTCCAAGTGTTTGATCTTTTCAAATCAGTCAAATAGTGTTTGAGAACTAAAACTCAAGTGTAAGGATGCTCCTATAAATCCTTATATTTTGATGTTATCGTAGAGGATGGTAGAGTAAAAGGTATGAAAAAAAATTGAAAAAAAGAAGAAAAGAAGTCGAAACAAATGAGAAAAACATATGTGCACTATCCTACATCTATCTTTATGTTTATGTTTTTAATTTATGTTTGTTTTGTTTCAAGTTATCTAGTGTTAGTGAGTCGAGTCTTGGCTTAGCAACGCCACGCTTTACATGCTTGTAACATAAGATTTTGACTTGCCACCACTAAATATCCCCATCCAAAAACCCTTTGTTTCCTACCCAAGCCTAACGTTACAACCCTTGTAAAGACCTCTTAGATAGTTGTTCATAGGTGCTTCGCCAAAGCGATGGATGTTTGATCTATTCTCAAGCTTATGGTAATCTATGTACTATGCTAGGTAATGAGTGTTTATCTTCCATTTCCATTCATATTATATTTCATATAAACCGAGAGATGAGAGAATCCAAACACCACTTGAGGTGCTAGTGTATAATTTTCGTGCTTGTTATGACTATTGTGGCACTTTTACTTGTTGTAAACCTGTTTTAAACGATATGTGCAAAACACATATCATTTCTTTATCAAATTAAACCCAAAATAACCAAGAAAGAGCCGTTTATTGCTAATATTTGTGGTTTTCTTGAGTTTGTGCTTGTGCAGTATGGATATGTCAAACACACAAAAAGAAGCCAAATCGGACGTAAATCCGAGCACGAGAGATTAAGAGAGTTTAAGTTGAGCCGGAAGATCGAAATTATGCATTTGTGAAGATTTTATTCTCGAGGATGATTTTGGAAGATATGATCAAGTTTGAAGAATTGTCGAATCGGCCCCTCATCTTTGAGCATTTGGCGAATTGATCCTTCAAGTTTCGAAGTTGCAAAATCAGTCCCTTGGATTATTTGAAGATTGACAAGAATGGTCCTTGAAAGACATTTTCGAATTACATTTTTGGTCCCTCAAAATTCGAATATACAACTTTGGTCCTTAAATATACCTTGGATCAAATAAGTCCTTAATATATCCTAAATCCAATAAACACAAACCCACGGCCCAATCCACTACCCACCATACCCGGTCCAATCCAATCCAAACCCTATACCCTTTAATATATTAACCCGTTTACCATCTTGGACCCGGTCAAACCCACCCACTTACCCGGTCAACCAACTCAAACAATATTAAACAAATCCAAACGCGCCTAATAGTACCCTTCTTCCCAATCCAAACCCTTTTACCATTCACATTTACCCACCACATTTTACCCATCCCAACCTCGTACTAAGAATCTCACCCACCTTCTAGAAACCTTATCGACACGTCGACACATGGGTGTCGATAAACCGCCAAGTGGCCAATTGGAGCTCTCTCATTGGACGAAACACCTCATTTGGTGAATTGGAAAGCTCGATTGGTGATTGATGACTCGAGAGGATGATTTGTGGTGTGGATAAGCTTTCTAGGCTCTTCCAAGAGGAATCCCAAGGTCTTGAAGGCTATAAATAGGACCCTTGGCTCTTCCATTGTATTCGTGCATTATTTTCCTTTTCAATTAAGTTTCATGTTTAGTTTTAAGCATTTTCAAGATTCTAAGTTTGTTATCTTTAAGTTTTAATGTAATCTCAAACCTTTTGTAATCTCATTTCGGTTTAATAAAATTCCAAGTTTTCACTTTGATCTTGCATTTACTATTTGATACTTGAATAAGTTGTTTTATGTTGAAATAAGCTCATCCAAGCTTTGTTATAGCCGATGTGAGCTTATTTGGTGCTTTAAACTGTTTCATTGCATTCAATACATCAAAAATTACTTGGTCAACGAAGGTCAAACTGTTGTTCATTTTGGATAAGAGATGGATATGGGGTGATTTGATGTTCACTTGGGTTTGATTTGGTGTTTTAGTGTTGGAATTGGTTGGTTTGTTGTTACTATGCCCAAAAATAAGTTGGACCTCTTGAGTAAAGCTTAAACCGCTCTTGGTACTAAATAGTGATCTCGGTTTATTCTTGTTGATTTGATGCTTGTTTATGCTTGATTAGTGATATTTAATTGTTGTTTAATCTTTGTGTAGGACCCATTAAGTAGATATAGGAATTAGTGGTAGAATTGCATATTAAGTGTCTTTAAAGAGTGTTTGGATTAGGCTTAAAATTGAGTTTTTAGTGCTTTTAGTGGTTAATTCAGTTGCTTTAGTCTTTATTAGTCATAATATAATCATTTCTAGTCTTAGTATTATGCTTGTTTGCATTAAAAAGTCAAAATCAACTCTAAAATCAATCTAGTCTTAAAACTGCTTAACTTCAATTGATAAAAGTGCTCATATTAGGTTTAGAAACTGATGGTTTAGCTTAATTTGGTCTTATTTCATCTCATTTCAACTTAATCGGTCCTTAATTTGCCTCTAAATCTCAAATAAGTCAAACTTTTAACTGTTTTCAAAAGTCAAAACATGTCAAAACAGTTTTCTTAAACCTTGCGAATTTTGCACAAGGTTCTATTACTATTAACTCAAAATTGGTAAAATTTGATATGTTTGCTTGGTGGTCTTGAAGATCACATATCCGGTTTTGTTAAGCTTTTCGAAAAGCTCTGTGAATAAGCTCAAACATAGGGTCTAAGATCTTTGGATAGAGTCAGTCGTTAGCATCAAATCATGGTTAAGCTTATTTAGAGGTTAGGAGTACTTTTAATTAGTTGATTTAGACTTATTTTAGTATAATATAGCTTGTTTGATCATTGGTGGCTTATTCACGTGCTTATTAGCTTATTTTAGTAGCTTATTTTAGACTCAGCTTTACACTCGACTCTCATTTCTCACACATAAGCACTAGTATTTTATAATTTTATAGAATTAGAATAATATTTTAGATTTTACTGAATTTTTCATAATTTTTCATCATTGTTTAGTATTTTCCCAATTTAAAAGCAGTTTTAGTACTTTTTAAATAGCTTTTATTGCAATTAATTCGGAAAAACTCCAAAAATAATTTTTCAATTTTCATAGATTAAGATAAATACAAAAGCAAAAAATAATTTTTCTAGATTTTCCTAGCTTATTTTGTAATTTTTAGCCATTTAATTAGATTTAAATAGTTTTAAATTTGTAGAAAATAGAAAATAATCGAAAAATAAAAAATTAGTTTTGAAAATTCTCTTTAGTTATTTTAGATTTTATAAAAATAGTTTCATATTTTTCCTTTAATTTTCATAATTTTTAGTATTTTAAATTAGTTTTAAAAGTTAAAATTAGTTTTAATTTGAATAAAATTCGTAAAAATCTAAAAATAGTTTTAATTCATAAATAGTTTTCAAATTGCATTTCTAGAGTAAAAGTAATTTTAGGCATTTTAGGATATAATTTAGACGTAGTTGCATTTTAATTACGTTTCGTTTATTACGTTTTAGTTAATATCGCAATTAGGATTTCCGTAGATTAGATTTCCTTAATTACTTTCCTAATTCCGTAGTTTAATAAAATCAAAATCACAAATCCAAAACATCGAGCATTAAATTCCAAACCAATAACGACGTTGGCAATTCACGCCTCGTTGGGAAACGATTCGGGTTGACTAATCCGTATCAACGATCACACACGGATTTGATTTAATATTCTTTTCCTAAAGGAATTTTGAATCTATCTTCGTGATTATTTTGATATCGATATTGAGGTTTTATCCATACACATACCCCTAAGCCTACAATACAACGAATCAAATTTTGGCGCATTGCCGGGAGGTCGTGTCGCGACAATATCGTTAGAGGTTTGACGATTAGTGACTCGAGATCCTTCATTCGTGAAGTTACTATTTTCTATAAAATAAAAAGTAAAAATATTTTCCTTTTCTTTTGTATATATATATATCATATTAAAAATACAAAAGATTTTCTCTTGTGTTTTGCTAATAAATAGAAGACACCAATTATATAACATTCTCAACGGAGGTGTTATCATTAATAAGTTCCCGAACCAAAGATCAAAAACTTGCCTTTGTGTCGCTTGTGAATTGATTTATTTCTATCGGATAAACAAACCGTGTGGTGGGTATAAGGACGGCCCGACATTAAATTGCGGTGAAAAGAAGCGGGTTTTAATAAGCTTCACACCGACCTACAAAGCTTCTCCGCCGCTTGCGTTTGTCTTATAGAGGTGATTTATTCACTTGGGATTATTGGTTAAGTTCACATGTGTTTTCGAATACCGTTCTCTTTAATTGC
Organism: Chrysanthemum lavandulifolium; assembly: GCA_022545495.1. Taxonomy (NCBI): domain Eukaryota; kingdom Viridiplantae; phylum Streptophyta; class Magnoliopsida; order Asterales; family Asteraceae; genus Chrysanthemum; species Chrysanthemum lavandulifolium. Next base: position 247,856 of record JAHFWF010000081.1, read on the forward strand.
CTTGGTTTTGAAAGTGCATGTGCACTCGTTCTAATAACTACTGAGACCGATACGTGAAACCGCTACAATTCCGAGAAGGCGAAATAGACGTGCTCCATTAGTCGAACCCGAGATTCGAACTAATCCGACTCGCCCATCGTCGAAATGGCGGAGGACAACCGATCCATGCTAGAGCAACCCGTGCACCCACCGAGGGTTATGGAGAAGCCATCGTCGTCCGGAAATCGTTGCCGATAACTTTGAGCTTAAACACGGCTTGATCAACTTGGTATCATCGAGCCAATTTTACGGATTTGAGAGGACGATCCTCACCTCATATCCGACGGTTTAACAAGCTCACGTCTACGATCAAGTACCGTAACGTTCCGGAAGAGGCTATCAAGCTACTACTCTTCCCATTTTCACTCGAGGGGGCCGCCCGGATTTGGCTCGAAAAACTACCCCCTCGATCGATAACCACATGGGAGAATTTAGTTTCAAAATTCGTGAACGAATTCTTCCCACCGTCTAAAACAACAAGCTTAAAAAATGAAATAACAAAATTCACACAAAGATTTGATGAATCATTTAGTGAGGCATGGGACCGATTCAAAGATTTGCTTAGGCAATGTCCCCATCATGGTTTTTCTGAGTTGCACCAACTTGATACGTTTTATAACGGTTTGAATGAGACTGATCAAGACTCTCTCAATGCCGCCGCGGGTGGTAATTTGTTGACCCGATCAACGAGAGATGCCTTGTCGATTATTGAGAACAAATCTAAAGTTCGTACCTCACGTAGCAAATCGGTTGCTGCCCGAGTGAGTGTTTCACCATCGTCCTCGTCTTACGAAAATACATCTAGCACCGATGCTAAGATTGATAAGCTTACGGATATGATACAGGATTTGGTTAAGATTAAGACGGCTAAGGTTAATTCTTCTCCACCCGCTCAAGTCAAAGCGGTGGAAACGACTTGTACTACTTGTGGTGGCCCGCATGCCTACTACAATTGTACCTCCACCGATGGAAATCCTTTCGAGGCTAATGCCGTAACCGGAGGTAACCAATACCGTCCTCAAGTTGAAACGAACCCTCGTGTTAGTAATCAAATGGGACCTCCGGGATTTTCTCAATCAAGCAATCAAACTCGTTTTAATCAGAATCAAGTTCGTGGACCAAATGTTCAAAACCAATTCAAAGCCCCACCAAATCAATACCCAAACCAAGGAGTTAATTACAATCAAGGATATCAAGCTCCAAGCTATCAAGCTCCACCTTTGCCTTCTAATGAATTCACAAACTACATTCAACACAATAATGCTACCATCCAAACCATGAAAACCCAGTTTCAAGTTTGAGAAATGAATTTCAATCTTCGTTAACTAGACAAAGCAATGAGTTTAAGAACGAAATTCGACTTGAACAACAAGATGGATGCTTCGAAAATAAACTTGAGAATATGTTAAATCTTTGTTTTGTGTCAAATGAGTCAACCCTCGGGTTCGGTTCTCTCCCAAGTAACACCATTCCAAACCCGAAGGAGAAATGAAATCCATAACCATTCTAGATGATGGGCCCTCGATGACTACTTCCTCTCCGGTGAGGAATGTAGCACGAGAGACCGAGGTGACAAAGGACCCGGTAATTCCTCTTGATAATGGAAAAGCCAAATACGTCCAACCTCTGGTTGCCCAAGTTCCTTCTATCTCAGTCAAAATGCCAAGTTCTAACCTTACACCGTGCAAATCGATTCAATCACGATTCGACAAAATGAAAGTTGTTTCTGGAACAAAGTTTAAACTTACAACTGATATGATCAAAGCTGCTGACATGATTTATGAAAAGAAATTGGAACAAATTTCAAAGATATCAATTGAGCCTACACCGTCTAATTCTTCCTCGAACCAAGCTCCCGAGAAGCTTGGTGATCCCGGGAAATTTCTCCTTCCTTGCTCTTTGAATGATATTGAGGAATGTAATGCCCTAACCGATTCGGGTGCAAGCATAAGTCTCATGCCTCTTGCGATATATCATGAGCTTGGATTGAAGACTCTTATACCGACTCGTATGACTATTGAATTAGCTAATCGAACAATTGCTCACACGGTTGGTGTAGTCAACGATGTTATGGTACGAGTGGATAAATTCCATTTTCCCGTGGATTTCGCCGTCATTGATATAGAGGTTGACGCCCGAGTCCCTCTCACTCTTGGAAGACCATTCTTGAGAACCGCAAAAGTCCTTGTGGATCATTACCAAGGAACGTTAACGATCAGAAAAGGAAATGAAAAGATTGTGTTTTATGCCGAACAAACTTCAAAACCTCCACCCGATGATCATTCTATTCATAGCATCGGTGTGATTGATTTTCTCAAGAAAGTGGTGATCCCATTTTACCGTCTAATCCGATTATGACCGACTCTTTCCGCCTCTCACTACGAAAAGTGACCCCATTTGGGAAGAGATCGAGGCCTTTCTTAATGATGATTCAGTTCCCGTTGAGATTGATGATGCTACTTTTGACCCGGAGGGGGACATTCTTTTTCTTGAAAAGTTATTATATAATGAGCCGTCTTCTTACCCCCATCCGGATGATCCGGATAATGTGAAGAAAGTTGAACCTAAACCGTCTCGAATTGATCTTTCAAGGTTTACGATTAAGAGTATGTCGACAATACGAAGTGAACGGAAAAGAAACAAGAAAAGGAGTCTCAACGGTAGTGGTGGAAACTGCTAGCTCTAAGAGCACACCACTTGTCCCACCTCCGATTTCTAAGAAAATCAACCTTCCTTTGAGTGGCAATCCCACTCCTTCTTCTCGAAATTATGGAAACTTCCTCCGAGACATCTTTCGATCCGTAATCTTTCAAAACGACATTCACAAATCCCTTGTTTGAATTCGATTCGAATATAATCAAATTTTGAAAATCAACTCTTTGACGAAGAAAGTGAGGAGTTCACCGATGAACTCGCTCCCACCGACTCGATCCTTTCTCGTAATAAAGAAAATGAATACGATGATCCGCTTTTCCCAAGAAAGAAAAGGAAGTGAAGATTTCGACAGATGAACTTGTTGATCCCGAGGTCCAACATTATTTTTATCCGAGAGTGATTCCTCTCCTCGTGAGGATTTTCATGCAGATGATACGTTGATTTCATTCCTATCCGAGGACAAGATTTTTAACCACAGGATACTCATCGGAGAGGACATTCTTAAAACAAAAGTTATTCGGAAAAGGATCCTCTCTTGGATGCCTTCGTTGATGAACCTTTAAGAAACACTTTTCGTACCATGGACTCCTTCTTCTATGGAGTATTCTTATTTTGATCCGTCATCCTTCGTCCACCCGCAAAACCGCCGGATGATGGATCATTCTTTCTTGATATACCTCATGTGAGTTTGGGAGGAGTTAACCTTTATGTGCTGAAGCCCGACATTTTCTTTCCTCCCAACCCACCCATTCTCATTCCCTCGGAGTGAGGATACTATCTTTGATCCGGGTATCCCTTCCGCTTGTTTCCCCAAGGACAAATGAATTCGGGGACGAGTCAGGCTAGCGACTCGGTAATCAAAAATAGTAGCGCTTCGTGGGAGGCACCCCATGCTTATCTCTATCTTCTTTCTATTTTCTAATAAGTGACGTGAAGGGGTCAGCCTCTTCGATTTCTCGTGTTTGGTTGTTTGTGATGTTGTGTGTAGGATTCTCCGATATGAAGACTCTCGTGCTCGAAGTTTGTCATTTTCTCCACTCGAGTTTCATGATCGATGCTGATGGAAACCGATATCCTAATCTTATCGACTAACGTTTATCTTTGAGCATACTTAATAAACGGCTTTTAGATTTTCGTGATACCTTGCCTTTAAACATTGAGGACAATGTTTCGTTTAGTCTGGGGTGGGTAATCTTCGATTTGATTTGACCGCACTTGCTTGTTTTTCGTCGTATACTCGCAACCCGCTTTTCCTTAGAAAATGAAAAATTGTGCAAAATGTGAAAATTTTTAAAATTTTGTAAGCTTTTGTTAAGTCATTTTGATTGAAAAGTTTGCTAGTCTCTTAGACAAGAAGCTATAAAATGCTAATTCTAGCTCACAAGGCCAAGATTTTGCAAGTTTCACGAGTGACTTTAAATATGCATAACTTTATTTCATTAGACGAAGCATTTGCTAAGTTAATATATGTTTTGACACCTTGTTGACTTTCCATTGGTGAGAGTAGGAATAGAATTCGACTTGACCGGGCGTGTTGAGCCCTAGCTTGTTCCTTAACCATAGGTAATCTAAAAATTATCGGCTAAGCATCCGCGGATCTCATTATTTGGGATTTTAAATTTGCGGAGATCGAGAAATGATAGAGTTACTTATGAGTTTAGATGCTAAGCGTGGAGTAGTTGGTTCTCTTTAGAGCCCATCGAAGGTACTTATGGCTTTTTGTTCCCACAAAATTGTTTCACCCCATATCCGTGAATAAATAATTAGAGATGTTGAGTTTTGGCGATAGTTAGTTCTTTATCTTCTTAAAAGAATCTTTGTTTTAAAAATTGGGTACACATCAAGGATCCGTAATAAATAAGCAATAAGTGATAAGTGAAAAGTAATAAGTAAAGTTATGAGTCATGTGTCGAGATCGGACCCTTGGATCTTTAGCCGGATTGAGTGAGGTCTTAGTCTAGCCAACCGGGATCCTCATTTCATGAAGCCTATAGTCTTGGAATTACCCGTGAAGCTCCGTAGTTCATAGCTCATATAAGTAAAAGTATAAGTGCAAAAAAAAAAAAAAAAAAAAAAAAAAAAAAAAAAAAGTCAAAAGTATAAGTGAATAAAAATTCCTTGATGTGGACCTCATTTTTGGGACAATGGTTCTTGAGAGAAGATGGATAACTAATTATCGACTTAGCTTTATATCTTTATCGGAATAAAAATTATCGAAACGAGAAATTTGAAGAAATTCAATTCTCACAAAAATAAAAAATCTAGAGGAAAATAGGAAAATGGGAGCAAAAGGTAATTACACAAGTAACTTCCATGGGTAGTGTTAGCATCTAGAATCATATTTAACAATGATTTCGATTTTACGCTTAGTTTGGGACTTGTGAAAATCGGGACGATGTATTCTATCCGTATGGTCACTTTCACTGTGTTGTGTTTCCTACTCCGTGATCCTAACGTGTCGTTTGAAAAATGTTGGAGTTATTGATCGACATGAAAGTTCAACAAACCGTCACTCATAATCGGAATGTGCTTAATCGTAATATCTACATATGAATTAAAAGGTAAACGGGGCGTTTTTAGAATTAAGGGTTCTTAATCTCTTTTGAGGAATCTTTGCTACTTCTTCATAGGTTTAGTAGAAAGAGATTGAAATCCTTGGTTTTAGAAGCGTGAGTTGATTGCATTGCGTGAGGACACGACAATGGTCTCGTCTGGGGTATTTTGATATGTGCAAAAACACATATCATTTCTTTATCAAATATGACCCAAAATAACCAAGAAAGAGCCGTTTATTGCTAATATTTGATGGTTTCTTGAGTTTATGCATGTGCGGTATGGATATAACAAACACACAAAAAGAAACCAAATCGCTAAAACCCGAGCACGAGAGATTAAGAGAGTTTAAGTGAGTAGGAAGATCGGATTGTGTTTTTGTGAAGATTTTATGAGGATGATTTTGGAAGATAGATCAAGTTTGAAGAATTGTCGAGCATAATGGCCCCTCATCTTTGAGTTTGGCAAAATTGACCCTTCAAGTTTCCCCAAGTTGCAAAATGGTCCTTGGATTATTTGAAATTGCATGAATGGTCCTTGAAAGACATTTTATATTACATTAATGGTCCCTTCCAAATCAATATACAAATGGTCCTTAAATATCCCTTGGATCAATTTAAGTCCTTAATATATCCGGTCCTTAAATATAACACAACCCATGGTCAAACCACCCATACCGGTCCGTCTAAAATCCCTTTAATAACCCAACCCGTCTTGGAACACGGTCAAACACCCAAACCCGGTCAAACAATCAAATAATAATAAATAAAACCAAACGCGCCCAAACCCCTCTTCTCCAATCCAAATCGCCTTTACCCCACCATTCACCCACACCATAATTACCATGACCTCCAACTAATAATCTCATTAGCATCCTTCTAGAAACCTTATCGACGGTGACATGTCGGATAAGTTTCCAAAGCTCCTTTCAAGCATTCTTATTGGGCGCAACATGTCAAACACCTGATATGGAAATTGGTGATTGGAGATGGTGACTTGGAGGATGAGGATAAGGATAAGCTTTCTAGGCTCTTCCAAGAGGGATCCCAAGGTGCTTGAAGGCTATAAATAGGACCCCTTGGCTCACCATTGTATTCGTGCATTATTTTCCTTTTCAATTAAGTTTCATGTTTAGTTTTTAAGCATTTTCAGTATTCTAAGTTTGTTATCTTTAAGTTTTAATGTAATCTCAAACCTTTTGTAATCTCATTTCGGTTTAATAAAAATTCCAAGTTTTCACTTTGATCTTGCATTTACTATTTGATTGACTGAATAAGTTGTTTTTATGTTGAAATAAGCTCATCCAAGCTTTGTTATAGCTGATGTGAGCTTATTTGGTGCTTAAAACTGTTTCATTGCATTCACCACAAAAAAATTACTCTGGTCAACGAAGGTCAAACTGTTGTTCATTTTGGATAAGAGATGGATATGGGGTGATTTGATGTTCACTTGGGTTTGATTTGGTGTTTTAGTGTTGGAATTGGTTGGTTTGTCCAAATTTACTATGCCCAAAATAAGTTTTGGACCTCTTGTAAGTAAAGCTTTAAACCGCTCTTGGTACTAAATAGTGATCTCGGTTTATTCTTGTTGATTTGATGCTTGTTTATGCTTGATTAGTGATATTTAATTGTTGTTTAATCTCTGTAGGACCGCATTAAGTAGATATAGGAATTAGTGGTAGAATTGCATATTAGGTGTCTTAAAAGGAGTGTTTGGATTAGGCTTAAAATTGAGTTTTAGTGCTTCTTAGTGGTTAAAATCCAGTTGCTTTAGTCTTTATTAGTCATAATATAATCATTTCTAGTCTTAGTATTATGCATGTTTGCATTGAAAAGTCAAAATCATCTTAAAAGTAATCTAGTCTTAAAATGCTAAACTTGATTGATAAAATAAGCTCATATTAGGTTTAGAAACTGATGGTTTAGTTTAATTTGGTCCATTAACATCTCATTTCAACTTAATCGGTCCTTAAATTTGCCTCTAAATCTCAAAAAAGTCAAACTTTTAACTGTTTTCAAAAGTCAAAACATGAAAACCGTTTTTCCTAACCTTATGAATTTGCACAAGGTTCTATTATAGAACCATTAGGGTCTCAAAATTGGTATGTTTTAGTTTGGTTGGTGGTCTTGAAGAAACATATTTTTGTTGAGCTTTTCGAAAAGCTCTTGAATAAGCTGAAATGAGCTAGGGAATAAGACCTTTTGGATGCTCACTAATGTTAGCATCAAATCATGGTTTAAGCTTATTTAGAGATTAGGAGTACTGTTAATTAGTTGAGTTAGACTTATTTTAGTATAATATAGCTTGTTTAATTTGGTGGCTTATTGTGCTTAGCTTTAGCTTATTCTAGTAGCTTATTTGGTAACAGCTTTTACACTACGACTCTCATATCCCACACATAAGCCTGTTTTTATAATTTTATAGAATTAGAATAATATTTTAGATTTTACTGAATTTTTCATAAATTTTCATCATTGTTTAGTATTTTCCCAATTTAAAACAATTTTAGTACTTTTAAATAGCTTTTATTGCAATTAAATCGAAAAAGTTACAAAAAATAATTTTTCAATTTTCATAGATTAAGATAAATACAAAAGCAAAAAATAATTTTTCTAGATTTTTCCTAGCTTATTTTGTAATTTTAGCCATTTAATTAGATTTAAATAGTTTTAAATTTGTAGAAAATAGAAAAATAATCGAAAAATAAAAAATTAGTTTTGAAAATTCTCTTTAGTTATTTTAGATTTTATAAAAATATTTTCATATTTTTCCTTTAATTTTCATAATTTTAGTATTTTAAATTAGTTTTAAAAGTTAGAAATTAGTTTTAATTTGAATAAATTCGGAAAAATCTTAAAAATAGTTTTAATTCATAAATAGTTTTCAAATTGCATTTCTAGAGTAAAAGTAATTTTAGGTTATTTTTAGGATATAATTTAGACGTAGTTGCATTTTATTTACGTTTCGTTTATTACGTTTTAGTTAATTCTCTTACTTAGGATTTCCGTAGATTAGATTCTTTTAATTACTTTCCTAATTCCGTAGTTTAATAAAATCAAAATCACAAATCCAAAACATCGAGCATTAAATTCCAAACCAAAACGACATTGGTAATTCACGCCTCGTTGGAAACGATTCGGGTTGACTAATCCGTATCAACGATCACACACGGATTTGATTTAATATTCTTTTCCTAAAGGAATTTTGAATCTATCTTCGTGATTATTTTTATATCGATATTGAGGTTTTATCCATACACATACCCCTAAGCCTAAAATACAACGAATCAAATTTTGGCGCCACGCGGGAGGTCGTGTCGCGACAATATCGTGTAAGGTTTGACGATTAGTGACTCGAGATCCTTCATTCGTGAAGTTACTATTTTTTATAAAATAAAAAGTAAAAATATTTTCCTTTTCTTTTGTATATATATATCATATTAAAAATACAAAAGATTTTCTCTTGTGTTTTGCTAATAAATAGAAGACACCAATTATATAACATTCTCAACGGAGGTGTTATCATTAATAAGTTCCCGAACCAAAGATCAAAAACTTGCCTTTGTGTCGCTTGTGAATCAATTTATTTATATCGGATAAACAAACGTGTGGTGGGTATAAGGACGGCCCGACATTAAATTGCGGTGAAAAGAAGCGGGTTTTAATAAGCTTCACACGACCTAAAAAGCTTCTCCGCTTCGCTTGCGTTTGTCTTATAGAGGTGATTTATTCACTTGGGATTATTGGTTAAGTTCACCGTGTTTTCGAATACCGTTCTCTTTTAATTGCCTTGGTTTTGAAAGTGCATGCGCACTCGTTCTAATAACTACTGCACCGATACGTGAAACCGCTACAATTCCGAGAAGGCGAAATAGACGTGCTCCATTAGTCGAACCCGAGATTCGAACTAATCAGACTCCGCCCATCGTCGAAATGGCGGAGGACAACCGATCCATGCTAGAGCAACTCCAGGCACCCACCGAGGGTTATGGAGAAGCCATCGTCGTCCCGGCAATCGTTGCCGATAACTTTGAGCTTAAACACGGCTTGATCAACTTGGTATCATCAAGCCAATTTTATGGATTTGAGAGAGACGATCCTCACTCTCATATCCGACGATTTAACAAGCTCACGTCTACGATCAAGTACCGTAACGTCCCGGAAGAGGCTATCAAGCTCCTACTCTTCCCGTTTTCACTCGAGGGGGCCGCCCGGATTTGGCTCGAAAAACTACCCCCTCGATCAATAACCACATGGGAGAATTTAGTTTCAAAATTGTGAACAATTCTTCCCACCGTCTAAAACAACAAGCTTAAAAATGAAATAACAAAATTCACACAAAGATTTGATGAATCATTTAGTGAAGCATGGGACCGATTCAAAGATTTGCTTAGGCAATGTCCCCATCATGGTTTTTCCGAGTTGCACCAACTTGATACGCTTTATAACGGTTTGAATGAGACCGATCAAGACTCTCTCAATGCCGCGCTGGTGGTAATTTGTTGACCCGATCAACGAGAGATGCCTTGTCGATTATTGAGAACAAATCTAAAGTTCGTACCTCACGTAGCAAATCGGTTCTTTGAGTGAGTGTTTCACCATCGTCCTCGTCTTACTAAAATACGTCTAGTACCGATGCTAAGATTGATAAGCTTACGGATATGATATGTGCTTTGGTTAAGATTAAGACGGCTAAGGTTAATTCTTCTCCACCCGCTCAAGTCAAAGCGGTGGAATCGACTTGTACTACTTGTGGTGGCCCGCATGCCTACTACAATTGTACCGCCACCGATGGAAATCCTTTCGAAGCTAATGCCGTAACCGGAGGTAACCAATACCGTCCTCAAGTTGAACCGAACCCTCGTGTTAGTAATCAAATGGGACCTCCGGGATTTTCTCAATCGAACAATCAAACTCGTTTTAATCAGAATCAAGTTCGTGGACCAAATGTTCAAAACCAATTCAAAGCCCCAACAAATCAGTACCCAAACCAAGGGGTCAATTACAATCAAGGATATCAAGCTCCAAGCTATCAAGCTCCACCTTTGCCTTCTAATGACATCACAAACTACATTCAACACAATAATGCTACCATCCAAACCATGAAAACCCAGATTTCAAGTTTGAGAAATGAATTCCAATCTTTGTTAACTAGACAAAGCAATGAGTTTAAGAACGAAATTCGACTTCAGAACAACAAGATGGATGCTTCGCAGAATAAACTTGAGAATATGTTAAACGCTGTTTTGTATCAAATGAGTCAACCCTCGGGTTCCGGTTCTCTCCCAAGTAACACCATTCCAAACCCGAAGGGAGAAATGAAATCCATAACCATTCTAGATGATGGGCCCTCGATGACTACTTCTTCTCCGGTGAGGAGTGTAGCACGAGAGACTGAGGTGACAAAGGACCCGGAAATTCCTCTTGATAATGGAAAAGCCAAATACGTCCAACCTCTGGTTGCCCAAGTTCCTTCTATCTCCGTCATAATGCCAAGTTCTAATCTTACACCGTGCAAATCGATTCAATCACGATTCGACAAAATGAAAGTTGTTTCTGGAACAAAGTTTAAACTTACAACTGATATGATCAAAGTCACGACATGATTTATGAAAAGAAATTGGAACAAATTTCAAAGATATCAATTGAGCCTAAACCGTCTAATTCTTCCTCGAACCAAGCTCCCGAGAAGCTTGGTGATCCCGGAAATTTCTCCTTCCTTGCTCTTTGAATGATATTGAGGAATGTAATGCCTTAACCGATTCGGTGCAAGCATAAGTCTCATGCCTCTTGCGATATATCATGAGATTGGATTGAAGACTCTTATACCGACTCGTATGACTATTGAATTAGCTAATCGAACAATTGCTCACACGGTTGGTGTAGTCAACGATGTTATGGTACAGTGGATAAATTCCATTTTCCGTGGATTTCGCCGTCATTGATATAGAGGTTGACGCCCGAGTCCCTCTCACTTTTGGAAGACCATTCTTGAGAACCATAAAAGTCCTTGTGGATCATTACCAAGGAACGTTAACGATCGAAAAGGAAATGAAAAATTGTGTTTTATGCCGAACAAACGTCAAAACCTCCACCCGATGACCATTCGATTCATAGCATCGGTGTGATTGATTTTCTCAAGAAAGTGGTGATCCCATTTTACCGTCTAATCCGATTATGACCGACTCTTTCCGTCTCACTACGAAAAGTGACCCCATTTGGGAAGAGATCGAGGCCTTTCTTAATGATGATTCGGTTCCGTTGAGATTGATGATGCTACTTTTGACCCGGAGGGGACATTCTTTTCTTGAAAAGTTATTATATAATGAGTCGTCTTTCACCCCCTCCGGATGATCCGGATAATGTGAAGAAAGTTGAACCTAAACCGTCTCGAATTGATCTTTCAAGGTTTACGATTAAGAGTATGTCGACAATACGAAGTGAACGGAAAAGAAACAAGAAAAGGAGTCTTCAAGCGGTAGTGGTGGAAACTGCTAGCTCTAAGAGCACACCACTTGTCCCACCTCCGATTTCTAAGAAAATCAACCTTCCTTTGAGTGGCAATCCCACTCCTTCTTACGAAATTATGGAAACTTCCTCCGAGACATCTTTCGATCCGTAATCTTTCAAAGCGACATTCACAAATCCCTTGTTTGAAATCGATTCGAATATAATCAAATTTTGAAAATCAACTCTTTGACGAAGAAAGTGAGGAGTTCACCGATGAACTCGCTCCCACCGACTCGATCCTTTCTCGTAATAAAGAAAATGAATACGATGATCCGTTTTCCCAAGAAAGAAAAGGAAGTGAAGTTTTCGACGGATGAACTTGTTGATCCCGAGGTCCAACATTATTTTTATCCGAGAGTGATTCCTCTCCTCGTGAGGATTTTCATGCAGATGATACGTTGATTTCATTCCTATCCGAGGACAAGATTTTTAACCACAGGATACTCATCAAGAGGACATTCTTATCACCAAAGTTATTCGGAAAAGGATCCTCTCTTGGATGCCTTCATGTTTGAGCCTTCAAGAAACACTTTTACGTACCATGGACTCGACTTCTTTGGAGTATTCTCATTTTGATCCGTCATCTCTTCGTCCACCCGCAAAACCGCCGGATGATGGATCATTCTTTCTTGATATACCTCATGTGAGTTTGGGAGAAGTTATCCCTTATGTCAAGCCCGACATTTTCTTTCCTCCCAACCCACCCATTCTCATTCCTTCGGGAATGAGGATACTATCTTTGATCCGGTATCCTTCCGCTTGTTTCCCAAGGACAAATGAATTCGGGACGAGTCGGGGCTAGCGACTCGGTAATCAAAAACGATGGCGCTTCGTGGGAGGCACCCCATGCTTATCTCTATCTTCTTTCTATTTTCTAATAAGTGACGTGAAGGGTTCACCTCTTGATTTCTCGTGTTTGGTTGTTTGTGATGTTGTGTTTAGGATTCTCCGATATGAAGACTCTCGTGCTCGAAGTTTGTCTTTTCTCCACTCGAGTTTCATGATCGATGCTAATGGAAATCCGATATCCTAATCTTATCAACTAACGTTTATCTTTGAGCATACTTAATAAACGGCTTTTAGATTTTCGTGATACCCTTGCCTTTAAACATTGAGGACAATGTTTCGTTTTAGTCTGGGGTGGGTAATCTTGATTTGATTTGACCACACTTGCTTGTTTTTCGTCGATACTCTCAACCCGCTTTTCCTTAGAAAATGAAAAATTGTGCAAAATGTGAAAAATTTTAAAATTTTTAAGCTTTTGTTAAGTCTTTTGATTGAAAAGTTTGCTAGTCTCTTAGACAAGAAGCTATAAAATGCAATTCTAGCTCACAAGGCCAAGATTTTGCAAGTTTCCCTGAGTGACTTTAAATATGCATAACTTTATTTCATTAGACGAAGCATTTGCTAAGTTAATATATGTTTTGACACCTTGTTGACTTTCCACTGGTGAGAGTAGGAATAGAATTCTGACTTGACCGGGCGTGTTGAGCCCTAGCTTGTTCCCTTAACCATAGGTAATCTAAAAATTATCGGCTAAGCATCCGCGGATCTCATTATTTGGGATTTTAAATTTGCGGAGATCGAGAAATGATAGAGTTACTTATGAGTTTAGATGCTAAGCGTGGAGTAGTTGGTTCTCTTTAGAGCCCATCAAGGTACTTATGGCTTTTTGTTCCCACAAAATTGTTTCACCCCATATCGTGAATAAATAATTAGAGATGTTGAGTTTTTGGCGATAGTTAGTTCTTTATCTTCTTAAAAGAATCTTTGTTTTAAAATTGGGTACACATCAAGGATCCGTAATAAATAAGTAATAAGTGATAAGTAATAAGTAAAATTATGAGTCATGTGTCGAGATCGGACCCTTGGATCTTTAGCCGGGATTGAGTGAGGTTCTTAGTCTAGCCAACCGGGATCCTCATTTCATGAAGCCTATAGTCTTGGAATTACCCGTGAAGCTCCGTAGTTCATAGCTCATATAAGTAAAAGTATAAGTAAAAAAAAAAAAAAGGTCAAAAGGTATAAGTGAATAAAAATTCCTTGATGTGGACCTCATTTTGGAACAATGGTTCTTGAGAGAAGATGGATAACTAATTATCGACTTAGCTTTATATCTTTATCGGAATAAAAGTTATCGAAATGAGAAATTTGAAGAAATTCAATTCTCACAAAAATAAAAAATCTAGAGGAAAATAGGAAAATGGGAGCAAAAGGTAATTACACAAGTAACTTCCATGGGTAGTGTTAGCATCTAAAATCATATTTAACAATGATTTCGATTTTACGCTTAGTTTGGGACTTGTGAAAATCGGGACGATGCATTCTATCCGTATGGTCACTTCACTGCGTGTTGTGTTTCCTACTCCGTGATCCTAACGTGTCGTTTGAAAAATGTTGGAGTTATTGATCGACATGAAAGTTCAACAAACCGCCATTCATAATCGGAATGTGCTTAATCGTAATATCTACATATGAATTAAAAGGTAAGCGGGCGTTTTAGAATTAAGGGTTCTTAATCTCTTTTGAGGAATCTTTGCTACTTCTTCATAGGTTTAGTAGAAAGAGATTGAAATCCTTTGTTTTAGAAGCGTGAGTTGATTGCATTGCGTGAGGACACGACAATGGTCTCGTCTGGGTATTTTGATATGTGCAAAACACATATCATTTCTTTATCAAATATGACCCAAAATAACCAAGAAAAGCCGTTTATTGCTAATATTTGATGGTTTCTTGAGTTTATGCATGTGCAGTACGGATATAACAAAACACACAAATAGGAACCAAATCGCTAAAAACCGAGCACGAGAGAAGAAGAGAGTAAAAGCGATGGAATTCAAAATTGGGATTTGTGAAGATTTTATTCAAAGAGGAAGATTTTTGGAAGATATGATCATAATGGAAGAGTTTTCAAAATTCACCTCATTTGGCGAAATTGATCCCCAAATTACTCAAATGGTCCTTGGAATTAATCAAATTGCATGAATGGTCCTTGTGTTTATAGGCGGATTTATACCAAAATCCAAATCAATAACAAATACCCAATCCAATCCCTTTATCCCTTAAGCCCATATCCGGTCCAAATATAACACAACCCATGGTCAAACTTACCCATACCCGTCAATCGCTTTAATAACCCAACCGGTCAACCCGGTCATTACACCCAACCGGTCAAACAATTGATAAAATCCCAAATCCAAACGCGCCCAAATCCTCTCCTTCTTCCCAATCCAAACCACCATTCACCCATTCACCATAATTACCATGACCCCAATCCATAACCTCGTACTAGCATCTTTCTAGAAACCTTATCGACGGTCGACATGTGGGGATAAGTTCGCCAGCGTGGCCTTTCAAGCATTCTTATTGGGCGAAACATGTCATGGGATGATATGGAAATTGGTGATTGGAGATGGTGACTTGGATAGGTGAGGATAAGGATAAGCTTTCTAGGCTCTTCCAAGAGGGATCCCAAGGTGAAGATGGCTATAAATAGACCCTTAGCTTCACATTGTATTCGTGCATTATTTCCTTTTCAATTAAGTTTCATGTTTAGTTTTAAGCATTTTAAGTATTCTAAGTTTATTATCTTTAAGTTTTAATGTAATCTCAAACCTTTTGTAATCTCATTTCGGTTTAATAAAATTCTAAGTTTTCACTTTGATCTTGCATTTACTATTTGATTGATGAATAAGTTGTTTTATGTTGAAATAAGCTCATCCAAGCTTTGTTATAGCTGATGTGAGCTTATTTGGTGCTTAAAACTGTTTCATTGCATTCACCATATTCAAAAAATTACTTGGTCAACGAAGGTCAAACTGTTGTTCATTTTGGATAAGATATGGATATGGGGTGATTTGATGTGGACTTGGGTTTGATTCGGTGTTTTAGTGTTGGAATTGGTTGGTTTGTATTTGATTACTATGCCAAAAATAAGATGGACCTCTTGTAAGTAAAGCTTAAACCGCTCTTGGTACTAAATAGTGATCTCGGTTTATTCTTGTTGATTTGATGCTTGTTTATGCTTGATTAGTGATATTTAATTGTTGTTTAATCTCTGTAGGTTGCATTAAGTAGATATAGGAATTAGTGGTAGAATTGATATTAGGTGTCTTAAAGGAGTGTTTGGATTAGGCTTAAAATTGAGTTTCGAGAGCTTCTTAGTGGTTAATTCCAGTTACTTTAGTCTTTATTAATCATAGAATAATCATTTCAGCTTTAGTATTATGCCTGTTTGCTTCAAAAGTCAAAATCATCTTAAAAGTAGTCTAGTCCTAAAACTGCTAAACTTCAGTTGATAAAAGTGCTCATATTAGGTTTAGAACCTGATGGTTTAGTTTAATTTGGTCCATTAACATCTCATTTCAACTTAATCAGTCCTTAAATTGCCTCTAAATCTCACAAAAGTCAAAGTTTTAACTGTTATCAAAATAGTCAAAAAGTTGAAAAACCAGTTTTCACCTATCTTTGCGGAATTTTCATGGTTTGATTACTGAACCAAAATTGATAAAATTGGGATATGTTTGAGATGGGTTGGTCAAGATCTTAAACCGATTTTGTTGAATTTTGGAAAAGCTCTTGAATAGTGAAATGAGCTCTGAATAAGACCTTTTGCCTGTTCACTCAAACTTAATCGATTAGCATTAAGCTTATTTAGTGATCTTGAGTTAGGAGTTAATTAGTTGAGTTAGACTTATTTTAACATAATTTAGCTTGTTTGATCATTTGGCTTATTCACGTAGCTTATAGCTTATTCTAGTAGCTTATTTAGGTCGCTTTACACTCTGACTCTCATATCCCCACATAATCACTCATTTGTTAATTTTATAGAATTAGAATAATTATTTAGACTTTTCTGAATTTTTCATAATTTTTCAACATTGTTTAGTATTTTCCCAATTTAAAAGCAGTTTTAGTCACTTTTAAATAGCTTTTATTGCAATTAATTCGGAAAAACTACAAAAATAATTTTTCAATTTTCATAGATTAAGATAAATACAAAAGCAAAAAATAATTTTTCTAGATTTTTCCTAGCTTATTTTGTAATTTTAGCCATTTAATTAGATTTAAATAGTTTTAAATTTGTAGAAAATAGAAAATAATCGAAAAATACAAAATTAGTTTTGAAAATTCTCTTTAGTTATTTTAGATTTTTGAAAAATATTTTCATATTTTTCCTTTAATTTTCATAATTTTAGTATTTTAAATTAGTTTTAAAAGTTAGAAATTAGTTTTAATTTGAATAAATTCGGAAAAATCTTAAAAATAGTTTTAATTCATAAATAGTTTTCAAAATGCATTTTTAGAGTAAAAGTAATTTTAGGTTATTTTTAGGATATAGATTAGACGTAGTTGCATTTTATTTACGTTTCGTTATTACATTTTAGTTAATCTCGTAATTAGGATTTCCGTAGATTAGATTTCCTTAATTACTTTCCTAATTCCGTAGTTTTAAAATCAAAATCATTAATCCAAAACATCAAGCATTAAATTCCAAACCAAAACGACATTGGCAATTCACGCCTCGTTGGGAAACGATTCGGGTTGACTAATCCGTATCAACGATCACACACGGATTTGATTTAATATTCTTTTCCTAAAGGAATTTTGAATCTATCTTCATGATTATTTTTATATCGATATTGAGGTTTTATCCATACACATACCCCTAAGCCTGTGAGCAACAATGCCCTCCGGTAGGAGTTTGCCATTCTCTAGTATTCTCAAATAAAGTGCATTTGGTTACCTATCCGCTAACACAAATGGGCGTCAACTACCAATAGATCTATTCACTATATTCGCGTTCACTCGCAAGTGATTAACGGTTCATGATATGAGGACTTTTAGTGGCGGGTAAGTAACTTAAGCAATAGTAATCGGTGTAGGTGTAGCATAGAAAATACTTGTGTTGGGTTTGTAGCATGTATCTCCCCATGAGTTTGAAAAACAAGTAAAAAGTGGGACTATGAACTCATAGTAGTATGTAAAAGTTTTGAGTACTTGTGAAAGTAAAAATAGGTAATTGAGCATGTATCTCCCCCAAAAATAGTATAAAAAATTGAAAATGGGGCTATGAAACTCACAGTAACATATAAAAGTTTTTAGAGTACTTATAAAAGTGAAAGCATGTAGTTGAGCATGTATCTCCCCAAAGCATTAATAAACAAGTATAAAAGCGAGGCTACGAACTCACCTTGGATCGAATTCTAATTGATGTCATGATTAATTCAAAGTGAAATGGTAATTGGCTCCGACGTGACACGAATTAATATGTCAAGTTTCGGTTTATATTATCTACCGGTATATCGTATGTGTGTTGTTGGTAATCAGGTGTTGAACTTTTGAGTGTAATTAGTATAACGCGGAAAGGTTTAACGAGAAAGGATAAAAGATAAGGTTTATAGCCGATTGATTATGCTAACATTAGTATTTATAAGTTCAATTGGTTCAAATGTGTTTGTGAAAATATTTCGTGTGTTGAGTTTTATCAAAACCGAGCCAAAACGAGTTAAAAACATATTCTCGATAAAACATGAAAATGTTACACTTTATACCCTTATAGTTTTAAGTATTGACAATTCATACCATTGAACTTTCTTAAAATGACTATTTATACCCTCGAACTTTCATAAAATGACAACTTTTATCCCTCAACTTTAGTGAAATGACAGATTCTACCCTTTAGTTTTGAAAATGACAATTTATACCCCTATGTCTCATGTTGATTACAATTTAGTCCTTGTTATTAAAGAAATATAGAGTTTTGACAATAATTACCCTTAAGCGCTATTCGACTTTATATACATAGTCCTTTATTCATTTTTGTTGTGTTTTCGATTTAGAAAAGGGCATGGCTGGTTACGACTACTAAAATAAGTTATTAAAAGTTTGAAAATAAGTTGAAAACAACTCATTAGCTTATGTTTTGGCTTATTGCTTTTAAAAGAATTAAAAAGGGTACGTTTGGTTTTGTCACGAAAGGCCTAAAAGAAAATTTAATAAAGACAAGGCCTTGCAAGATTTTTACGACGTTCTTGATTCTTTCAAATATTTGCTAGGTAGTCTTTCTAATTGTTCAGATTATAAGTTCTAAGCTTTTATGGTTTGGTCGCAATAATTTTTCAAAGTAAGGGGGTTTGATCGTTTTTCAACAAGGAGGGTGTTTGTTTTTAAACTCGGCAAGCCCAAAAGAGGCTCAAATAAAAACGAGACAATGAGAGATTTTTACAACGTTCTTGGTGTTTTAGAATCTTAGTTGTACCATCTTTAAAATGGCATAAGCCGTTTATTTTATGGATGCTCGGTTTAGGAGAAAATAATTATTAAAAAGAGGTGTTTGGGCGTTTTTGACAAGGGATGTTTGGTTTTCTAAGATAGTCATTACGGTTTGACTAAAATAAGGCTTCGTTTTACACTTTCGGGACCCGTGTACCGAGTTTTTGAAGAAAACGTCGTTCGGACAACTTTTGTGCTTTAACTTTTGATGAAACGGATCGAAGTGCCTCGTTTCGCGTGGCTAAACATTACATCACGAGAAAGTTTTGACGACTTTTGTGGTGACTTCTTTTGGTCGTATCTTTTGACTCGATAACCCATTTTAGGTAATTCAAAAGCCACATTTTCCTTGAAAATCCTTTTTAACAGTATGTAATTGATATTAAATGTGATAACGAAATTGAATGAGTTTAAAAGACTTACAAATCGATGGTACTAGTGAAAAAAAAACACCCAAGGAACTTCTAAAGTGGAACCAAGCTCTTTCCTTCCTCACAACTTCAGAATTTTAGTGAGTGTGAGTATATTTGAGTGTGGGTGTAGGATAACAAGTGAGGGATGGAGTGAATGGGAGTAACATGGTGTGTATTTATAGGCAAATGAATTAGGGACAGGTGATGTGTTCACAAGATGTCCATTTGGTTTGAATGGTTCTAAAGAGACACTCCATGTGGGCTACTTGTTCTATTTTCTAGACACAAGGGTGGAAGGTATAGGAAACAAAGTGATGTGTTCCATTGGAGGTTGTAAAGGTTCATGTGGTTATGGGAAGGTGATGTATGGTGTACAAAAATTAGCGAGGGTTTTGTCCACATTTTTAACCATGGTAAAAATATCAAGGGGACATGACTATGTGGAAGTTTAGGGCACCAAAAGAGTCTCTTGTGGCTAGAAGGTGAACATGTAGAGCTTAGGAACTAAATTAGTTAGTTTTTAGTTCATTTTGAACCATAGTTTATCTAGGGGTTCGATTTGCTTAAAGGGTGGTACCAAGGCTATAATGTGTTGTACATAGTCTATTTAGGGTTTTACTAGGGTTTTAGTGATATGGAAAATGTATGGTTAAGCCTTTAGTTAAGTTTATAAAAGTTTAGATTAATTTAGTTAAGCTTAAAATAAGTAAAAATATTGTTTTTAGGTTTTATGCATTAAGTACTTGTACCACAAGTATTAGGGAATTGTACCTTAGACTTATAATTTATAAGAAAGTCAATTTTAAGGGCTTTGTCCATTATACGTTTGTATCACGTGCTTTAAGATAGGTACATTGAGGTTTATAATATGATTTATAAGTATTAAGCTTTTATGCATTAAAGACTTGTACATGTGCTTGAAAGACTTGTACATTAGTATTTTAAAAATATATCATGCACATAAAATCATAGAGTTGTATATTAGGGCTTGTAATGGAACTTAATGTATAGCTAGGTTCCGTGCTTTAATGACTTGTACTCTAGGTATAAAATGTTGTACTTTAGTATTTATGATTTAGTTTCATAAAATCATAGGTATAATAAATTATGGTTTTATGAAAACTCCAATAGATAGAAAACGTTTAGTTTGAATGTTTAATAATCGTACATTTACTAAATAACGTGAAGTGGTAAATAAAAGTTGAAAACTTTTATACTTGACGATGTAAGGAATGAACTTAAGACATTACGGTGTTGGTGTGTACATTTATTAAGAATGAGAGTTACGTCATATTAGTTAGTTGTTGTGATTAGATAAGCGATAACGTTAAAAAAATTTAGACCGAAAAATGGATAAGTATTCTTTAGTTAGAATATCATACAAGTGGAAATTTACGGTGGTTACACGATACCCTATTTTACACATCAAGATAAGTTTGTTAATCCAATTTATCATTATGTCTACCCCATGTTCAATTGATTGTGTGCATGCTTGCTTGTCTAACATCCCTAGCTAAATTACTTGTGTGTTTGCTTAGATCTATGAAACCTAGTTATTGATTGTTGTTAGGTTGTTTCTTGTCTTAATTGATACTGAGCTTAGGAGTGCAACTAGGCTTTCGTTGTATTTATTACGTGGTATGCTTGAGGACAATAGGGTGCGGAGGAAATAGCCTTGGTTTGCCGATCCCATGAATCCTATAAGAGATAACCTCATAGAACAAGGGAATACGCACACTCTACGACTAATAGGAATACAATGCGTTAAGATAAAGGATGTGACAATTCAACCGACCAATAAAAGATAACTAGGGAGTAATAGTATCTAAGTGAACACATCTTTAATCACCATACGAGCACACCTCAATTAAACATAGCTATCCGTAGTAATTAGTTAAATTAGATAATTAGTAGAAGTAAAGTAATCGGTAGAAGTACCACCCCCCAATCAATTGCCGCGAGATTTTACCCTTGCTTTCTAAAAAACATAAAAAAAAATAAAAAAAAAATCATCCTCAACCCCACCTTCTCGTCATAAATTTCTTTCTAGCATTCTTATTCTCCTAGAGAACGATATCAATCCCCGAGGCTTATCCCATACTACACTACAACGATTAGGTTCACTGCCTAGAGGGTTGAAAAGCTTGCTCGTAGAAAATGATGTTTTCTCGACCCCGAACCCACGCATCATTAGGATTGCATAAAACATAGTTATTGATTATTATGTTGTCATCTCTTGTTAAATGGCGTGCGTTAGGAGCTGAAAAACTGGCTAGGGAAAATATACTAGCTTGAACGTCCACTAAAATGTGACTAGTTAATTATGTCTTTGGATTAATTAACTAAGTGAAGTATTTAATGCGTAGGCTAGTCGAAAGGTGTGCTTGACAATTCATATACGTGTTGCACACTGCGAAAGTGAGAATAGTTCTATAGATGTGTGGTCTGACCATCCCACAACCGGTAATAAGGTATACTCCACATTTCATTTTACAAGGATGTGGCAATTCAACAACATAATAGGATTTAATTAAGGAGTAGTGAGATTCTAAGTACATACGCTTTTTCTTTTATAAAAAGTTCACCAATTTACTTTTCTTGTCATTAGTTTATTTAGCAATTAAAAAACCAAACTCTTCCAAACCAGAGATTTTTACTTGCTTTCAAATAAATACAAAATACCGAAAATAATCTTCCCTCAACCCTTAGACTTATTCCGTCATACATTTCGAACTTAACTCACTATTCCACTAGAGAACGATCAATCCTGTGTCTTTCTTATACTACACTACAACGATTAGGTACACTGCATAGGAGGATTGTAAGACGTATTAGATTTTGCGAAATCCCGTCATCAGTTGTCAAATGGAATATTTAAAGGAATATTCTATGTGGATAAGAGGAAATGTAGTCATTTGAAATTCAAATTTAAGTGTTGGGTAAAGTTAGAAACTAACCATGGTTAAGTAAGAATGAGTTGGCATTGGTTATGATAGAATATGCCAAGGAATATCCTAAGCTTGGAGAGGAAGTGTGGATGTTGAAAAGGGGATAATTTTAAATTCAAATTCTAATTGTTAGAAGGTGAGGTGTGTGTACGTTGGCATGAATGTGACTGTGATGTGACGGTTTGGAGCCTAAGAATCAAATTCAAATTTCAAATTTGAATGTTAAGAGATAGGTGAGTATGGTTTGATGTAGAGAAGGTTTATTTGATTCAAATTTTGAATGTTTAGAAGGTGAGGAGAATGTCGAATATCGTGTTGGAATCGAGGGCAAAAGTATAAAAGTGTGTAAGAGAATGTTTGTGGTGTGAGTTGGCAAATTGAAATTTAAATCCAAGTGTTGTGAAAGAATAATGAAGTGGGATATTCTCAAAGTGGTCAAGGAAGCTATAATGTGTTAGAGGATGTGATTGATCATTTGTTTGTAATGTTGGGGACAAATAAATGATTAAGGAATGTGTGATGGAATGTGGAGAATAAATGAGATATGTAGAGAATGTGGAAAGACAAGGAAATTTTATGTGGGAGTATGTAGAGTAATAATTAGTTGGAAATGAAAACATACAAAGGATAATAAACTTCCAAATAATCTCAAAGTCAAGTAATCAAATAACATAATTCATGATTAAGCAACACTTTTCGTACTCAATAATCATCTTGATGCAAACAAGCTAAGTGCTTTGTACCACAAGAAAAGCACTTCCCATAAAGGGAAAGGATGCATTTACACAAAGAATCCTTGACTTAGTTTGACCAATGAGAGAGTAAACATGTTACGTGATTAATAGTAAACAAACATATATATACTCAGTAATAAATAGTAGTGATGGCAATTCTCGACACGACACGATAACCGACATGAAACCGACACGAAGTTAAACAGTGTTAATACAAATAAGCCGTAAAAACGTTTATTTATATTTTACGATCTTCTAATATTTTGTCGATAACAAACGTAAAACCATTTTAACGAAACAAATAAAATACGTAATTGGTTTGAACTAATAGTTTCTAACATATTCACATTTTCACATAAAACACAAAAATAAGTATAAGTGATTTTATGATTTATTATTACATATGTACAACAACTAGTGTTTACATATTTGGGTAAAATATACACATAACTAGTATGTAGTATATTGGGTAATATAAATGGGTAGAAACTTAAGTATCATAACCCATTGGGCAAATACATTGAATATAGTTGGGTACAACCCAAAGCCCATGACCTATGGAGCTTGACCCATAACCCATTGCATGACATCATGCTTATATCATACATGGATAATATCCATAACCCATGGATCAACCCATACCCAAGTGACTAAGTGCATTGCACTCAAGAGATACATTGTATCTAGCTAAAGATCCATGGATCAACCCATGACCCATGACCCATAACCAAAATACCCATGGGTAAAAGGGAGTGTCCCACGGATCCCTAGCTTTACGCTAGACGGATCCCTTGTGGAAGGGATCCGGGGAAGAGTAGAATTTTTCCTCTATAAATAGTGAGCCATTTCTTCATTGTTTCTCACCCCTTTCTAACATACTTTCCCCTAGAGTTAAAAACTCTCTAACCTCAGATCCAAGAGATCTTTGTTTGTAGTTTTGTTTTTGTGTGATCTTCTAGGTTCCTCTTAAAGGCAAGATCACCACCTTTGAAGTCGAGCAAGCTCAAGTCCATGAGTTGCCATGCTTCCTCATCATCAAGACTCTTGAAGAAGTCTTGTTGATGATTGTTTTTATTTTCTAAGAAGTGTTGAAGACATTAGTGAAAGGTGTCTCAAATGTCAAGACGAAGATATTAGTGAAGGGTATCTATCGTCCATATCATAAGCACTTGTGGTAGGTGCTTAGAAGTCAAGACTAGAAGCATTAGTGAAGGGTGCTTAGAAGTCAAGACACAAGACAGTAGTGAAGGGTGTCTTGAAGATCTAGTCAAAGGCATTAGTGAAAGGTGCCTTAGATGTACATTCTATATGGTGTGTTTCGATGTACAAGATAGATTAGAACTAGATCCAAAGATATTGATATTGTTAGGATTTAGTAAATCCAGTTATTAAAGAGTCGGTCACCTCAAGTATATGTAATCGTTAGAAAGCTCGTAGTCGTAGATTAGTTAATGTTTAGTAGTATTTAGTTTAGTAACACCGTGGAGGACGGACGGGTCTTTACCCACTGTATGCACGATCCTGACCCGTAGGTGGCGATTTATGTAAGAACTATAAATACTCTCTACCTCCCAAGGTAGAGTTGGAGCTCATAATAATATTTTTTCTTTCTTTCACTAAAGTTCCCAACCTCTAACTTTCTCTCTCTAAAACATCATTTATACGCCTCTTGTGTTTATGGTTTGATGTGTTTATGAAATTCAATATGTTACAAATGGTATCAAGAGCCATGGTTTGATCATCTCTCTTACATATCCTTGGATTTCTAGTGGTTTTAGATGGTTTTTGAGTTTGAAAAAGTTTAGTGGTTTTTGCATCATTTGGATTATTTCTAGTGTTAAAGTTTGAATTTTGAGTGTACTTTTGAGTTAAGAATCATTGTAAGTGCTTGGGTTTTGATTTGGTAAGCTTGAATCACTGTGGTTGAGCTTGTTTTGGATTGAAAAGTGTGTTTTTGAAGTTTTTCTTGCTAGCGACTTGGTTCTCGTTGTGTTTTTCATCATAGCGACTTACTTCAGTAAAAGGTAGCGAGTTACAGTGTGAATTGTTAGCGATTTGGTCCTAGCGACTTGTCTATTGAGACAAGCCGACAAACAGTACAACTTAGTGGATTCTCCACTAAGGCTAGCGACTTGGTGAAGTTAGCGACTTGGTGAAGTTAGCGACTTGCTTTCAATTTCGTTAGCGACTTGTACTCAGTATTCTTAGCGACTTTATGTTAGCAACTTGGACATTAGCGAGTTGTTCTTTAGCAACTTGACTATGTAGCGATTTGGTACTCTTAGCGACTTGGTGTTAGCAACTTGGACCTTAGCGAGTTGCTCTTTAGCGACTTGACTGTGTAGCGACTTGGTGCGTTAGCGACTTGTGTCCAGCGACTTGGGTCTTAGCGACTTGGTCTTAGCGACTTAGTTCAAGTATTCTTAGCGACTTGGTTGATTTTTGTAATCTGGTTTCTCTTGATTTAGTAAAATCCGTGAAAGAATCAATTTCGGTTTAATCATAGAGTTATAAAATCCGTGTAATCTGTTAACATGTCTACCAACGTACCTACAATCATCTCCCATTCTTTGAGGATGTTCAAGCGGTTGGTTCAGATACTGATCCACCCATGCTTGCGAGCTGACTACGACTCTTGGGCAACGAATCAGATTGTCTTGTCTTGGAAAGGAAAGCGAGTCAACATTCTCAAGTCTATTGATGAAGGACCTTATCGATTGAGACTACAAGAGACTTAATTGATACATCTGCGGATGGAACAATGATCTATGGAATAGACGGACCAAAGGCGTATGATGAGCTCAATGATAAGGAGAAAAGAGATTCGATCCGACATCGTGGCCTCAAACATTATACTTGTGGTCTTCCAAAGACATCTACAAGCTTATCAATCACAACACCGAAGCCAAGGTCGTTTGGGATAATGTCAAGATGCTTCTCTCGGGTTACGAATTGACAAAGGAAGGCAGAGAATCACATTTGTATGATGAATTTGAGCACTTTAAGATGAAGCCGGAAGAAAGTGTCTATGAGTATTACGTGAGATTCCACAAGCTTGTGAATGATATGAGGAATATCAAAATGACCATGCCAAATATTCAATCGAATTCAAAGTTTGTGAGCAACATGAATCCCAAATGGCATAAGTTTGTCACCTCGTGAAGCTAACCAAAGGATTGAAGAATACCAACTATGAGCAACTTTATGCATTCCTTCTTGAGAATGAGAGACATGCTATGTTTGAAAAAGGATTCTTGAGCAGTTCAAAACCAACCGGGGAGAAACAAGTTCATCAAATGACTCTGACTTTCTACACCAATGTTGGAATTACCACCAAACCTTCTCAAGTCATACCCATGGGTAGTGAAATCACAAACTCATTCCCGATCAAGTTTCAAGCAACACGATGCCAATGCGGTCATGGAACACTTTATCAATCAAGCGGCTCTTATGGTTAAACAAAACTTAACCTTCACTCCACATACTAACCGTCTTCACACTAACAATGAAATCAAGGCGCATCCAATCTACACAATCATGCTTTGGTCGAGATGGAAAGGTTACGGTGCAACCAACTCAAGGAAGACAATATGAACAAAGAAGAGGTGGAGTAGGAGGAGGGTATGTGGCAAATCGGAATAGAGGAAGGAATGGTAATCGGGGACAAGCAATGCCAATTAAGTCTTTGCAGCTGTGGTGGTGATGGACACACTGACATGGGCGCACTTCTCCAAAGCGTCCTCAAAATGTAGAGTACTTCAAAGACAAGATGTTACTTGTGCAAGAGAATAATATAACGATCAAACCCCATGATTACACTAAGGAAAATTGGATATCCTTGAACATGTTTAAGCCTCAAACTCAATTAACCCCGAGCGGATCTTTTGGAAGAAAGATATGGATAAGCTAAAAGTTAATGTACTTGTTGAAACAAACACTCCCTTAGGAAAATGCTGCGACTCATGTGTATCCTCCAAATACACCAATGCATCTAGTTCCTAGATCTATTGCCACTAATAGCAAGACCTTAATCGGCATGTATGTTGTTTATCAATTGTTTGTTGATTTTGAGAAAACATGTAAGAAGAGAATCACACCCTGGGGATAGCGAGGGAAAGGGGTTTGAACAAACAATTAAAAGGTCAATTTGAGAGTCTTCAAAAGGGATAAATTGAGATATTAAAGAAATGGAAAAGGAATTTGATGCAATGATAGTTGAAGTAAATGACTATGAGCAAGGAACTCAAATATAATGAAGTTGAAAGGAAGAACTTGCACATCTTAAATGAGAATTTGATTTCGAGTTGTGTTGCTCAAGATGTGTTTTATCTTTGTTACTAAGCACTCTATTCTTTGTTTCTCGATTTCATGAATTATCTATTGTATTGAAAGTTTCCCATGATCGTGTCATTGAGCTTGAAAACAAAACTCATAACTAAGTGAGAAAATTGATCGGGATGATTACGATAATTTGGTAAAACATCTTTCTAAATTAGAAGTTGAACATTTTGATTTACAACTAAAATATCAACATCTTAAAGAAAATGTCAAAACCTCAAATATCAAGACATCCTCGGATGTTCCATAGTTTGATGCGAGTTTTCGGATAAACAAAGCGTGATGAACAGATTCAAGCGCATTGTAACACGATCGAGAAAGTTGAAAGCCCAAATCTCTCAATTAAATGGTGAAAAGAACAATGTGTTGGCTCCCAAATGCCTCCTCCTTTAGATTCTCGGTATTCTCAAACCTTTCATCTTCAAAACTTAGTTAATGCTTTACAAAAGAAAACAAGAGTTTTCTAGAAGAAAATGAAAAGTTAAGCGACACTTTAAAGAGTTATATGATTCAATGAAAGTCACTCGTGACAAAAACAACGAAAAATAACGTCTTTACAAAAGGAAATTGAGAATCGAGGAGTCGGGAAACATGGAAGCGCCACTTGTTTTTAATGAGAATGTTGCATCAAAGTCATCCTCGGATGCTAAATATGTTGTGATTGTTAAATACATTCCTCCTCATCTTAGGAATAATGAACCTGTGTTTCACAACTATTGTGCTCACCTTAAGGATAGTCTAGAATGTCTTCGTGAGATTGTGGAAGAGGATTTTATAAATAAGCCTCTTGACAGTGAAATTAGGTTTGCGTGCATTCAAGCCAAACGATCTCAAGAACTGCTAGAATGTTTAATAACAACATGTCCTAAATCCTTAGGTGCAAAAGGAAAAGCTGTGATGCCTTGTTCTATGCCTAGTGGCAAGCATACAAACCATTATATGCCCGGTTTCAAGAAAGTGAACAATAATGTGCCTTCAAGTAGTTCAGATCCCTGCACTTCTAGTTCAGGAATGCAAAAAGTAGCAAAACCAACTAATGTTCAAATTCCCTCTACAGGAGTAAAAAGTGATACCAAAGCAAGCGGGTCAAAGCCTCAAGGCAACACAAATAATGATAGGACCTTGCATGCTAGGAATGTTTAGTGGAAGAGAGTAGAAGATCACCTTAGGGAGAATTTGAATAAGACAAATCGTGTTGATTCTAGTGTTAGCTCTAAGCGTCTTGTAATTAATCTGAATCGCTACTACTGGCAAAATATGTAATGATGATTGCGTGGTTTACGTTACTAATCTTGAATGTGGTGTGAATGATTTGTCTAATGTTGTTAAATGCCCGTTAAAAATGTTAATGCTAAAAATCAAGTTAAGAAGGCTAAAAGGCAAAGGCGAAATAAAGTTAGAAAACAGTGGAAACCGGGAAGGAAATTTAGTAATATAGGTTATCAATGGATACCCCACGGGCATAAGGTTAATGAGTTTTGCCCTAAATTTGCTAAGTCAATGCCAACTAGAAAATGGATGCCTACTAGTAGAACTATTCCCTTAAGAATTGAACATACTTTGAATAGGTCAAATATAGACACTACTAGTTTGCATCTATTTCTAATGAGTCCATTGTTTCTACTTACGATGTGGGTGTTCCAATCTGGTTTACTAACCAAATGGAACCCATTCTTGCATGGGGATCCTAATTATCCGATTATCCATTCTTATGCATGTTCAACTGCGGATCGTTCATATCGTTACGTGGTACTGGACTCAGTTGTTCCAAGCATATGATTGGAGACGGTCACGGCTCATGAACCGTGAGTAAATTTATCCGGGCTGTGAGATTCGGAAGCGATCATTTTGGTGCTATTATGGGTTATGGAGATTACGTGGTTGGAGATAGTGTGATTTCCATGATATATTATGTTGAAGGTCTTGGACATAATCTATTTTACGTCGGACAATTTTGTGACTCGATTTAGAAGTGGCCTTGAAAACATACTTGCTTTGTTAGAGAACTTGATGGTGTGGAACTTCTCGGAGGAACTCGTGGTTCAAACCTATACACCATCTCTATCGAAGATATGATGAAATCTTCACCCATCGATTTTGGCATCAAAGGCTTCCAAAACTAAGTCATGGCTATGGCACCGTCGTCTCAATCACTTGAACTTTGGTACCATAAACAATCTTTCTAGAAAGGACTTAGTAAGAGGATTACCCAGTTAAAGTATGAAAAGATCATCTTTGTCCGACTTGCCAATTGGGAAAAAGCACAAAATATGCCCACAAACCAAAACCCACAAACTCGATAATGGAAGTTCTTCATACCCTTCATATAGATTGTGCGGACCAATGAGAGTGCAAACAATAAATGGTAAGAAATACATTCTAGTAGTTGTTGATGACTACTCGATTTACTTGGGTAAAGTTTTTAAAGACAAAGGGTGAAACTCCGGATGTCATCTTCAAACTTATCAAAGCGACTCTGAGTCCGACTCAACAATCTTGTTAGAATTGTTCGAGCAGACAATGGCACGAGTTTGTTAACAAAGACTTAATTCGGTTTTATGAAAGTGTTGGAATCGGTCATCAAAGAAGTGTTCCACGAACTCCTCAACAGAATGGTGTAGTTGAAAGGCTAAATCGAACTCTTGTGGAAGCCGCAAGAACAATGCTAATTTATTCAAAGGTTCCAATGTTTCTATGGGTGAAGCCATTGCCTTGCTTGCTACACCCAAAATCATTCCCTTATTCACACCTCTCATGGAAAAAATCCATATGAACTTGTCCATAAGCG
Organism: Chrysanthemum lavandulifolium; assembly: GCA_022545495.1. Lineage (NCBI taxonomy): Eukaryota > Viridiplantae > Streptophyta > Magnoliopsida > Asterales > Asteraceae > Chrysanthemum > Chrysanthemum lavandulifolium. Next base: position 278,108 of record JAHFWF010000081.1, read on the forward strand.
AAAACCTAATCTATCCTACCTTCGTGTGTTTGGTGCTTTATGTTACCCAACTAATGACGGTCAAGATTTAGGTAAACTAAAAGCTAAAGCGGACATTGGAGTATTTGTAGGTTATGCACCAAACAGAAAAGGATACCGAATCTACAACAAGAGAACCCGAAATATCATGGAAGCGATTCACGTTCGTTCGATGAGTGACCCGGTCAAATGGCTCCGGGACAATCGATTACGGACCCGCATTTCAACCTTTATCCGGTAGTCAATCGGTTCTACTCTTGTTTCTAATCCTCACAAAGCAACTCCTTATGTACCTCCTTGAAGATGATTTGAAGAAATTATTTGATCCTATGTTTGATGAACACTATGAGCCAAGTGCTAATGATATGTCGGTTCCATCAACGAGCTGCCTCTATCCGGTCAATGAAGTTAACTCTTCGGTTTCAATGTCATTAAGTCAAGAGGCGCCTTCTGCGATCACTCTGTCTCATCAACAAATCATCAATCATCAGTGTACACAATGGAAATGTTCTTTGCTATTACGAATGATGAAAACCCTTTTGCTTCTCCGGAAGATGAACCCTTTGAAACATATTTGCTCATGAGTCATCATCGAACCATCTTCTTGAGGAGATATCAACTCGCTACCTCGGTTCTCAACAACAACCACATGAACACCTTAGAAAATGGACACATGATCATCCATTGGACAACATCATTGAAACCTTTCCATCCAGTATCCATACGGAAACAACTTGCAACCGATGCCTTATGGTGCTTCTTCAACTCCGTACTCTCTAAGATAGAACCAAAAGGCGTGAAAGCGCCATGAATGAAGGCGGTGGTTCAATGCCATGCAAGAAGAAATTCATGAGTTTGATCGACTAGATGTATGGAATTAGTACACGCTCCAGTTGTGCAATGATCATTGCTCTAAAGTGGATCTACAAAGTAAAACTTGATAAGCATGGTGATGTTTTGAAGAACAAGGCTCGATTGGTTGCAAGGATACCGTCAAGAGGAGGTATTGACTTTGAAGAATCATTGCTCCGGTTGCTCGTATCGAGGTGATAAGGTTTTAAAGGTACCATTTGAGGGTCGTTTAAGTCCTTATTTGATCACTTTTGTATCCGTTATTGCTTAATATCGTTCCTTTTCACTTTTAGGTCTCTTGAAGGCAAAATCTTGGAATGGCACTTATTTGGACGAAAAGGCGAATATATGAAGAAAATGGCCAAAGTCGAATCGAGACACTGAAAGGGGCTGTCGTGAAAGCATCAAGGCGGCGTCGGTGTTAATTTGCGGCGCCGTCGGAGGATTTTGTGACGATCGGTGGCCAAATACCCTATTTTCGGGTGACACCGTCGCAAGGTTAACGTGGCCAAGGCGAAACCCTATGGCGGCGACACGCGGCGACACGAAACGGCGCCACCTTATGTTTCGTGAGAGTCTTAGAGAGTGAAAACCTAAAACCGAACCTAAGGTGTCTTATACGAGTATTTTAGGGTTTTAAACCCTATCTTACATCAAGATAAGTATTTACTTCATTAATTCAATTATGTGTGTATGCTTGCATGTTCTCCATGTCCGCTAATTTATTTGTGTGTTTGCTTAGGAAGTATGAAACTTAATTATTGAATATTGATTGGTTGTTTCTTATCTTAGTTGATTAATGATCTAGTAATGCGATAGGTCATTCGTTGTGTACTTAATGCTTGATTCATCTTTGTGAACCTTAGAATATGATTACGAGTAGTTGTAGGCTAAATTATCCAAAGAGTGCCTTAGAGTAAGAGTTTATCATCCCTAGTGGGTTTTGTAGGCGAGACCCTTTGGTAAGTTCAAAGAGTTGGGAGAAAGCATACCCTACAACTTTAGACACACAACGCAACTAAGAATAAGGACGTGACAACTCAACCATCAATAGGAGATAATTAAGGAGTAGTATAACCTAAGTAAACACATCTTTAAACTATCATACGAGCACACATTAATTTGACATAGACTCCCACAACCTTAGTTTAGATAATTAGATAATAGTAGAGTAATCGGTGAAATACCAACCCCCAAATCCAATACCGAGATTCGTACCTTTCCATTTCATAAAATATAAAAATACAAAATAATCTTCCTCAACCTTAACCTTAGCATAGTAACTTCTTACTAGCATTCCTATTCCCTAGAGAGCGATATCAATACCGTGGCTTACCCTAATTACTACACTACAACGATTAGGTTCCTTGCCTAGGGTGTTATAAAACTTGCTCGAAGAAAGGAAGTTTCCTTGACCCCGAACGACGCGTGTGGCGTTATCAAGTTTTAGGCGCATTGCGGGAATAGAATAGCTAGTTAGTAGTCCACCTCGTTTAGGTTCTTTGCTTGATTCCTATCAAGTAAATTTTTCTCATTTTAGCTTTCTCTTGGTCTATCCCTTTCTTCGTGACCTTTGTTCGTAACACCCATCACTTTTCATCATGGAGGATGATGACCAACCACCACTCGATAACCAACAACCAAACAACGCTTCACCACCAAACAAATACCCACCGCTTGACCCGACCTTTGCTAACCAACTTGAGCCCGTATCATGAGTGAGATTGGAGCTTAGGAAATTAAATATGATAATTGAGAATACACTCGAGGAAGCCCTTAAGGAATCGATCAACCGTTAGATAGTGATTCGACTACAAGTGATTCGGATGATGATCTAGAAGAAGGAGATTATAAGATGTTAGAAATTATGGAGGTAGTAAGGAGAAGGGAGAACTTAGGGAGTACTTTGATTCATACCCTAAAGGAAAGAAACCGCTTATCACCATAATGTGGTCAATTTTTCAAAACCACCTTCGAGCCTCGTATAAGGAAGGAAACCTAAAAACATCAAAATACCGTGTATGATTGGATACTTATATAGGGATCACACCTACATTGATTATAAGGCACCCATGAATATAATGTCTAGGCTCTATTACAATTGGATCATAAGCAAAAGCTAGAGCCTATGAGGACCCCTTTCGCCCTAAGAAAGCAAGTAACTATGTGGGGAGGGCTAAGGGATTGCGTGTTCATAGGTAACTTCACATATAGGTGTGATTTCATGATTCGGAAAATGCCAAAGGAATCATTGATGGGTTTTAGGAGGCGTGATACTTGGGAAACCATTTATAGAAGAGTCTAAGATGGTTTATGATAAAGAAAGGGATAATCGAGTTCTCAAATGAAGCCGAGAGTGTTAAATATATAATGCCCCATAAAAATAAAATTATAAGGGCATGGATGATTTAGATGTAGATAACATTCGGCATTCAAGTAGGTTAGAAAAACAAAGTCTACTACCTTGCTTGTCTTGAACTAGGGCTGAATATATTCGTGATGAAAGAAGAGTTAAGGAGATCGAATGGGCCTCTAAGATTAAAAAAAGCGTGGGAGCACGACTATGAGTCTAGCTACAAGACTCTTAAATAAAGAAAAGCGCTTCGTGGGAGGCAACCCATGCTTAATTGTTTGCTTATTAGTGTCATATATCTTTTATTAATTGTTTATCCTCATGTTTAAATTTGTAAAATGCTTTATTTTATTTTTAACCTCGTCTTAATTGCATATAAAGGTATTTTACATAAGGGATAAGTGTAGGGAGGATTACACGTTTTCAAAAGAAGCGTAAACATGAGAATAACAATTAACTAAAAGATATTTATGTTTGTTTGTTCGAGTCAAATGCTTGTATCGAGTCATAATGGATGTTTTGCGAAATTTTCCAGATTCTAATGATGTAAATCTTCTAAATTTTTCCAACAAATCGGAGACCGGTTTTTGTCGGGATAACTTTGGCGTCGAGATTGCAACTGACGGCGTGGGAAGGAGTAAAAACATCAGATTACTTTTTTTCGTTTTCGAGCTACTTATAAATTTTTGGAATTTTCTAGGTCTTAATTTTCTTAAAATTACGTAAACATCCATTCCACAAGCATTATATCCTAGTTTAAATCGAGTCTTATATATATTATTACCGCCGATTTTACGTGAAGGTTTCGTTTGTTTTCTTCAAGTGTGCGAGTTTAGTTTGTCAAGAAGAAGTTACATAAGATTGGAAGGAGCTTTTCACATGATAATTCTTCTTGAAAAGTTTAACCACCACTTTACGGATCCTACCGAGCTAATCGGGGAGTATTAGTTTCTTCGTTTTAATTACCTTCCATTATCATAACTTTGATACTTCGGGGAACATTGGGGACAATGTTCAGTTTAAGTGTAGGGAGGGAAAATAAAATGGGAACTTTGAAACTATGCTTATCCTTGATTATTTGCTTTGTCCAATTGCATTTGCGTAATAAACCATGAGAAAATGTCGGTTAGGGTAATTTTGGCACCAAATTTAAAATTTTTCTTGACATATAGGAGTGGGCCATTAGTCTTAACAAAAGCGTCTCATGGATAGGAAGTTGCATGATTAGCACAAAAACCCTTTACCACCCAAATTCCACCCAAAATGTGAGGATCGCCCTTAGATTAGTAGGAATTAAAGCATTCATCTTCAATGCTTAGAGTGTGAACCGGTAGTATATTAGATTCTAGAACTTGTTTTGTGATGCATTCGAGATCGCAAGTGAGGCTACACTTGTATAGTTAGGAATAACTAAATGATAAGAGGCATTAGGATAAACCCTTGTTTGATACCCGTAATATAATTACTTCTTCCACATCGGTTGAGTAATTCCCCACACCCTTTACGTTGTACTCATCTTTAGTACACGATACCCTAGTTAACCCCTCGAGCCTATCCTTTTCGCGGTTCTCGTGATGTTTCGGTTTTTCGAATATCAATGAAAAGCATTGTTTACACCCCACCCCAAATATACACCCAAATCGCCTTAGCCTACCCCTTATGCACTCACTTTTAGTGCAAATGTTTGTTATCACCCTAAACCCTTAGTTCGGTTATCTAGTTGCTTGCATAAGTTGCTAAGTCGAGTCATATCCTTTGTATCAGTTTTAGGACGATTGGGATTCATGGGAAAAGTTAAAGTTTATTCAAATTCCTTTGTTTGCGTAATAATGTACCCCAGTGTTTTGATCTTTTCAAATTCGGGTCAAAATAGTGTTAGAGTAATAAAAACTCAAGTGTAGGGATGTGCCTATAAATCCCTATCATTTTGATGTTACCGTAGAGGATGGTAGAGTAAAGTGTGTGAAAAAAAAAAAAAAAAAAAAAAAAAAAAAATCGAAAAAATAGAAAAGAAAAAAAAAAAATATAGAGTGTAAAAAAAAAAAAAAAAAAAAAAAAAAAAAAAAAAAAAACAAAACACGGGCTACCATCCTACATCTATCCTTTAAATTTATGTTTGTTTATTTCGTTACCTAGAGTTTTAGAGTGTCGAGTCTTGGCTTAGCAGCGTCATTCTTCGTATGCATTTAACATAGAGATTTTGACTTGCCACCACTAAATAGCCTATCCCACCAAACCCTTGTTTCCCTACCGTAAGCCTAACATTACAACCCTTTAAAAGACCTCTTTGATAGTCTTTCCTAGGTGCTTACGCCACAGCGATGGAGGTTTGATCTATTCTCAAGCCTATGGTAATCTATGTACTAGGACCGGTTAATGAGTGTTTATCTTCCATTTCCGATTTGTTATATTTCATATACACCCGAGAGAGATGTGAGTACCCAAACACCCCATGTGAGGTATTAGTATGTAATTTATGTGCTTGTTATGACTTTTGCGGGGCTTATATGTGTTGTGGACCATTTTGAATTAATGCTTCATGACCCCTAACTTATAAATTAATTGGCTAAAAGCACATTTGCTTGAGGACAAGCAAATAACAAGTGTAGGGATATTTGATAAGGTTTTAAAGGTACCATTTTGAGGGTCGTTTAAGTCCTTATTTGATCACTTTTGTATCCGTTATTGCTTAATATCGTTCCTTTTCACTTTTAGGTCTCTTGAAGGCAAAATGCTGGAATGGCATTTATTTGGACGAAAAGGCGAATATATGAAGAAAATGGCCAAATTCAAGAATCGAGACACTCTGAAAGGCGAGCGGGACGGCGTCGGTGTTGAAGGCGTCGCGGCGTCGGTGTTAGTGCGGCGCGTCGGAGGATTTTGTGACGATCGGTAGACCCAAATACCTATTTTCGGGTGGGCGCGTCACGACAAGGTTAACGTGGCAAGGCGAAACCCTAATGGCGGCGACACGGCGGCCACGAAACATAAGGTGGCGCCGTCGCATATGTAATCTTATATATAGAATCAATTTTTCGGTTTTAGAGAGTCTTTTGGGTGAAAACCTAAACCGAACCTAAGGTGTCTTGTACAGTATTTTAGGGTTTTAAACCTATCTTACATCAAGATAAGTATTTACTTCATTAATTCAATTGTGTCTTTGATTAATTGTGTGTATGCTTGCATGTTCTCCATGTCCAAGCTAATTTATTTGTGTGTTTGCTTAGGAAGTATGAAACTTAATTATTGAATATTGATTGGTTGTTTCTTATCTTAGTTGATTAATGATCTAGTAATGCGATAGGTCATTTGTTGTGTACTTAATGCTTGATTCATCTTTGTGAACCTTAGAATATGATTACACGAGTAGTTGTAGGCTAAATTATCCAAAGAGTGCCTTAGAGTAAGAGTTTATAATCCCTAGTGGGTTTTGTAGGCGAGACCCTTTGGTAAGTTCAAAGTGTTAGGGAGAAGCATACCCTACAACTTTAGACACAACGCAACTAAGAATAAGGACATGACAACTCAACCATCAATAGGAGATAATTAAGGAGTAGTATAACCTAAGTAAACACATCTTTAAACTATCATACGAGCACACATTAATTAGACATAGACTCCCACAACCTTATTTTAGATAATTAGATAATAGTAGAGTAATCGGTAGAAATACCAACCCCCAAATCCAATACCGAGATTAGTACCTTTCCATTTCATAAAATATAAAAATACAAAAATAATCTTCCTCAACCTTAACCTTAGCGTAGTAACTTCTTACTAGCATTCCTATTCCCTAGAGAGCGATATGAATACCCGTGGCTTACCCTAATTACTACACTAGCGATTAGGTTCCTTTGCCTAGGGTGTTATAAAACTTGCTCGAAGAAAAGGAAGTTTCCTTGATGCCCCGAACGAGCAGCGTGTAGCGTTATCACGAGGCAATCGAGAATCTTCTTGGCTAATCTGCAAGTAAGAACATGGTAGTCTATCAGATTGATGTAAAGGCGGCGTTTCTTAACGGAGATCTTAAAGAAGTCGTATCGTCGGCCAACACGAAGGCTTTGTGAATCGAGCATCCTACTCGCGTCTATCGTTTGAAGAAGGCTCTTTATGGTTTAAAGCAAGCTCAAGGGCATGGTATGATCGCTATCAAAGTTTCTTATATCTAATGGATTGACAAAGAGCGATTGATCCGACATTGTTCACTAGAAAGTCATGCAAACATTTAATTCACGTTCAAATATATGTTGATGATATCATCTTTGCCTCGACGGACCCCAATGAATGTGACCGTTTTCAAATGAAATGGGTTCAAAATTTCAAATGTCAATGATGGGACAAATGTCATTTTCTTGGGATTACAAATTTCACAAAGTCCCGAGGCATTTTATAAATCAATCTAAATATGCAAATGAGATTTTAAAGAAATTTGGATTTGATTCGATGACCTGTTGACACTCCCATGATAGGCGTACTAAAGCGGATGAGGACCACTCGGGGATCATGGTAGACCAAACGAAATATCGTAGTATGATTGGATCTACGATGTACCTCACGGCCCGATGGACCGAGACATTACATTCATTGTTTGCATGTGTGCTAGATATCAAGTTAAGCCTACCAAAAGTACCTTGAAGCGGTTAAGCGGGTCTTCGGTATCTCAAGGAACCATCAATATGGGACTTTGGTACCGAAGGACACCGGTATGTCACTAACGACCTATGCAGATCTTGATCATGCAGGATGTCAAGATACACGTCGAAGCACGTCTGGAGGTGCTCGATTTTGGGAGATAAGCTTGTGGTGGTCTTCAAAGAAGAAAATGAGTAATTCTATTTCCTCTCTAGAGGTGAATACATAGCCATGTCATCTTGTTGTGCTCAAATCCTATGGATGAGATCCCATTATCGACTATGGCTTTGAATTCAACAAAATTCCTCGTATTGTGATAATAAAGTGTTATTGCTCTCTCATGCAACAACGTACAACACTCAAGAGCAAAGCACATCGACATTCAACATCACTTCATCGGGGAGCAAGTAGAAAGCGGTGTGGTGGAACTCTATTTTGTGAGGTCGAATACCGGTTAGCGAGACATCTTCACCAAAGCTCTTCCTAGGAACGTTTGAGTTTATCCTCCACGACTTGGTCTAAACAACGGAAACACTCAAACGTCTTCAAAAGGAAAACTAGGAGTAAAGGTCTTTCTTCACCCATCTCTTGTATATATTCATTTTGAAAAGCAAATAGAAAAATATAAAACTTTCAAAAATCTATAAAATTTGAAAATCTTTAAAAAATTCAAAAAAAAAAAAAAAAAAAAAAATTGTCTTTTTGTCATGTTTTCTCGATTCGAAAATATCTACGGTCTTTGTCTTTGTCATTCATAGAATGACACGGGACTTTAGATGTTGTTCGAATGTTCTTAAAAAAAATCAAAAATATTTTTGAGAGAAAGTGAAACAATGGTTTATTGTCATTTCAGGCAATAACCCGCTTTTCAAAGAAAGAACAGAGCCATGATTTATCTTGTTTTTCAAAACTCATGCTCTGATTCTATAACAATTACTAACTATCTAATGAAAACTAATTGCTTTGAAAAATAACTGGACTCTAATTTTGAAAATCATCTGGACTCAACGTTTGTCAAAATATCTATCTCTCAATCAACAACTTATGTCATTGATTGAGGGAGAATGATTTCAATTAAATCAAAAGGTTATTAAGTCATACAATTGTTTTCAAAAGATACTCATGCATGTTTAATCAATGGGTTTAAAGTCTCATAATCCGATCCTTATCGATTAAAATGTTTTCATAATCAAGTCACAATTCTCCTCAAAAGCTTTCAAAATCAATTTAAATCTAGAGATCACAAATCTCAAATGAGTAGAAAATTGTGATCGGGGAGAATTTGTGATTTAAATTGGATTTAAACTAATAATTCGATAAATAGTTTCACAAGTGTTTTGCAAGCTTTCCTCCCCACATGTGCCAAACGATTTCAAATTTTCCATGCACATGTTGAGGGGGAGCACCCTTTTAAAAAAACCACAAAGAATTAAAACGTGATTGATTTTTCTCTAAGTGCAGGTTCCTTCTAATATGTGCAAAACTCTTTAAAACCTCGAAGCGCATATTAAGGGGGAGCAAACTTATGAAAACCTCGTCCTTCCTCAATATGCTTTATCTACTTGATTTGATCAGGGAAGTGATGTTGATATCTTTTAGAAAATGGTAATCTAAGAAGTTAATTCTTCCTCTTGCCTCCATGTGCTAAAACGATTTCTAATACATGATGCACATGTTGAGGGGGAGCTCTTTTTTTCTAAAAATATCAAAAACAATTCAGGTACAAAATGCTTTGATAATATATCACAAACATCTGGATTGATTTTCAAATGGTTTTCAATTGGTTCCAACGGCATATGAACAATACCAAAATAGACCGACCAAATTTACTTTATGTATGGTGATATAAGGATGGTTAGGTTAGGTATTCGTTCCCACGATCCGCCGAGCTGGAGGGATCTACCGAGGACAATCCACTAGATAGTGTAGAGTCCTTAGGTTTGATGAAAAATAGGAGAAAAGTGAGATATGAGAAGAGTGCGGATGAGATAGAGCTAGGCGGAATAAACCCAACAAGGTTCTAGTTATGAAATCTCGGTAAGCTTGAAGAGGATGAAGAATGAAAAGAATTGAATGTGAAAAGGGTGAAAAGAAATAGCCTTCAATAATTCAACCTTAGGCGATCGGGTTCAAGGGTATACTCTTGGTGTTTACTAAGGTAACATCGGTATTGAAGACAAGGCGTCATGGACCCAAAGTGGCCTTTGCACTACATCTTCCCAAGCTACTCAAGTTCCTCTTAAAGGGCTTGTTTCATTCTCACGGGAACCTACATAATCTATCGACTCTCTTAGAGATTGTTGATATTGAAGAAGGACCCTCCCTAGTCTCGGCATAGGAAACCAAATTTGCACAATTGAGTCTAGAGCCACGAGACCATCAAATAAATCTCATTAGGACACATCAATGAAGACTCTCTATTTCACACAATGTGGAAAGAGATTTTATCTTATGAGTCCTACGCATTATCCTTGTGGTATTGCGGAACATCGAGTGATATGAAAACATATTCACAATGAAGATGGAAAGCCTTCTAGAGCCAACATCAAACAAGCTCCGGTGGGTGGCATGTGAGATCTATCCAATAGATCAACCATGTGAAACCGGATAGAAACAATGGGCGATTCAATCTTTTGAATCAATCACGGTTCAGTTATGGATTGTGGATACCTTTGAAAACCGCTCGTTGTGCTTAAAATCCTTTTCCTTAGCACATCGACCGTGTACTAATATTTCAAAATAAAAGGTATTAATGATTGATAATTAATTTTCTTTAAAACCTTCGTTGTATTGCAAAAACAATTTCTATTGAGCGATACACGATTGTTTTCAAATCTCTTCTTATCAATCGGTGAATCTCAATTATTTGGTTCACTCGCTCCGTGTTGTCTTCTTTGAGGCGTTCGGTTTGAGAACAACTAGAACATTGCGAAACCCTGTCAAGGAAATTCTTGAATTATACGATCACAGGAAGTACTTGTCTTGATCAGCGGGGAACCGTGGGCGTGTACCTCAATTCAACGAAAGTGATCAAAGACACTTTTGTGCGCTTTATTGCTAGCTGTTGTATGCGGTACGCGGACGTTTCGGTGATCGAATGAAGCGGTCAATCCATAGCCGCATGCTCACACAACACATTCATTTCTAAAGAAATCATGATTAGTGCATCCATGACTCGATATTTTCACTCCATGCTTACCGCTCTGCTTTGCAAATATCATGAATCAACTAAAGCTTCGCTACTCGATGAGAATATATCTTGATCCGAATGTGAGCATGTTGGCCCAAATGTCACAACATCACATAATACCAACACCACAATGGAAGAGTCAGAGATCTATGTTTATTGATGATCTCAAAGCTGGCTCAAAACTCATTATCACGTGGATCAGTTAAAGACCTCCACATTGATTATCCAAACATGCAATAATGAAGAATCAATTACTACGAGCTACAGAGCAAAGAACATTAACAAGAAACCAAGAACAATCTAAGTGTAATATCTGTTTGTATTCTATATATTTTGAGGTGACCTCCTTAGGGGAGATTGTTAGGATTTAGTAAATCCGGTTATTAAAGAGTCGGTCACCTCAAGTATATGTAATCGTTAAGCTCGTAGTCGTAGATTAGTTAATGTTTAGTAGTATTTAGTTTAGTAACACCGTGGAGGACGGACGTGTCTTTACCCAGCTGTATGCACGATCCACGGCCCGTAGGTGGCGATTTATGTAAGAACTATAAATACTCTCTACCTCCCAAGGTAGAGAGTTGGAGCTCATAATAAGATTTTTCTTTCTCTCACTAAGTTCCCAACCTCTAACTTTCTCTCTCTAAAACATCATTTATACGCCTCTTGTGTTCATGGCTTGATGTGTTTATGAAATCTAATATGTTACAGATATCCTTGATGATGTTGTAGAAAGGAGTTGATCTCCTTTTGGGATTAGTCGTTGGTGTAGTGTTGGGTAGTAATTCCTACATTGCAATGGAACTAGGTGCTTAGCCTAGTACCTAATAAAGGGTAGGCGACGTTGTGTAGGTGTGGTTCACCTTGGGTGAAAGAACCGGTGATTAGCTAGCACAGTATAAAGGGTAAGCGATGTTGTGATAGGTGTGGTTCACCTTGGAGTGAAAGAACCGTGGTTAGCCTAGCACGGAAAAGGGTAGGCGACATTGTGAAGGCTTCTTCGCCATAAGGAGATTGGTGTAGTGATTACGAACTCTCGAGTAGGTGACTCGGGGAGTGGAGTAGGGCAAGGAAGGTGTCCTTGTAGCCGAACCACTATAAATACTCACGTTGTGGTTTTGTGCTTCTTACTCTTATCTTTTCATTACATATCTTTATATGCTTGTTTATTAACATCCAACACACACATCCAAATAGATTAACATAAGTCGATCTAAATAGTTTAAAAGGAAGTTTTAATTGGCAAAACTATTCAACCCCCCTTCTAGATTTCCACAATTGGCATCAGAGCTTCGTTACCAAGTTTCTTGAAGTATATTGTACTTTAGAAACTTGATACGATCCTTGGTTAATTGAAAACTACAAAGAAGGTTTTTCATAAAAACAAACACCATGTATTTTAAAACTATATGTTTGAATGTTGATTTGATAACAACATTTTTCTTATTTACTTTTTCATTTAATTGCACTAATCTTCTTTGTCATGTTGATTAGTCAAAGATCATACCACCAAGCTTTAGGAATCGCTTGGTAACAAGAATACCTTCCTTAAGAAGGTATCTTAAACGCAAAGGAGCGGGAATCGTCTAAGTGACATTTGTTGTGTCATTTGTAAAGACATTCCTAAGTGCGCTAGAAGTATGATTTTCTTTTTATTTTGCTTGATAATTAAGTATGCCTATTTAGGTATTTATATGATTATCTTTTGTGCATATACATGTTTTACATGAAGCTTCATTAGGAAGCCTTTTTCTCACATATGTGTTATTTCTTTTTCGTCTAAAGCCGTGGTATATAAAACTTATGTTTTATTTCTTTTAATCCAACAATAAAACAAAACACAAATTTCGAAAAATTCTTCTTCCCCATAAATATGCCACTCGACGCCCACTTTATCAAATCCCCACTTTTTCAAATCTTCCAATTTCAAAAATTCCCTCTCACTCAAAACTTCATCCTCCTCTCCATTTCATCTCAACCGAAACCAAGAAGAATCGTCTTCAACATGGTTTACATCGCCTTCGTGCTCATCGTCTTAACACTCATCGCACTTGTGTTCCCTATGATGAAGTTCACATATGGAGACATTTACTTTGTGTTGTTAATCTACATTAGGGTTATATACCCAATCCTTTGTATCATCCTTAGCATTGAAATGAAATATTACTAATAATCTAAGTTTATCTAGGTTATTATCATAATGTGTTTATCATTTCTCTTTGTTTTATTTCTTTCTCTCGTGATACATTAGAAGTCATGTATGCATGTTAAAAGAAAATGTAGGCTAAAATACATAGCTTGGTATAAAACTATGAGATCTAAAAACCTATGCTTTTCATAAAATCATTTACGCCTTCTGAGATCTACGGATCCCGGAAGACATACTAGCCGGATCCCTTTTGTAAAGGAACCGTGGGATCCGTCCTCTTGGAGAACAGTTTTCTCATGCAAATTAATAACCACTTTTCTTCTAAAAGCAATACTCCACTAGTATGTCAAAACCATAAGTGAGTTATGTGTCATTGTTGTTAAAAACCATTGTTAATAAAAATCGGTAAAAACATTAGATAATCATAGGTTGACCACAAATATCACTTTCTATTAACTCATCATCTCTATAGGTTCAACTATGACGCATGAATATGAGTTTGATTTTTCACTCACTAGCGTCTACACTCCGAACATCTCCCTTGAGCCCAACACACTGGCAATCATGTCCGTGGGTTCAATAATCTCGAAAACCGTCACTTCCACGAAGGACGTGTTGAGACACCTCTCACAATTCGAAGAAGGTATCAATACCTCCTTCCGAGCCATAGGACTAGAATGTCTTCTTGAAATCAATGAGAAGATATGTCCAAGGTTCATAATGGAATTCTTCCGTCAAGTTGAACTCGTTCGTAACGAGGATCGCTCTCTATCCCTTTGGTTTTATATCAAAAACCAAAAGTTTACTTTAACTCTTGGGCATTTCACATCCTCCGAATTCCAAATCATGGACAATGTGCCTTCACCAAAGATTGGTCTCTTGATTCTCTCTTCAACTTTTGTGAAGAAAATAGTCCATATTGTTCTCACATTCCTTCCCCACAAGACTTAATTCGCATATTATGCAAACCCCATCACTCCAATTCAAACATCATCTACACACGGGATATTCTTGAAGAGTACAAGCCCTTGCACTCATCCTACGTGAAAATGTTTGGAGTCTTAGGGAAATCGAAATCCTTCCGCTTGTTGTGCTCGCATGTTGTCTTGTTTGCTAACACAACAACCATACAATCTCGCCTACTTCTTTGCAAGGCGGTGTAAACCTTCAAGGCTCAAGAACAAACTCATTCCATATGGAATGTTCTTGACGCCTCTATCATAATGTCATGCATTTTCATCCTCAATTTCAAAGTCGTTATGCGTGCTTGTGAACAAGATGATGGAACATCGAACATTTCCCTCATGAAGGCGTTCTTCATTCACGAATCCGCCAACACTCATCAACCATTTGATGATCCATCTAGCAAAAACATTCAAGGAACCTAGTAGTATTTCAAATAGGATCAATCCTCTTGTACTCGTGTTTTATCAATGTAATCCTATTTCCTTCATGAAATAAAACATCTTACATTTGATATCTTAGTGTTAGAACCCTTTAAACTAACCTTGGAATATAATGCATTGTCAAGATCATTGCATACCTTTTGTAAAGGTTCTCTGGCGAGATAGGCGGATCCCAAAGTTTGTGCTAGACGGATCCCTACACTTAGGGAACCGTGGGATCCGCAAATGTAAAATGCAATTGCAAGCATTGTATTTCAAACATATCCTTAGAACACCTCACACTAAGCTAAACATAGTGTCTTAAGGCAAATTAAGTCCTTATCAAGTTAAGTAGATCCTTCCTACTCACACATAACTCACCTAGATCACACTCAAAGACGCTTGTAGATCTATCGTTTCATTTAATCCATTACTCTTCGCTCTCAAGCTCACATCATTTTCACATGATCCCTCATATCTAAGCGTTGGAAACCTCTTATAGAAAAATCGATCATAATCATCCTTACGACAAAATTGGTCAATATTGATCAAATCCTAGTTTCTCCATCTTAAGCCTCTAGGATATTTTCCAACGGATTAATCTAAGTCACTATCTGGTCTCTAGGATCATTTAGCTTTACTTGAAACTCTCAAAATATTTAGTGTCATCCTTGTTCATTCATTGGTACTCATGAAAGTTCCAATTCCTTCTATAAAAGGCAATCATTAGCTACATCACTCATTACCTTCAAGTACTTAAGCACCCTTCATTTAAAACACTTAGGAGGATGAAACACTCAAGGTGATATAAATCTTAGATCTTAGAAACATCATTTCCACTCTTTCATAGTCACTTGAGCCGGATCCTAGGATTAGCCTAAGCGGATCCCTCTCGAGGAGGGAACGTGGGATCCGGTGACAAATTATGTCAAACCTTGCTAAAACAATCATTTCAAGTCATCTTTCTAACTCGAACACTCCATCTCATCTTAAATGAGTTCCAAGATCAAGACAAACTCGAAGTTGACTCTTGTGCATGTTAATCATCACATTTCAATGAATCTTAGTGGCTTAAGGCTTAAATGCACTTGCCAAATCTCTTGCTTTATAAACCACATTGTTAGGACTTCCATAGTCATCACCTTCATCCTAACTTCAGCACTTTAGAAACCCCACAAACCTCTTGAAATCATCTCATCATGAGGAAAACTCCAGTAGTAACTTATCCACCAAAGAACCACCCAAGAAAATTGCTCGTGTTGTACATGAAATTTCTTCAACCGTATCATCTCCGGTCAAGCCAACTAATGAAAGGATCTCTTCTCAACCAATCAAACCAATTCCTAAAAGGATAGTACCCACAAAACTACCTATGCCAAACACCACGATACCTTCTAGGCCAAACAATATCATCTCCACTAAACCATCACCATTGGTTCCTAGAGCTATTTCTTTTACATCTCCACTATCATCACCACACCTCTACAATTTAGAGGTTTGCCTCCTAGGCCATCTCATCCGCCTCATGACAACATTTTCCTCATTAGGAGGAATAATGGTACAAAATCAAGGTGTTAAGTCAACATTTGCTCCGCTTCCTTTTCGCCATTTCCATCATATAATCCTATTTGGATTATGAGAAATCATCAAAGTCAACCACCGACCATATGGAAGTTGACACTTTCTACCACCACCATCATTCTTGGTCGAGCCATTCTCAAATGCGCCTCCACCAATCCCTCCATCGTTTGAAGCTCCACAAGCCGCTTCACTTGATCCTTCGCATCAAGCCATTTCATTTCTTCCACCACCACAACCTAGCCATGAAAACGATTGCTATCATTGTCAACATGTTGAAAGTTTGATACATGAAGTACGAGAAGACCAACGTTTCATGTTCTATCATCTCCTCGAACATTTCGACGAGATTAAACCTAAACAAAACTTGAGCTAGAAGATTTTAGTGGTGTCCTAGCATCAAGCGATAGTTGGTCTAGAAATCCTAGTCATGTATTCTTCATTTTCTTAGTTTTTACAGTCATGTGTATCATAACTCTAGTTTTATTAACTGAAATTACATGCTACTTGTTATATTTCTGAGTATATGATTACGTTGTATTCATATCTCACTTTTGTGATAACATTATTTGTTATATCACCATTGCTGAAATTGATCATCAGCTATATGGATCCCTCATAATTGCCTAGACGGATCCCTACTAGGAGGAAACCGTGGGATCCGTGAGACAGAAAACTATTTTCTACTAACTTGGACCACATTTGCAGGAAATTGTGAATTATACTTGCTTTCTAACCTTTGTTTTGTAGTTATTCAATTTACACATGAAGACTTTGACATCCCAAAGCTAAGGGGAGCTTTGTGTCAAAGCAATACATTACAAATTACTTGCAATATTAGGATTACATTTCTTGACATCCCTTTGCAAAATTGCAATCATCAAGGGAGCACATTAAATCACTTAGGCGAAATCTTTTGCAAACTTAGTTGCAAACAAACTAGTTTAGTATTACTTTCTTGGCGCCTTACATAGGGATGGACTCGTCAAGGGGAGTAAAACGAGATCCTTTCCGTTACTTGCCCTTAATTCTTATTTTTTATTTTCACACGTTTTCTTAAAAACAATGTGTTGCTTTCTTCGAAGCTCTTTTGTTTCGACAAAAGGGGAGAAGAAAGTAAAACTACAATTCAAACTCTTACAATTTTAGCTTTTCCTTAAAATAATTTTATGTTTTGTCATCAACAAAATGGGGAGATTGTTAATACAAATAAGCCGTAAAAGCGTTTATTTATATTTTACGATATTCTAATGTTTTGTCGATATGAGACGTAAAATCATTTAACGAAACAAATAAAATACGTAATTTGTTTGAACTAATAGTTCTAACATATTCACATTTTCACATAAAACACTAAAACAAGTATAAGTGATTTTATGATTTATTATTACATATGTACAACAACTAGTGTTTACATATTTGGGTAAAATATACACATAACTAGTATGTAGTATATTGGGTAATATAAATGGGTAGAAACTTAAGTATCATAACCCATTGGGCAAATACATTGAATGTAGTTGGGTACAACCCAAAGCCCATGACCCATGGAGCTTGACCCATAACCCATTGCATGACATCATGCTTATATCATACATGGATAATATCCATAACCCATGGATCAACCCATACCCAAGTGACTAAGTGCATTGTACTCAAGAGATACATTGTATCTAGCTAAAGATCCATGGATCAACCCATGACCCATAACCAAAATACCCATGGGTAAAGGGGCGTCCACGGATCCCTAGCTTTACGCTATACGGATCCGCTTGTGGAAGGATTCGTGGGATCCGAGAACGATGAAATTTTCCTCTATAAATAGTGAGCCATTTCTTCATTGTTTCTCACCCTTTTGTAACATACTTTCCCTAGAGTTAAAAACTCTCTAACCTCATATCCAAGAGATCTATGTTTGTAGTTTTGTTTTGTGTGATCTTCTAGGTTCCTTTTAAAGCGAGATCACCAACTTTGAAGTCGAACAAGCTCAAGTCCATGAGTTGCCATGCTTCCTCATCATCAAGACTCTTGAAGTCTTCTTGTTGATGGTTGTTTTCTTTTCTAAGAAGTGTTGAAGACATTAGTGAAGGTGTCTCAAATGTCAAGGCGAAGATATTAGTGAAGGGTATCTATCGTCCATATCATAAGCACTTGTGGTAGGTGCTTAGAAGTCAAGACTAGAAGCATTAGTGAAGGGTGCTTAGAAGTCAAGACACAAGACATTAGTGAAGGGTGTCTTGAAGATCTAGTCAAAGGCATTAGTGAAAGGTGCCTTAGATGTACATTCGATATAGTGTGTTTCGATGTACAAGATAGATTAGAACTAGATCCAAGGATGTTGATATCCTTGATGATGTTGTAGAAAGGAGTTGATCTCCTTTGGGATTAGTCGTTGGTGTAGTGTTGGGTAGTAGTTCCTCCATTGCAATGGAACTAGGTGCTTAGCCTAGTACCTAATAAAGGGTAGGCGATGTTGTGTAGGTGTGGTTTACCTTGGAGTGAAAGAACCCAGTGATTAGCCTAGCACCGTATAAAGGGTAGGCGATGTTGTGATAGGTGTGGTTCACCTTGGAGTGAAAGAACCCGGTGGTTAGCCTAGCACCGGAAAAAGGGTAGGCGACGTTGTGAAGGCTTCTCCTCCATAAGGAGATTGGTCTAGTGATTACGAACTCTCGAGTAGGTGACTCGGAGAGTGGAGTAAGTCAAGGAAGGTGTCCTTGTAGCCGAACCACTATAAATACTCGCGTTGTGGTTTTGTGCTTCTTACTCTTATCTTTTCATTACATATCTTTATATGCTTGTTTATCAACATCCAACACACATCAAATAGATTGACATAAGTCGATCTAAATAGTTTAAAGGAAGTTTTAATTGGCAAAACTATTCAACCCCCCTTCTAGTTTTCCACAAACAGGTTTACTATTGAGTATATATTTGTTTACTACTGAGTATATGTTTTTTTACCATTAGCCTGCTACTGAGTATATATTGGTTTAGTACTTCCAGTAGTAACTGCATACAGTTTTATAACAAGTGTTAATTTCAAACAAAAACACACCTACAATAATTACATACAATAAAAGAAATACATGTCTAAAAGAGTGGTGTGTAACCATGGTGATTGCCTAGGACTCACATTAGTCTGACTCTCAAACCATCATCATTGTGCTGATAACTTACTCTTCACTCTCTCCATTTCTTCTTCACCTTCACCTTCATCATAACTATATTTCAAAATCAGTACCCAAATAAGCACACCTACTAAAACACAAATGAATAAGCAGTAAACTATAATTAGTGTCATAAAATCATTGGGTTTCCTAGTTTATGTATATTTCTACAAACATGTAAATCCTAATATATTCAACTTTCATAAACTAGTGTTCTACAAGAAATCTTACCTAATAGTTATTCAACCCAAGATTGAACAGATTGGAAAATAAAGAGGTTTAATTCTTGTATTCAGATATTTATTTGAATATGAGGTCATGAAACTGAAAGATAATGAGATTGAGAGATCATGAGATTCCATTGATAAATTTTACAAAGCATGTTTAATCAAAAAGTGTATGAACGAAGCTTTCATTATTCATAGGACAAGTTAAAAAAATTCTTAACTTAAAGTCTAATCATTGTTTTATTTTATGTGTGTCGAGTTTTCCATTTTAAAGACTAATATTTAACCTATGTCGAATATAACTAATTTCGAAAATACATAAAAGAAATAACAAACAAAACTAGTTTAAGTGTTATTTAATAAAACAATAATTTTAAGTTTCAAATCCAATTTAAACCTAGTTTAACTAAGTTAGAAAGACTTAGTTTAAAATGGTTTCTATTTCATTTTATGTTTGAAAAACATTTGCAAGTTACATACATTCCAAACATGTATAAAGAGCAATCAAAATAAAAACAACAACAATGATACGTAAAACCTCAACCGATGAAAATCTCATGCTTGGTCTTGTGAGCCATCATAGGAACTAAGAGGTCAACTAAGGAAAAGCTAATAGAACCAAGAAAGATAACATGCACAGTGGATTAAAGAAACATCATTGCTATTATTCAAAGTTCTTCGCCATCATCTCTACTACTAAACACTATAATACTATACTAACCTAGGCGTTTACATGAACATACTCCTAGGAACACACACGCACTATTTGGTGTTCACATCTTGACATCTTCTAAAACCTAATTCCCTGCCTCTCTTTATAAACTAGAGAGTCTTGTGTTACAAAATACTACTAGGGGCTAAATAATAAATGCTTCTTTAACAAGTAGGTTCCTTGTCTTTCTTTGTCTTCATAAGTCCTTCATCTTTCATACTTTGTCATATCAACTCAAATATAATTTCCAACAATCTTCCCCTAGTTGATAATGACAAAACCATTATGCACAAATTTCCCCTGAAGTTGGTATGATGAAAGATAAACGAACTTCCCCTTACACCATCAAAGATCTTCAACCTACAAAACATCAAATATTCTTCCCTTTTTTGTTATTATCTAATAGGGGTCTTCTGTAGATATGCAACTTGAATAACACTTCCCCTCAAGTGATGCATGTAGATGGTTAAACATTTAACAATAAGATTCTCCTGAAACTAATATGTTTACCATCCCTTGATTCTTTAAATCTGTAGGCTCCATGTAATGATCACTAATGAAAACTAAGTATTACCAACTTGATACTGAAGTAGAACATCCCAAACTCGGGTCTTATGTCTTGTACTAACCACGTGACTATGAACTCATACCTGATGATATATGAGTAGACCTCGATCTCTTGATAAAATCCTCATCTTCAATGAGACACTGAGCACTACAACATAACTCTTTTAAGTGATAGCAAAATTACTTGCTAGATTTACCAAGTCTTAGCCACAACATGAACTTACAAACAAGTTACCTCCTGCTAAAAGGTATAATAGAAAACGCATCCAAGTAGTTCCACTTCATCATCAAATAAATGATAAAAACTTTTCTTCGTTTTCAATTTAGCAAATAAGAACGAGCCTTTGACCTGTTAAGAACAAAAACCAAAATCCAAAAACCAAACAGAATGTGATGTCCAATAATCAAATCGAAAACCAAATCCATGTTCGACTTTTTCTTCGTGTGTGTAGTCCAAAATATCCAAACCCGACATCTTGCAAACTCATCCAAGAACTAGCCACTGACCACGAAATAAATATACGAGGTTGTCTTAATTAAACAACCAATCAATAATTACCTCACAATCAATCTTCAATGATAAAAATCCACCGTCCCATGTTACTTAATTCCATGTGCACCAAAGTGAATTTACTCACAACCATTTCATTATCAACAATATCATGCTCCAAAAGTCACCAAATAAATCAACTGATCCATGTAATGCAATTTTATACGAGAATAAATTAAAAACCCTTGCAATGAACATGTGGTAGTACCTCAAACTTTCTGTGACATCATAAGATTCCATGCATACTCCTCCAAAACCAATACCTGATGACCCCCTTATCACGTAGCAATATGAACACAACACCAGTACCAGAATTAACCAATTACATACGCATACACAACACCAATACTAGAATTAACCAATTACATAAGCGTGACAAAGAAGAACACCAACCAATCCAATATCAAGACCATATAACCAACTGCTATAAGGGCAGTACTAATCTGAAAGTCGACCAGTACTAACCCAGACTTGCCAGAATTAACCTGCCAGATTTAACCTACAATCATCAGTACAAACACAACCTTGACAGTATTAACTATGGTCCATCAGTACTAATATATAATAGATGTTAGCACTCGTAACAGACTTAAGGTACCTCACAACCAGTACTTACGACCAGGAAAAACAGCTACTGACACGACCAGTATCCATGGAACGAGCACCAATAATCTTTACTCCAACAATAGCAATATAAACCAATTATTATTGCCAATCGTGCCCTACACCTTTTTATCAACCAAGTTGTTGAATCACATGAACGAGCAGCAGATATGGTTTGCGATTAGGGTTTACCATTGATCCATGAGTGTTACAATTAGATTCTTCAGTGTCAATGCATCTTCAATTAAGAAGATTCCAAGTTATGATCAAACATAAAGACCAAACCCTAGAAACCAAGAAACTTGAAACCCTAGATCCGCATACATCATTATAACCATCCAAATCAGCTTAGATCCATGAATTATAGACAACAATAAAAATATATACAACTTTCATAACGAATTAATTCAAGTAAACGCGAATTAAGAAAGTTGAATATCAAGGAAACCTTAAAAATTCGAAATTTTATACCTCCCTCTGCAGCAGTTTTCACGACTAAATAACTTACAATCCGGACCTCATATAGAAGATCCCTCCAGTGAAATTTTTTCCAGTAGTACAAAGAACGTCCGCCAAAAATTTCGTTCCGATCCAACGGTTAACGAAAAAGTTATCGCCTCTTGAAAACAACCCTGCAGAAAGATACGAAAATTTGTAACGACTTGAATTTTCCATCTTTCTTGAAAACCTTGTAGATCCTATATCAAGAGCCCGCGGCTCGATACCAATGTAAAAGATAGTTTATGAGCCTCAGAGATAACAATAACAATGATAGATAACATGCACAGCGGATTAAAGAAACATCATTGCTATTATTCAAAGTTCCTCGCCATCATCTCTACTACTAAACACTATAATACTATGATACTATAATATTATACTAACCTAGGCGTTTACATGAACATACGCCTAGGAACACACACACATTATTTGGTGTTCACATCTTGACACCCACTAAAACCTAATTCCCTGCCTCTCTTTATAAACTAGAGAGTCTAGGGTTACAAAATACTACTAGCGACTAAATAATAAATACTTGTTTAACAAGTAGGTCCACTCATCATTCATGGCTTATGAAACTCTCACAGGCTTATGAATAGTAAATGTATTTTTTTTATTAATAACCTTATGAAATTTGTAAACCCTTCACATTTTCACCCATAAATGTATATTTGTATAATTATAAAACACGGACAATAGATGCTCGAGCATATAGTGAAAGAGATAAATCACTAACTAAGAAAAGATTTACATAAAAAACATTATATTTATACTAGAAAAAGTTTTAATAGCGTTTTATGTATATAAATATATAAAATCATATAAATTCGGTTTTCAGTTCCGTTCGGTTTACCTTTTTCCAAATCCAAACCCAAAAACGAAAATATAATTCAAATCAGTTCGGTTTTGACAAATTCGATTCAGTTTTAAATCGGTTCAATTCGATTTTTGAACTATATAGGTATTAGAACACCCCTCCTATAAAGAGATGTTCATAGTTCAGGCATAATATGGTTTGTGTTAAAATAGACACAATAGAAAGGCGATTCTTGGGTTTACTCAAAGCTTTAATTAAATTGTTTAATTTAATTTTAGTGTATCGACCAAAATAAACTTATTGATAATATGTAAATAAATCAATATCTTATGTTATGGTGAGATTAACATAAATATCACGGTCAAATCTTGGTTATTCATTTTTTAATTAAAATAAAATAAAAATCTATTTTTCACCTTTTTTAAAAAAAATAAATAAATTAAAAAAACTAAAAAAAAAATGCAAAAGGTAAATCCTCAAGCGACAAAATTGTATTTCAGTAAAGGGGCATTTTGATATATAACTTTCGACGAATTTTTTTTCAAGCTATCTTTTTTAGTGTTGAAATTTATGCTTTGAAATCATATTGGATTTTTAAAATCGTTCATGATTTATTATTTTAAAAATCACGTATGATTTCACAAATTATATGTGAATTTGTAAAATCACATGTGATTTGTTATCTTAAAAATCACATTTGATTTCTCAAAACACATGTAATATTTTTAAAATATCAAATTAGATGTGGATTTGACAAAGCTTATGTGACTTTTCAGGCGAAAAATTTAACACTTATAAAAGTACTCGAAAAAATAGTTTGTCAAAAGTGTATAGAATTGTCCATCTATAGAAAGATGATTAAATTTTTATCGCGGTAGTATATCCAATTCTCGTAACAATTAACGATTTGTGAGATATTTAATTTTAAAAATAAATGATGAAAGCGAGTTTTTTTTTTTCCATATTTTTTATGAAAAAAATTAATGATCAGGATTTGTCCATTTAATTTTTAAAGAATATGTGATATATATTTTCTCCTGAATATTAATAATTCAGCAATATATGTTAGCAAAACACATGCGGATGCAACTATGGTAAAAAATAAATACATAAATAAATAAATAAAATAAAAATCGTGATCACACATTTAAAAAAAAAAAAAAAAAAAAAAAAAAAAAATTACCTTAGAATCACCCTCTTGGAAGGAGACGCAATGAATATTTGCACCAATATTAGGAAGCATGGTTATGTTTGTTGGGTTTCATTCGGAGATTTGTGATCCCGTGAAACCTTCCAATTACATGGTCACAATCTTTCCCTTCGTCTAACAAATCAAAATTATAAATATAACATTATTTTATAGTCGTATTATATTCACCGTCTACACTTTCTTTTAACGACGTTGCTTTTCTCATTTTTTACATCTGTTTGTCTCAAATAACCTCAGGCAAATGATTTTGTATGCGTTAACGTTTTTAACATATGACGTAAAGTTTAAAACCGAAACATGCATATAAAAGTGATGTATATATTAGTAAGTACATACATACATGTGTTTGTGATCCTACATGAATAAGGTATAATACAAGTTCAAAACAAAGCTCTTCATGATTTATTGTCTAATATTCAGTTTCAACACGCTATTTTCATTTAAGACAAATTGAAACTTATGAAAACCGATTTCTTTTTGTTTTCGTGCGTTAATCCATGTACATAAATAGTTTGATAGGCAAGTGTGGTCACGTGCCATCCATCAAACTGAGAAAGGGGAGTCATATATGTGAATGTGATATCCATCCACCATTCTAATTTCTACATGCGTACCAACATCCAAACTTTTATACATGTCTTTTACTATAAATTACCATACTACAATCATCACTCAGCACATAAGTAGTTCCAATTCCAAGGGATTAATCAACTGATTGCCATCAACTCGGTCAACGTTCACAAGAAAATGGTTAGCATTCAGGAGCTCCGTAAGGCTCAGCGAGCCGAAGGTCCAGCCACAATTTTGGCCATAGGGACCGCTACACCTCCTAATTGTGTACTCCAAAGCGAGTATCCTGATTACTACTTTCGTATCACAAAAAGCGAGCATAGGAAAGACCTTAAGGAAAAATTTACTCGCATGTGTAAGTTACATGTACATATACTTGTAGACATAATATATTTCATGTTGGGTTATTGCACTTAAGGGTCATTGTACTTTTGAAAAATGTTCATTTAGGTCATTGTACAACTTTTTTGTATATTAAGATCATTATACTAAAGTTTTTATACTTTTGAGTCACTATACTATTAAAAATATTTATTTAAGTTATTATAGTATGTTTTGCTTATTTGAGTCGATAAACATTTCAAAATATATTATTCAAGTCATCAAAATTGCTAAAATGTAGTATTCAAAAGTAATTTACATACTTTTGTATTTATGTATTCATTTTTTTGCTTGTTTTTAAATCTTTAATGCATTTAGTTTTAAATTATGTATTTTTATTAATTACAATAGACACATATTTCAACATAATGTGTGCATATGTTAGATCAAAATAGGTTATAAGTTAAATAAGCCATCAAATTTTAATATTTATAAGTGTACACTTTTGATGTCGTTCAAATCGATTGCTCGTCTTTTATGTCCTAGTATGAAATTTAATTTAGCACGAGTTAAATGATGTTAGTTAAATGATGAGTAAAATGTTTAACTTTCTAAATTAAATTTCATACCAAAGGACGTAAAAAGCGAACAATCGCGTTTGAACGACATCAAAAGTGTACATTTATAAATATTGAAACTTGATGACCTATTTACAAAACTATTTCGATCTAACATACGCACACATTATGTTGAAATATGTGTCCATTGTAATTAAATATATATATATATATATATATATATATATATATATATATATATATATATATAATTTAAAACAAAATACATTAAACATCTAAAACAAGCGGAAAAATGAATACATAAATACAAAAGTATGTAAATTACTGAATACTACATTTTAACAATTTTGATGACTCGAATAATATATTTTGAAATGTTTATTGACAAATAACAAAACATATTATAATAACTTAAATAAATATTTTTAATAGTATAGTGACTCAAAAGTATAAAAAACTTTAGTATAATGACTGTAACAAACAAAAAGTTGTACAATGACTTAATTGAATATTTTCAAAAGTACAATGACCCTTAAATCATTAACCCTTTCATGTTTAGTAACTTTCTTGCAAACTGACGTGATGTTTTTGATATTTTTCAGGTGATAAATCTATGATTAATAAGCGATACATGTACTTAACTGAAGAGATTTTAAAAGAGAAACCGAACCTTTGTGCCTATATGGCACCATCATTGGATGATAGACAAGATATTGTCGTTGTAGAAGTACCAAAGCTAGGCAAAGAAGCAGCAACGCGGGCGATCAAGGAATGGGGCCAACCAAAGTCCAAGATTACTCATCTCGTGTTTTGCACCACGAGCGGTGTTGACATGCCAGGAGCTGATTACCAAATCACAAAGCTCCTTGGCCTTCGCCCTTCAGTTAAACGCTTTATGATGTACCAACAAGGTTGTTTTGCTGGTGGCACGGTCCTTCGTATGGCCAAAGACCTGGCCGAGAACAACAAGGGGGCACGTGTCATGGTTGTTTGCTCTGAGATCACTGCTGTAACTTTTCGTGGGCCAGATGACACTCATCTTGATAGCCTAGTGGGCCAGGCTTTATTTGGCGATGGTGCGGCTGCAATCATTGTTGGGTCTGACCCAATAGTAGATGTTGAAAAGCCAATTTTTGAGATGGCTTCGGCTTCTCAAACTATTTTGCCGGATAGTGAGGGTGCAATTGATGGTCACCTTCGTGAGGCTGGGCTTACATTTCATCTACTGAAAGATGTTCCTGGACTTATCTCTAAACATATTGAAAAAAGCTTGATAGAGGCTTTTCAACCTTTGGGTATCGACGATTGGAACTCACTTTTTTGGATAGCACATCCGGGTGGCCCTGCAATATTGGACCAAGTGGAGGAAAAACTAGCCTTAACACCTGATAAACTACGTGCCACACGACATGTGCTTAGTGAATATGGAAACATGTCGAGTGCTTGTGTTCTGTTTATCCTAAATGAGATGAGACACTCTTCAGCTACAGATGGGTTCAATACCACGGGTGAGGGTCTAGAGTGGGGCGTGTTGTTTGGGTTCGGGCCAGGGCTCACTGTTGAGACCGTGGTTCTCCATAGTGTGTCCATTTAGTTGATCTATTGAGTCTCTTTTATGCATTGGTGTGGGCTTTGTATGCTAAAAAATACATTCTCTTTTATATTTTTCAAGTTTGGATTAAATCATGTAATTTATATATTATTCCAATAAATAATGTAATTTATATATATGCCAATAAATAATACGTACAACAAGGTGAAAACCTCCCACCGCGTTGCTGGCGGAGTTTTTTTAAAATTTTTTTTGAGACTTTAGATACGTTGCACAGCCGAATGTGCAGTGATTTCTCCACTTGAATCTAAGGTTCTGCCTTTGCAGCAGCATGTTCCTATAACAAAAGCAATAAATATAAAAGAAAGAAAATAAATATACATGTTCCTCCTCCAGTTTAATCTGCAACTCTACATATAAAAACGCTAATTTCACAGTTGTCCCCGTCTCACTCTTCTTGTTTGTTCTTTTTTCTGGTCCAATTTGGGTATGCCTTAAAAAAGGGGTTGTTTATCGCAAATGTCTACATCATCGAGATCATTCCCTGTAATATGTAAATATATGCATCGTGAGTAATCAGGTCATGTATATAGACCGTTCTCAAATAGTAATAATTAATAAACATTAACGTATAAAAAAAAGGTTATCAACCTATATACAATTGCATCCTTGAGTTGCCGCCCCTAATTCATGTAGCAGCTGCAATTAAAAGATAAAGACTGCTACATTTCAGCATCACCCCGCGAGTAAACTACCTCGTGTTGCAGTTTATCAACTCAAAAATAAGATACCTCAATGACATCGGGCGTCGACGTTGCATTATTTTGTGCGGGAGAAGGAAAATAATTCCGGGTAAGCCAACTTTACTTGAACTAACTGTTATCCCTTTATTGTGCTTTTACCTAATTGTAAGCCTCATGTAGCAAGATATGTGGCTGCAAAGCTATAACATGTTAGTACCTCAATTATATATATTAAATTATGGAATATCAAGTATAATGGTCTGTAAATCACTTACAACAGTAAGCGTAGCCCATCTGCATTGACTGAGCTCGGCCTCCATAGACTTGTCGAAGTTCTTTGGCACCTTACCTAAACAAAGTGGATCGAACCTAAAGTCACGAAAAGAGACAATAACAAAAGCTCAGAGAGTTGTTTTGGACCTCACCTAAAAATGAAATTCAAAAAAGGACACTCATATTAACATAGGAACTTAATACGTACAATAATCCTGATCCATACACTCCATTAAATTTAGACGAAGTCGGCTACTAGCAAGGTATGCCGCCTGCAATGCATTATACACATATCTACTGTTCATATTCAGTTCATGGATCCTCTCGCGCTTACCAATCTGTATCAACATGAAAAAAAAAACACGTATTCAATTCACAAACTAACCTAACAGGGTAACGCACTATGTTATACACAATAGCACATAAATAAGAAGATTAAATGACAGTCAGTTGAACATACCATAGGTTTATCGTACAAAGGAATTTGTTAATTATCAGATTCATAATCACAATCTAATAGGTAATAATTGTTGCTATCAAGTAACAATCATCACGTGTAGATTCTTTTACCTTAAGAACCACCTGATCCAAAGTTGTTATCGAACACGATCAGCTGCAGCTTGTGATACGCTGAAAGGAAAATACCACAGTTGTTACGTATATGAAACATGACGGATTGTTCCGAACCATGTTTCTCATTTATCAACAAAAACACAACTACCTGGGTGAATGTGCGTATTTTCTGTTCTGGCAAGACTTCACATATCAAATAATGACCACAGCTCAGCCTCTTGCTTACAATAAGACACCAGTTGGTCGTCGCTTACCAATACGCCTGAAAGCTTGCCGATGCTTTTGAGGCCATTTCACAGCTTCCAGTAATTGCATTTTAACCTCCATTTGACGGTCACCGTCCTTCCGGTAACCTTTGGAACCTCAAGTATTACCTCACTTTTGCTCGATTCGCGCGAACCAAGCCCAGATATAGCAGGTTCAGAAGCTCTTAAAATACTCGTTAAATCCTTAATACGTAGTGAATCTGTAAGGCTACCCTGCATTTTCAGCTGAATAATAAACAAACACTATTCATAACTCTACATAAAAAACAAATCGAATGTAAATAGATTGGCAACCTCAACCACCTTAGACGGATTCAATTCCCCATGAGCTCTGTCGTCCAGAACTTTTTCTGGTTCTTCAGAGGTGCCACGCGGCTCATGCTGGGGGGTGTATTTACATTTTCCATTCTCAGCAGTGAACTGGAAAATCAATATTAAAATTGGTAATAATGCAATGACTAAAAAAAAGTATAACTAAGTATGAGTTGGTAAGTACTAATGGTGATAAAAATTATAGGCGTGGTTAATATTAATAATAGAACGACACCAATGTAACCCTTATATAATAATATGTATCTTACCCCAATGTCAAGACCGAGGAACATGTGTGGCTGCAATGCTACTTTGTTCAGAAATATCAGTAAAGCAAGCATAAGCGACGTAATAGCCTCTCAGCTGATATAAACTGATCGAGAATGTAACATTCAACTGATACATCGACAAATAATGCAAAAAAGGCTGCCAGTTGCTTCCTGCAAAAAAAAATTAAAAATTACAAATGACAGTTGGTTGCGGTCCTTATATTCATCACGACTCGTAAACATCCAAAGCATGTTATTCCTTACCAAAAGCTACTATTCAGTACAGCTTTGTGACGGATGCCTACTATGATGTGATGTTATGCGGCACTCGTAGTTAGGGATGCGAGAAGCTGCTGATTTGCTTCATCTAATCAACTATGTATAAAATATGAACCGATTGAGAGTGCGACATTGCAAGTAGAAGCGTGTGTCGGCTGTTTCCCTGCAAAAGAAAAAAAATACCAGATTGTTATGGCACTTTTATTCGTCAAAAAAAGTTAACAACAAATTGTATTATTCCTTACCAGAAGGTACGACAACGCCTTCGAGGGGCAAAACAAACATTTACCAGAGTCCCTCACCATCATAACCAACACATCGCCTAGGTTGAAGTTCTTGATTCATTAGGTCCAAGTTCGTCTTTACTTGTCCCTGCAAACAGCTCTTCGCGAGTTGTTCTCTTCTCTTTCCTTTGACATATCCAGTTACAGTGGTGGAGGCGGGTCTATTGCGTTGTCCAAGATGAACTTCAGATAACCCCCATCGTTACCATCCAAATACATTCAAGAGGTATTTCTGCACATGTAAATAGATGGAATATAAAGAAATTTTAAAAAAAATGTTTCAGGATATCGAGTGAAATTATGATATAAATGCAACGAAGCAATTGTATAAGAAACATGAAACTTACTTGGCATGAGTTGCTTGTAGATGTAATATAGCTGATATGTGCAAGTCCAACATAGTATAATAGGCCAACTTCATTAATGCTCATTTGGGCTATAAATCAATCACATTTGCCGAATTAACAACAGATATCCAATTAAAACAGATCTCATAATCAACAACAATAAAACTGCAGGAGATAAATTCATACCTTACCAACTGGATTAGTCTAGCCAACATACGCATGAACTGTCATCATATCCTCAAACGCCACACTCACATCTGTTGGCGCACCATAGCACGTCTTCCCAACTCCAAATCGAAACTAATTCTCCTAGGCTGCATTTTCTTTAGGACACTATGTAAGCAGTTTTCACTTTGCGGTTTTCTTCAGGAACCCCTTAATCAAATCCCCTATTTAAAACGGTGATTATCGTAAGTTCGTAACTGATATTTTAGAGGTAAATGTTTCAGAAAGAAACTATAGGAAACAGCTAACTATATAAAAGAAGATGACACGCCTGTCTATCCATAGTTAATTCGATATCGGGAATGTAACTGTAATTTTTATAAAAAGGACAGTAGTTTACTTACAAGCTGATATTGGAAATGTAGGATCAAGTAAGTCTGATTTCCTTCCCAAGGCAATTGCTTTTAGCATATATTTCCATCAAACTTTTTAATGACGTCATAATCTTTCGCGAAAAGCAATTTTGAAGAACAAAAAGTTGAGCTGAAATGTAATTAACCCCTAAACACATGTTGTAGTTTACCTTTTTATGTAAGCCTTCGGACAGCCTTTGCCATCTGAATATTTTAGTGGGATACCAGATGTCGTTTTCAGTAGAAATTGCTCATGTACTAAGGTTTCCTACAGTTTCTTTAGCAACCACAACATGTAGCATATAAAGAGAATGCTTCTTTATCCAAAAATTAATGAGTCTAATACTTGATTTATAAGGTATAGAATGCATACAGTTCGTGGGTTAAGTCGAACGTCTCCCCCTGCATCGCCGCCTTCTCGATCGGTCCCTGGAGCCAGTGATCCATTTTGGCGTTGGTCCCTGGAAACACACGATCCCATACATGTGTGTGAAAACGTAGAGGGGTAAATACATTACCGTTTAAAAACGTTAGATATAATATGAAAGTACTAATTATTGTTTGTAACTAATATAAAGCATAGTAAACCAAGTTGTCACACAAGCATCAACATCAAACCACATCACAAGCAATTATAAAAGTAAAGAGATAAAGAAAGGAAAGTGCAAACCGAACACGAGGATTTATAGTGATTCGGTCACGGAATCTCTCTCCGCCATACTCCACTCCCGAGTACCCAACTCGAGAGTTACTTCACTAAATCAACAAGCTCTCTTCTCGTGGAGAAAACCTTGCAATCGTCGCACACACTTTTCGGTACAAAGCTAAATACCGGGTTCTAGTTCGAGGTAGAACCGACCTAACGCCGCCTATACAATATTTCCGACACTAAGCTAGATGTCGAGTTCTTTCCGGGTACAACCACTCCCGTTATGTTTTATGGCCCAACATAATAAACCTTGTGTTTTATGGTACAAACACATAACCCATCTAATCTAGTTTGGTAAAAGTGTTGTGATGATGCAATAATGTTTACAATGATAATCCATGACATAAATGTCTAATGGATATGAATGACTAATCTAAATGATCTTCTTAAATAAGAAGTCTTCAATCAATGAGGATATCAAGAGATCTTGAATCTTCATATGTTGATATGCTTTGGTGAATAAGGATGGCTAGATCTCCAAGCTTTCCTTGGTTGATCAAAATGTAAAGTATGCTTACAACAAAGATGAATGTTAGAAACATTATGATCATGATCATTAGAGTGTTTAATGTATGTTACTACATTGTTAATGATTGATCTAAATGTATACAAGAAGGTGGAGAAGATGTGTTTTGAAGTGGTGAGGAAATGAAAAAATAATGGGCTTCTATTTATAGGCAAAAGGGAACAGCAGTGCCCACGGACCAAGGAACCAAAAAAAGGGTTCCTCCCTTTATAACTTTTGGTGTCGTGGGTGTCTAACAGAAAATCTAAAAAATCTTTCTTCAAATCTTTCCAAGATATTACCAAATCTTACTAAGATCACATTTGATATATTGAGTGACAATCTAACCAAAATATTCAAGAGATCTTCCAAGGATTTCAAAGATGATGTAATATGTATTTCTATTTTAGATTAAAAAGTTTATCAAAGTAAACTTGTAAAATGTAATATGTAACTAGTTAATAAAATGTCTAGTTACCTTTTGTAAAATAAAATATCTAGTTGAGTGCTTATTAAGATAAAATATATTTTGTCAAGCATAAGTAAACTTTAGTACTTGTATGAATATTATAGTTGGTTTACTTGTACAAATAAAAGTATATATTTGTTAGACATTTTACAAAAGATATATTTGTATAAAATACTTGTGAATGCAAAATGTAAAATGAGGTTCGAAATATAATGGTTAACCTATTAAAATACTTAGTGACTCTAAACGTATTTTAAACATTCTAAATGATTTGTTAATGGGTTTGATCATAATGCCACATAACAAACATGTACGAACCTGTGTTGTAACATACGAGGACTTGAGACATTGAGAGGTGTTGAATGTATGTTGAGACAAAATGTGATTACGAGTAACTTGTACATTTTATGTTATATATTACAAGTTACGTGTTTGTCATCAATCAAAACAAACGAGACTGTATAGATAAAGGGTTTATAGACAGATAGGTTACCCAACTTTCCAACTTTATTCGCCTAAGTTACCAAACTTTTTTTTTGTGCAAACAGGGTATTGGACTACACGGAGTTGACATTCAGGTTACTGAATTTGTAAAATGAGACATTTAGGTTACTTAACTTACCTAAAACAATGCATTTGGGTTACCTTGATTACACTGAAAAATGAAGGTTGAATGCTTAACTAAAGTTCAGTAACCTAAGTGAACAAAATGAAAGTTTGGTAACTTAGGCGAACAAAGTGGGAAAGTTGGGTAACCTGTCTGATATAAAACCCATAGATAAAATATCGTAATATTTGCACTAACAATCTCCCCCTTTTTGATGATGACAAAGATATGTAAACGTAATGGATAGTAAAATATAAAAAGTTACTTGTATCCTTACTACCTTTACATTACCTTCTTCGTTTACACTCTTCTCCCCCTTTTGTCGAAACAAAAAGGGTGTGTCCTTGGAGTTTAACTTTATTTCTCCCCAAAAAGGCGAGCTTGCATCATCCCTAGTGAAGTTAAATTGTCTAATCCAATCCGTCCCTTGTTTGGTAGTGGATCCATTGATCAAATTAAGAGGCTTAACCTACATCAAGGTTAGTTTTATGCAACAAAAATTATGAGAAATATATTATAAAAAAATGCATAGCAATGTTAGCCTATTTTCTTCACTTTTTGATCGAAGCACAAAGGCTTGTTGAAAAGTGAGAATGATGATGTATGCGTGCATGCTCCCCCTTGACGGTTGCCCTCCCTTGTTTGAGTCGTCAGGGTATGATTAAAAATCTACAAAACAAATATTAGTGCAAAATTATATTCATGATATACAACAAAGTGTGTATAAGATGCATTCAATGAATGCTTGATGGAAGTTCCCCCTTGTTCTAGGGCGTCAAGATGAACCTAAAAAATAAATATTAGTATAATAGAAGCTTTGTCTTTAGACAAATATGTCATATACAACCAAGTGTATAGACGATGCAATATGAGTGCTTAAATGATATTCTCCCTTGTTCGAGGGCGTCAAGAAGCACCTAAAATAAGAAAAATAATTTATACAAACTTCATCCTTAGATGAGTAAGTTATATACAATCTAGTGTATATGATAATGAACCTACAATAAAAATAATTAGTGCAATATATTTTATCTTTTTTACAAAGAAAAATAAGATGTATATATGTGATATATAAATGATATAATCAAAGATCTCATGAAGTGTAGTCTCCTAATTACAATCATAAGAAAAGTGAGAATATAATATGATAAGAGCCTACAAAATAGTGCCTATAAAGAAGATATGAAGCGAGGTTGAAATATAAAGAGTTAGAACTAGTGGTGCTAGTGTTGGTGTCGGTTTACTAGTTGGATTCATGTGGTGATAACTCGGTAGATGACTCAAGATTAATAATAGTAAGATTTCGCTAATCCATGGTGGTGATGATTAGTGAAAGCGGTGATGGAAGGTGATGGTGATAACGTAGAAAACTATTAAGGAGTTAGAAACTCGTATGTATAGCAAATATAAAAAAATGGACTCATGCAATCCTTTCATAATGTCAAGTAATCGAGACTAAGAGGAAGAAAAATTATGAATGGACATTGTATTTTAATGATGCATAAGGGTTATGATTTGAATGATTTATTGATGCTAGCAACCTATTGTTTTGAACAAGTTCTTATATGCTTCAACCCAAGAGTAATCAATAATGCGTTCTATCTAAAAAAATGCATAAATATAAAAGTGATAGCATGAAGATAAATTCGTTCATTGATTGACACGAATTATAAAAATGACCTATTCTAGGCGACAATGGGAAAGATAGTATTAACATGGTTTTGACCGACATGGATGATTATGACATTGAAAAGAAGTTAAGACAATATGTAAAAACAATAATAATGAGTACCTATATGAGGATGAGAATGACATC
This sequence comes from Chrysanthemum lavandulifolium, assembly GCA_022545495.1. NCBI lineage: Eukaryota > Viridiplantae > Streptophyta > Magnoliopsida > Asterales > Asteraceae > Chrysanthemum > Chrysanthemum lavandulifolium. The sequence goes on from JAHFWF010000081.1 coordinate 313,670, forward strand.
ATACGAGAAAGAGTTGGATAGACCAACGTGTTGAAAAAGTGTTGGAAATGGCGGTTTTGGTTAATATATCGTTTGCACTGACAATGACATGCATAATGTGTGTCAAGCGAGAAAAGGATAAGATCTTATGATGGTATTCTAGATAGTGAAGTTGTAAGATGCTAGTTTAAGGAAAATCCTAGATTTGTTAATTGTGGAGATGAAGAAGTTTGTAAAACACATGATGTGTTTTTCACTTGATGAGGTATTGGTGCAAACTTGTAATATAAGGTTAAAAAGGTTGAACTAGTTGTGGTTTCATGAACCGATTTTAGCTAAGTGGTGTTTACCTATGTGTTTAGGAGGTTATTCGGTTTAACGAAAAAGATGAGCTTAGTGATGTTTTTATGGATGATGGTTAGCATACAATGAACTTCATCCTAAAAGTCACGTACCTCTTCTCGATGTCTGAGATGATCGTATGACGAGGCATGTAGTTTCCTCATAGGAGGTGGAGAGGATGATGTAATTAAAGTATTGTTGTACCTAAATAGTGGTTGAGGCAATTTTTGTAAAGCGGAGTAATAATGAGATTTGGAAAGAGGTCGGTTGAAAGATACGAAAAGCCAAGCCTCTAAAACTTAATTCTATATGCTTTAAAACTATATGCAATAAAGGGGATTATGTGAAATGAGCATATAAAAGTTAGAACTAAGTGAGATTACAAATAATTTGTTATCAACCTACAAAACAAATTTGTTAGTGACAAAAGATTTTAACATGATAGAAATCAAATGTTAACATCTTATATAAGCAAAAACAACACATTGCACTTAGTAGACAAGAAAAAAAAATCACCACACAAAACGGTAGCATCAAGACAAACAATCATATTATGAAAGAATGCGACATTATTCAAGACATTTTATTTTTAGATTGTTTTGTCGTTAGTCTTAGATATTTAAGTATACTTAGCTGTAAGTAAGTATGACAATTTATGTGATTATATTGTAGGATAAAAGACTTCTAAAAGTTTATCATACCAAAATCACTTTGACAAATTATAAGTGCACACGTAGCAAGTAAATAGGGTGACAAAGACGCAAAAGAAGCAAGACGGGAGATTCATGCAAGCCATGTTTAAATTATAACATTTAGGAGCATGTATCATTTATACCATCTTATGCATAGATTTAAGGAATGTAAACAAAAGACAATAGCTTTCAAACATGGATACATTAATAACAAAATGACATATAATGAGTTCACAAGTAACATATTAATCATGCGAAATATCATACAAGGGACATAATTGCTTTAACTATATATATCATGCAAATCATGTTTACGATTAACATAAAGTAGCATAAAGCATCATAAACACAAAAAAAAAAACTTTCTATGGTTTATACATTTGACAATTAATCAAGTAGATATCAAACACCAAGAAAATATCAAGACAATTGATCATTTTAAACAAGAACATGTAATCAACACATGGATATGTAATGCAAGTGGTTTAAATAAACTTAAAGGAGGAAAAGTTATATCTTCTACTTGTTTTATTGGTATTCTAAAGCGAGGAAAACTATCACTATTTTAACACTTACTTTAGGCAAGTATAGGAAAAGCATTTTTCAAGTTGGAGAATGAATATGAGACTATTACTAGCGGTGCTCAATTAAGGCTAAACACGACCATTTTACGGTGATTCCACATACCCAACTTCTCCGAGGAAGCAATTCAACCGTTAGGTCAAATTGAGTTTCTAGTGCAATAGATTCTCCGTAGTCATTCTCATGTCGAAAGATGGGAACTCCTACTTTTGCTTATTAAAGTGTATAAAAGATGATAGTTTACCAATACTTGGCTTAATGTGACTTAAACTAATATGCAATATAACTAAGGTGATGAAGACGTCATGTTATACACATGAATTTTAACAATGGTGTGCTTGATAAACAATATGTTTTAATCTTGTGTTTAGAATCTAAAGTTGTTCAAATTACATAGCTAATTGTATGATCTAATGGATGACATCTTTTATGTTGAGTTGAAGTGTGTACTTTAAATGTGATTTGATCATCTAAGACTAGGGAATGGAATATGTTAAACTAAGAATGTTCTCAAGAAAACTCTTTGGAATTTTATTTAACAAGAATCTAAATAAGGTTACCAACTTCAATAGATCTTGTGTATGCTCTAGAGATGTGTAGTTTTAACCTTGGATGTGCACTCAGTTTAAGAAATGTTAGGTTATGATGTACGCTTGAAAGGAAATAGATACAAATAGTATCTTTCAACAAATGAGATTATCCCATGGGATAAAGTTATCATGCATATGAAAACAAGTATGATGAGATGAATTGGATACGCTAGTTCATACAACTTGTAGATGTTTGTTTCAAGATCATTTAGCAAATGAGGTGTAATAAAATCTCTTGTAACACAACCATTTATGTTGCAATGAAAGAATGATGCATAGGATATACAATAACTTTTAACAAGATGAAAACTTAACGCATGATTTCTTAGGCATAATGTTTTTCAAAACATCATGTTTTCCTAAATGAAGATATGAAGCCAAAGTGTTTGAATCGGATAGTCTTATCCTAAATATACTTGGTCTTAAGATTATATTCACTAGATGATGACAAGAGGAATTCACTCGAGTTTCTTATGTATACTCCTCAAGAGTCATTGTTGCTCGGGGTGTATGATGTTGGCTTTGAGATAGCATTTTAACATATGTTATTAAAATGTTGATTTAAGGTTTAACGAAATTTATGCAGAAGTTTAACGACAAAGTATTACTAATACTTTGATAACTTGTGAAGGTAGTACTACTTATACCTAGTGGAATTTGACAAAAGTTACCAGGAGCATCATGCTCATTTGATAATTGAGGTTCTAGCCATAATGAATAAGCTAAGTTCTTATAGGTGGAAAAGTATGGTTGAGTTTGTTCAACACGCATGTGACTCAGTACGAGTGTTGAACACAAGAGCTAAGTACTCCCATATCACAACAAACCTCTACATCACCACATCCTTATTTAGACACACTTATTTGTCCATTGATGTTGAACACAACAAATACGGATACTAATTCTTATGGTTCATTGGTTGGTACAACTAGTAGGTGAAGTGCTTGAAGTTTTGGTCATGTTTGTGAGATATATCACAGAGGTGAATGTGATGAGATAATGGTGAAAGAACAAGTGAGCTTAAGTGGTAGATGTTAAAGGATGAAGACCTATTGACATTTGCTTTATTAATTGGGAGAGTGTTATGACAAGTGCCACCGAAGGTGTCAAAGTGGGATAAGTGCCACAGTGGGTTGTTTGTTTTGGATAAGTGTTCTAGTTGAGATAGGATAAGTGTTTGATTCATTTTAGGATTAGTGTTTTAACATGTGTTGTTAAAATACTTGGATGTTGATTTTTCGGATATGACTTTTAATGAATACAATCGTAAGTCGCATATACTTGAATATTTCGGATGAAATACTTAAGTTGTCAATCCTACCTTGTTGAGATTATAAAGCTTAGATTGTACTTAGGGATATCAAGACCTGATAAAACATCTTTAACATATGTGTGAGTTATGCATCTATGTAAATCCTTATCGTCTTGGAGGATGACGCATTATTTTCATGTTAACCAAGTGAGGCAAAACATGTAGATACAAAACAATATCTATAGTCATATATTAGACTTGTGTATGATATCTTTGCAAATAATGAGTCCAGATTTGTTAGTCTCGATGGCAAGTCATCTAAGTCATCCATAAACGGGTGAGGAGATGTTGGTGGTGTTGCACAAAGTTTGATAAGTACAAGTTTGGGAGACGTTGGTAGTGAAGGTGTTTTGGATGGTTGTGAAGTAGTCATAATGGTGGGTGATTTTGGTGGTGGAGTTGGAGTACTTAAGTTTAGAAAGTTCTCATCTTGAATGGGTGATGAGATGTTGAGAGGTGAAGAGTTCAAGTTAACGAAGTAGCAAGATCGAACGCTAATCCTAGTGGTTTTCTTAAGTGGCTTGTTTGAGGTTGAGGATTTAGTTATTTTGACTTTGCTTTAAGAAATGCTAAGCTTAAGAAGAAGTAATAGTGAAGGTGTGAAAATTACCATCCTAAATGTGTTAATTTATGGAACTATGGAAAAATGTGTTTGATTTGATGTTAATCCATACAAAGATGGTGGCTTCTAATGAGATGGAAGTGTTTAAGAGCATGACAAACATCATAAGTCAATTCATTGAGGATGTGTTGAGTGAGATATGAAAGATATGCAGTAAATGAACTTCAATCAATGCAAAATCTTAGAAGTCAAACATCCACGGATTGCAAGGAACCAAATTTAGGGTTCCTTCCTTTATAGGAAAGGGTTCCTTGGGTGGATTTTGTGAATTTTTGAGTTTTTGTGGGAAATGAATATCCTATTGGTCTAGGTAAGTTAAACTAGTCCTAATATAAATGAAAAGCAGTAACAACTATCCTAGAAACAAATTTTGGTAAATTAGAGTGCGGGATTTAGTAAAATTGACAATCACTGTAGTGGCCACGACACCAAAAATTACACAGACGGAACCCAATTTATGGTTCCGTCTGTCCCAAGAGATTAATATGGCGGCACCAAAATTTATAACAGACGGAACCAATTTTTGGGTCCGTCAAATCTGTGATGTCGTGAAAAGTTCACAGGCGTTTTTAACCCTCGGGACTTTTCGAATCTGAAATTTTTCTTAAAACATATGGAGATAATTATTTACGGTTAGGAACAAGCAATAACACATATATAAACACATGGGAGCATGTATTTCAAGTAGGGGCTAGCGATTTTCACTAAATAGTGAAAATGGTGAAAATTTGATAACATCATAATGTTATCCCCCTGCACGGCAAAGTTAGTTCACATGATTATTTAAAGCTTAGTTATCATCCTAGAAAGTTAACATACATAAAATACATCATACATCATTGTTTTTGTTCTTGTACCAAACACTCCTTAAAACCTTTATTTTTCAAAGTACTTGACTAATTTACTTAGTAATCATTGCAAAGTGAGTTATGACATTTCATAAGTTATGCGAGTTGTTAATATAACATATGCAAAGGAAGTGATCTAAGTATATAAGCGATGGTAAAACAATTTTCCAACTTAGTACACAAAATCTAGCAAATGTCCTATTGTGCATAAACTAGAAATCGACAAACAATCAAACAAGTGTAAACAACAATTTGGAAATAAGTAAGCAACATATATTCAAACAACATAAACAAGTAGTCATTTACCATAACATAAAAAGAAAAACATTTTTCGTCATTTACCATTTAAATGTGATGATGTTACCAAGCTTGATTAGTTTTCTTTAAACATATTACCAAATTATTTAGTTTCAAAATAAATTATATCAATGTTCAAAGAATACTAACTTAAATTGCTTGACTCAAAAATTTGAGTTTTTATATTAAAGCGAAACTTAATATCTTGGATATACTTGTAGTATTTGGTCTATTTCACTTATTTAAAATTAGACTCGGGTCATAAGAGTAGTTTTAAATGAAAGTAGACTTAATTCCCTTTAAAATGATAGGTGGCTCGACTCCTACGGACTTACGGTTAATTAGTTATGATTTTTTTAAGCTGGCCAAATAACTGCATACTGTGCAGAGCAAGGAACCAAAAATTTACAAGGAATGAACCCTTTTTTTTGGTTCCGCCCAATCCGTGGTCTTCACAGAAAGTTGAAAAATGTACTTACTCATAGCGAAAAAGTGTAAGACTTACTAGATTTGATAGAAAAAATATAATATACATATTTTGTTTATTATTTTTACTAATGTGACTTATCTAAACATTTACCAACAAAATTTCTAAGTATAATTAGCAAAACATTTTTCATATTATATTTCGCTTCAATGGTAATTTGATACATGGATCATGCTCCATTTTAAAAACCATTTGTTTTGAAAATAAGAGCTACGAGGCTCTGGTACCAACTGTGAAAACGTAGAGGGGGGTGAATACGTTACCGTTTAAAAACGTTAGATCTTTTGTATCAAATCACTTATGAAGCTTGTTATAATATGAAAGTACCAATTATTGTTTGTGACTAATATAAAGCATAGTAAACCAAGTTGTCACACAAGCATCAACATCAAACCACATCACAAGCAATTATAAAAGTAAAGAGATAAAGAAAGGAAAGTGCAAACCGAACACGAGGATTTATAGTGGTTCGGTCATGGAATCTCCTCTCCGCCCAACTCCACTCCCCGAGTACCCAACTCGAGAGTTATTTCACTAAATCAACAAGCTCCCTTCTCGGCGGAGAAAACCTTACAATCGTCACTTACACTTTCTGAAAACGTAGAGGGGGTTGAATACGTTTCCGTTTCAAACTTAAAACTTTTGTATCAAATATAGTATAAACCATTGCATTTGCTAATCTCGATGCGAGGATGCATTTAACGCATTCTGACATGTAAGGCCAACCCTTAATATCACATAAGATTCCATAAGATTAATGGTTCATTATAAATCAAGTTTCACCATTATTAGTCCGGATGCTTTTTCTTGATCAAGCGTGTCATAATATGTAAAGTGTTAAATATAGTTTATTACTATATGAAAGACCAAGTATGCATCACAAACATAGACATCAACCACATAGAAAATAAACAATGTAATGCAAGAATAAAAGTAAAGCGATAAGTAAAAGGATACACAAACCAACATGAGGATTTATAGTGGTTCGGCTACAAGGACATCTTCCTTGCCCTACTCCACTCCCCGATTCACCTACTTTAGAGTTGCTTCGCTAGATCAACAAACTCCATTCTCGGCGGAGAAACCTTACACAACGTCACTTACACTTTTTCCGGTACTAAGCTAAACAAGGTTCTTCCGAGGTAGAACCAAACCTATCACAGCGTCGCCTACACTTTATCCGGTACAAGGCTAGATATCGGGTTCCATTACAAAGGAGGAACCATTTCCGACCAACACTAATCCTATCCTAAGGAGATCCACCTTATGACAACATCAACAAGGATATCAATATCCTTTGACCCAATACTAATCTATCTTGTACATCGAATCACACCATATCGAATGTACACCTTAGGCACCTTTCACTAATTCCTTTGATTTGTGACAATGCCGTACCCTTGCCTTTAGCCTTGTCACCCTTCACTTGCTTTCAATATGGACATTCGACACCTTTCATGTCTCATTATTTCAACATTTACCCGTTAGTAAACTTGGTTTACTTGTTTCACTCGTTAGTCAAATGTGCGGTAACCTTGTCTCATTATTTCAACATTTATAGTAAACTTGGGTTTAGCTTGGAGGTTTAGGCGAATTCATGATCATGACATCACGTACATTTCATATGGACTATGATTAGTCTACATTTCATTGACATCATGTGCATCTCATTAGTACATTCACGACATTCCATTTCACCTTCAACGCGTAATTTTTATGTTTAATAAACTTTATCGCGTGAGTTTTATTTTGTATATTTAATCCGTTACTTTCAAAAATGATCCCGAGGTATTTTTAAACTTACATTTAGTTCATAAAAACTATATTTTTAGTTTTCCTAGTGTTTCAAATTTATTTGGTACTTAAATCGTTAAAGTTTAATTATTACGTCGTTTTTCTTAAAAATGGTACGATAATTATTTTATCACTCAATTTTCACAAGGAAAGTATTTTTACAATTTTATTATCTCAATACATTCTATTTTGAGCTATTAAAACTTACTTGTACCAAAATTCTACCATTTACCTTTACATTCATTTAAACACATTTTACTTACACTTTCTATACAAAATAATACAAGTTACAAGTTAAAAAAAAAAAAAAAAAAAAATTATTGAGAGACAACCCTCCCTAAAATCCGGCCAAGGGAGGTGTGTTTTAAATGAGGCATGGTTCTAACAATATTTTGTCTCCAATAATAATACATAAGTCTAACTTACTACATTTTCATTCATTCACTACACATAGTCTTCAAGTGTTAGTAAATTTTAGTTCTCTCTTTTCTTTGGCCTCTTCAAAACCGGTCACAACATCAAGCTCCATAGGGATCAAGATTTTTCGCAAAATCAAGTGTTTATTAACCTAGTTATATCCTTTATATGGTTTTGAAATAAAAACCAAGGATATTTAAGTTTAATCCTTGTTACTTTCACCTCATCACTATCACTTGTAAGCATGTTTTATCATTTTCAAGTTTCCTTATCATTTCATATGTTTCTTTTCATTTTGGAGCTTATATGCATGTTATGTGATTTATACCATTTTCTTATGATTTTTGAGTTATATATATATTTATAGTCATCCTATAATTATTCCCATGGTATTCTTTGGTCTTGATGGTGATTAGGAACCCATGACACCCTAAGAAGGTGTATGGTAGGATTAGATTAGCTTTGGAGTTGATTTGAAGGGATTAGAATAGGTTTTGTCCGAGAAAAACTATTTTCGATATGTATATTTTTATGTTCTGTCCTTAATTGAAATTCTGGAAAACCTACTGTTGATGCGACATTTTGGCCTTGATATTTAGAAAATATACTTTAAAAGCGAATCCGTGGCCTTTTGAGCGGATAAAAGCGGACTTATAACGAATAAGTTATGGATTTTTAAAGTTTGACGACGAAGCGTATTATTTTCGGAAAATTCAGCATGCTGTTTTAGTATATTCGGGTCAAAAGCAGCCTTAAGCTTCACAAATTATTTCGACTAGTCAAAAATATATTAGTTTACTTGATACGAAGCTAAGGACATATTATCGTGAAAGCAGTTTAAAGCGACAAAGATATGCACATTTTCATAAAGTTGCCGTAAATATTATTTTACGAAAATCTATATTATTTTACGATTCAAGTATTTCATTAATTTATAACGTCCATGTTTGCGGTTGTTTTTAACAAGGATGTGAAACTTTTAGAGCGAAATGTCTTCTAGTAAAATCAAGTTCATCGGCCATATTTTTCAAAACAAAAGTGTTTGTTAAGCGGAGTTATAGTAAATTAATTACGGATGTTCAAACTTGGCGAAACTCATTTTACGCACACAATTAGCAAAACCACCATCTTTAGCCTTTGATATCTCTATGATCGAGACCTTTTGAGCGAAAACTCTGACTGAAACTTTTAGATATCGATACAAACTTTCCAAAACCGTCGAGTTCGTTCTTTAACGATCGGCGTACACCATTTTACGACTAGTTTTCGAAGCCATTTTGTTAATTTCATGATTTTTCCGGCGACATTGTTTTGCGACGAAAAGTGGTAATTTCACCAAAAATCATTATAAAACCATTGTAGGATGACATTTTGGCGTAAAAACATGTAAAGTCATTTTGATTGGTCAAGGCGTCTAAAGAGTATTTTTAAATGACGAGTAATATTTTCAAAACCGTAAATGGTATAAATAACATCTGAAGTGCATGCATAACATTACATTGCAACTCATGACATATCATATCATTCGTAATAGGTCCGGTTGACGCATTACATTACACCTCGGTGTACTCACTTTTGCCGTTATTCCGGTTTATCCAGTGAGTTTTCATAGCCCGTTTACATGCTTCGTTTATTTTCAAACCCGGGGAGAATACATTGCACTACATTTTCTTTATACGATGCCAAGTATGTTAAATTCAATTACATTGCTTAAGTTACCGCATATGCCAATTTGAAAGTCCCATTACTTGAACATGAACCGTTAATCTTTGAGCGAGGATGAGTGGATAGATCTATCGAGGTGGCGCCTCCATCCGGGTTGGTGAATCCCAACCGAGCAAGCGGATGCATTTCATTTGATGGTATTACGGAGTTGTCGGCAAACACTCTGCGGGGCATACATTATTGAGCAGTCTAGTTTGGGGTCATGGGCTTAGAGCAATTGTAACATTATTTTTACGTGATTGGATTGTCATGCATGGTCTATACTTGTGTAGTCGTATAAAACATTTACATAAACCTATGATTTCTCACCAACATTATTGTTGACCGTTTTAGCAATGTATTTTCGAGTGGCGAGGCATTCATCATGACATGGTTTAGGGACCTACATTTTGAGTCATGGCGTCGACTTACATTATGTACATTATGGTACTTTATTTCAAAACATCGTTTGGATTTGTAACATGGATGTATTTTCATAAACTTTGTAAACCTTTTGGGACCGATGTTGTACTACGATTGTTTTTATGAAATATCCAACGATGTGTTTTAAAGCGACACTTTAGGTCGTTCAATATAACTGTGATGTGGTGCTATGACGGTCAATCCCCATGAATTCCATTCATTGCAAAGCAGTAAATTGGGGTGTGTGATTGGTATCGAGCTACGATTATAGAGAACTAGGTTGCATCATTGACCCTAGACTATAGCTACATTATCATAGCATCTCATCATTTCATCATAGTACATATTTATTGTTATCATGCGGATTCACTTACACTTTATTCGAGATTATTTACATTTATTTCACATCGGTTGTCACAGACATGTCTTCAGATTCTCACCCTATCACCATTTCATCGGACTCTAGCTCGGATGATGTTCCAGCTAACCCCATCATGGATGATGATTCATCACATTCCACTGAGATCATATCTTCCATTGGTTCCACTCCGGCCTTTCCAGCGATCATGACCGACACGAGACCGAACCCCGAGGAGGGAAGTCGCACCCACTCCTCACGTTAGCCCACTCATAACCCGTTGCTCGCACCATCACCACCACCGGCACCACCACTAGCACCCACCACCATCATCACCATCATCATCATATTTTCTTAGAGATCCTTTACCGCATCGGACTTGCCGCCCAAAAGCGTGCTCGTTTCGATATCCCTACACCACCATCATCGAGCCCGAGCCACCCGCTAGATTTGAGTTAGGCGAGAGTTCTAGGGCAGGCTTGTTGCCACGACGACCTTCTATCGAGGCATTAGGAGCCCGTATTGATGCTCGGCAGATCCAGTTGATAGTTTGTGCGCGAGTTGCGAGGCCGCCGGTAGATAGGATTGAGCCCATCGGCGAGGAGGTCGAGGTTTGATATTAGGCGGGGTTTGCATTGACTTATCTCATCGAGTATTCGGCATAGACGGATAGAGGATAGAGAGCATATCACGGAGTTGAGGCGGGAGATGCCCGAGTTGTTTGTGAGCCGATATGGCACGAGATGAGTTCTGAGTCGATCGCGGGAGTTATCTTTAGCCCGTGGCGTATTGTTACATTGCGGTCGGATGGATGAGTTGAGGAGTTTGGTGGATAGTTTGGTTACTCGGGTTCGCGATCTTGAGGATAGGTTTCGGAGCACCATGAGGTGCCTTATGTAGACTTTTGTCATTGTATAGTTTTGACCATTATTATCCTAGTCACAAGGTGTGTGGCGTAGTTTAAAGAACTTGTTGTCTTTTGATTGTTGTACAAACAAATGTATCAAGTATTGACTCTACTATGTAGGAATGGTTATTATTATCTATGATATCGGTCCATGTAGGCCGAAATTTTCATGTATATTATCCACGTGTGTTGTGATTATATTTGTGATATTTCGTTATTGTTCCGTTGTGATTCCATTTATCTTTATGCATGTTGTGGTTGTGGATATATTTGTATGATGGTTGTTTCTACTTACGAGTTCTCATGATTGTTTCATCTTGTGATTTTGAAGAGTTATGGCACCGAAGAAAGCTACAGTTGAAATGACCCAAGCAACAATTCGAAGTTAGTGAGCGATAGCATTGCTAATGCTTTAAGAGTCGAAAGAAAGCGATGGCTCTGCTGCTTCTTCTTGAGGCCCTGGCTCTGCTTGAAGCCGCTAGGCTTCTTCTTGCTCTTGGTAATGGGAGGATCCGGGGTTAAGAAATGTTCGTACAAAGATTTCAAAGTGGTGAACCCACTAAGTTTCGAGTACCGAGGAGCAACGACAATGGTTAGATGGTTTGAAAAGTTGGAATCGGTATTTTTGCTTTGTAGCTGTCCGGATGATAGTAAAGTTAAATTTGCTACGAGCACTTTACTCGATGGAGCGTTGTCATGGTGGAATTCATCGCTCAACCGATTGGTATGGAGAATGCTTTTAAGCTTACGTGGGAGGAATTTAAGGGTTTGGTGACTAAGAAGTTTTGTCCTCGAACAGAAATCAAAAAGTTAGAGACGGAGTTCTATGAATTGGTCACGATTGGGTATGACATTGAAACATACATTCGGAGATTCCAGGAATTAGCCGCATTATGCCCGTCCATGGTTTCTGATAATGAAAAGTTGCTAGAGGCTTTTATTGGAGGACTTCCCGAAGTGATTCAAGGAGATGTGACATCTTTTGATCCACAAACCATCGAGGAAGCTATTCGAGTTACTCAGAAATTGATGGCACAAGTGGTGAAGCGAGGTAAGTACACCACCACCAACCGAAACAACAACAACAACCCCAACAACCGTTTCAACAACAATAACCGAGGCAACTACAACAACAATAACAAGCGCAAGTGGGACAACAGGGGTAGGAATGCTACTCAACAACCGCCCAAAAGGCAAGAGGTTGCTAAGGTTTATGCCGCGGGTCAAAAGGAAGGAAAAGGATATTCGGGGGTTTTGCCGAAGTGTAATAAGTGTTTGAGTCACCACAATCCGGGTCGATGTCCTGATCCGTGTGAGAATTGCAAGAAAGTTGGCCACCGTACTAGGGATTGCACGGCACCAAAAGTTACATGTTTTGGTTGCGGGGAAACTGGACACTACAAGAGGGATTGCAAGAAGGGAAAGAATCAAGCAAATCCGAATCAAGGAGGTATGGCTCAAGGAAGGGTTTACGTCATTGGAGGCGGAGAAGATAGGGAGGACCGAATGTCATAACAGTGCGTTCCTTCTCAATAATCGTTACGCTTGGTTTTATTTGATTCGGTGCCGATAAAAGTTTTGTGTCCAATGCATTTGCACCTTTGCTCAACATTAAACCAACCACCCTAGATACATCATACATTGTCGAATTAGCTAATGGTAATTTAGTTAGCACCAACACCATTGTTCGCGGTTGCACATTCAATTTTCTTAATCATCCCTTCAACATAGACCTCATGCCGTAGAGCTTGGTAGTTTTGACGTCGTCATAGGCATGGATTGGTTATCTAAGCATCGCGCAAAGATCATTGTGATGAGAAAGTTGTTCATCTTCCTACAATGGCGAAACTTTGATTATTGGGGGGCGCAGTGGAAGCGAATTAGTATCATATCGAGTATCAAAGCGGAGAAGTACATTAAGAAAGGTTGTCTTGCTTTCTTAGCCCATGTAACCGAGAAAAGTCGGAGGAGAAGCGACTTGAAGATGTTCCTATTGTCCGTGAATTTTCGAAGTTTTTCCGAGGATTTACTGGGACTTCCACCGCACGTCAAGTAGAATTTCAAATTGACTTAGTGCGGGCTGCACCGATTCTTGTGAGCACCGTATCGTTTAGCGCCATCCGAAATGCAAGAGTTGTCTAATCAATTGCAAGAGCTTCTAGACAAAGGATTCATTAGGCCGAGTTCCTCGCCTTGGGAGCACCGGTCTTGTTTGTGAAGAAGAAGGATGGATCCTTCCGAATGTGCATAGATTATCGAGAGTTGAACAAGTTAACGGTGAAGAATCGTTACCACTCCCGAATTGATGACTTATTCGATCAATTGCAAGGTTCTAGTATTTATTCCAAGATTGATCTTCGTTCGGGTTATCATCAGCTTCGAGTTCGGGAAGAGGATATTCCGAAAACAGCGTTTAGAACACGTTACGGTCATTACGAGTTTCAAGTGATGCCGTTTGGTTTGACTAATGCACCGGCGGTATTCATGGATCTTATGAATAGAGTATGTAAGCCGTATTTGGACAAGTTTGTTATTGTGTTCATCGACGACATCTTGATCTACTCCAAGAGCAAGGAAGAGCACGAAGAGCATTTAAGGACGATTTTAAGGCTACTCAAGAATGAGAAGTTGTATGCCAAATTTTCGAAGTGTGATTTTTGGAACCACAAAGTGCAATTTCTTGGTCACATCATTGATAGTCAAGGACTACAAGTTGATCCCGCAAAGATTGAAGCCGTGAAAGATTGGGCTACTCCAACGAATCCTACGGAAATTCGACAATTTCTAGGACTAGCCGGGTATTACCGAAGGTTCATCGAAGGTTTTTCGAAGATAGCAAGACCTTTGACCAAGTTGACGAGAAAAACAAGAATGCAGTGGGGAAAGAAACAAGAAGCGCTTTTCGGTTGTTGAAGCAAAAGCTTTGCGGTCGCCGATTTTGGCACTACCGAAGGCATTGAGAACTTTGTTGTATATTGCGACGCTTCGCATAAAGGACTGGGGGCTGTTTTAATGCAAAATGAGAAGGTGATTGCGTATGCTTCTCGACAACTTAAGACTCATGAGAAGAACTACACAACTCATGATCTCGAGTTAGGAGCCGTAGTTTTGCACTCAAGATTTGGAGACACTACCTCTACGGTACAAAGTGCAGTGTTTACCGACCACAAGAGTTTGCAATATATTCTTGATCAAAGGAGCTTAATATGAGGCAACGTCGTTGGTTGGAGTTACTCAATGACTATGATTGTGAAATCAAGTATCACCGGGAAAAGCCAATGTTGTGGTGATGCTCTTAGTCGGAAAGAGGCCTAAACCTTTAAGAGTTCGATCATTGGGAATGACGATTATTTCTCCTTTACCATCGAAAATCCATGAAGCACAAGTCGAGGCACTTAAGGAGGAAAACCGACCAAGTGAAAAGCTTTATGGTATGCCCGAAAGCGCAAATGGTTTTGTAAAGAGAGCGGATGGAGTACTATGTTTCAAGGATAGAATGTGGGTTCCATTGTATGGCGGAATACGAGAATTGATTATGCATGAGTCGCATAAGTCAAAGTATTCTATTCATCCGAGGATCGGATAAGATGTATCAAGATCTTAAGAAGCTTTATTGGTGGCGAACATGAAAGCGGAAATTGCCACGTCGTTAGCAAATGTCTTACGTGCTAAGGTAAAAGTCGAATATCGAAGCCTTCGGGTTTACTCCAACAACCGGAAATTCCTCAATGGAAATGGGGCGCATTACAATGGACTTTGTTCTGAAACTTCCTAAGACATCGGGAGGTTACGACGCTATTTGGGTAATTGTTGATCGCCTTACCAAGTCAGCCCATTTCATACCGATTAGAGACTTATTCCATGGAGCAACTCACTAGACTTTATGTCAAGGAAATAGTCTCGAGGCACGGAGCACCAATTTCTATCATTTCCGGCAGAGATAGTCGATTCACTTCAAACTTCGGAATTCATTGCAAGATTCATTGAACCAGATTAGAGATGAGCACTGACATATCACCCACAAACCGACGGTCAAAGTGAAAGGACCATTCAAACATTAGAAGATATGCTTGAGGGCATGTGTAATTGATTTTGGAAATGGTTGGGCTAACCATTTGCCATTGATTGAATTCTCGTACAACAATAGTTATCACACCGATATCAAGATGGCACCATTCGAGGCACTCTATGGTCGTAAGTGCCGATCACTGTTTGTTGGGCGAGGTGGACAACTTCTTGGTCCGAGAAATGGTGCGGAAACCACGGAAAAGATCGTTCAAATTCGTGATAGACTTAGAACTGCGCCGAGTCGACGAGAAAAGTTATGCGGATGTTAGGCGCAAGGATTTGGAATTTCAAGTTGGTGACAAAGTTATGTTGAAAGTATCGCCTTGGAAGGGCGTGGTGCGTTTGGAAAGCGTGGGAAATTGAACCCGAGATACATTGGACCATTCAAGATTTTGAGCCGAGTTGGTCCGGTAGCTTATCGACTTGACCTTCCACCGAACTTAGTCATGTGCACAACACGTTTCATGTTTCAAACACGAAGAAGTGTCTTTCGGACGAATCGCTCGTTATTCCATTGGACGAAGTTCGACTTGACGACAAACTCAATTTTGTGGAAGAACACAGAGAAATCATGGACCGCGAGGTCAAGCGGTTGAAACAGTCGTATTCCTATTGTGAAAGTTCGTTGGAATTCTCGACGAGGTCCCGAGTTTACTTGGGAGCAGGAAGACCGGATCGACACAAGTATCCTCATCTTTTCGCCGACACCGTTACACCTAACAACGATTGAATTCGAGGGGTGAATTCCTTTTTGATGGGCGAATGTGACAATCCGTACTTCCAGGTCATTTCTCGACACGATTCATGTCTCATTATTTCAACATTTATAGTAAACTTGGTTTACTTGTTTCAAATTCGCGTAACCTTGGAGGTTTAGAGGCGAATTCATGATCATGACATCACGTACATTTCATATGGACTATGATTAGTCTACATTTCATTGACATCATGTGCATCTCATTAGTACATTCACGACATTCCATTTCACCTTCAACGCGTAATTTTTATGTTTAA
This sequence comes from Chrysanthemum lavandulifolium, assembly GCA_022545495.1. Classification (NCBI taxonomy): domain Eukaryota; kingdom Viridiplantae; phylum Streptophyta; class Magnoliopsida; order Asterales; family Asteraceae; genus Chrysanthemum; species Chrysanthemum lavandulifolium. The sequence goes on from JAHFWF010000081.1 coordinate 330,106, forward strand.
TAAACTTTATCGCGTGAGTTTTATTTTGTATATTTAATCCGTTACTTTCAAAAATGATCCCGAGGTATTTTTAAACTTACATTTAGTTCATAAAAACTATATTTTTAGTTTTCCTAGTGTTTCAAATTTATTTGGTACTTAAATCGTTAAAGTTTAATTATTACGTCGTTTTTCTTAAAAATGGTACGATAATTATTTTATCACTCAATTTTCACAAGGAAAGTATTTTTACAATTTTTATTATCTCAATACATTCTATTTTGAGCTATTAAAAACTTACTTGTACCAAAATTCTACCATTTACCTTTACATTCATTTAACTTACATTTTACTTACACTTTCTATACAAAATAATACAAGTTACAAGTAAAAAAAAAAAAAAAAAAAAAAAAAAAAAAATTTATTGGAGAGACAACCCTTCCCTAAAATCCGGCCAAGGGGAGGTGTGTTTTAAATGAGGCATGGTTCTAACAATATTTTGTTTCCAATAATAATACATAAGTCTAACTTACTACATTTTCATTCATTCACTACACATAGTCTTCAAGTGTTAGTAAATTTTAGTTCTCTCTTTTCTTTGGCCTCTTCAAAACCGGTCACAACATCAAGCTCCATAGGGATCAAGATTTTTGCAAAATCAAGTGTTTATTAACCTAGTTATATCCTTTATATGGTTTTGAAATAAAAACCAAGGATATTTAAGTTTAATCCTTGTTACTTTCACCTCATCACTATCACTTGTAAGCATGTTTTTATCATTTTCAAGTTTCCTTATCATTTCATATGTTTCTTTTCATTTTGGAGCTTATATGCATGTTATGTGATTTATACCATTTTCTTATGATTTTTGAGTTATATATATATTTATAGTCATCCTATAATTATTCCCATGGTATTCTTTGGTCTTGATGGTGATTAGGAACCCATGACACCCTAAGAAGGTGTATGGTAGGATTAGATTAGCTTTGGAGTTGATTTGAAGGGATTAGAATAGGTTTTGTCCGAGAAAAACTATTTTCCATATGTATATTTTTATGTTCTGTCCTTAATTGAAATTCGGAAAACCTACTGTTGGTACGACATTTTGGCCTTGATATTTAGAAAATATACTTTAAAACGAATCCGTGGCCTTTTGAGCGGATAAAAGCGGACTTATAACGAATAAGTTATGGATTTTAAAGTTTGACGACGAAGCGTATTATTTTCGAAAATTCAGCATCTTTGTTTTAGTGTATTCGGTCAAAAGCGAGCCTTAAGCTTCACAAATTATTTCGACTTCTCAAAAATATATTAGTTTACTTGATACGAAGCTAAGGACATATTATACGTGAAAGCGGTTTAAAGCGACAAAGATATGCACATTTTCATAAAGTTGCCGTAAATATTATTTTACGAAAATCTATATTATTTTACGATTCAAGTATTTCATTAGTCATAACGTCCATGTTTGCGGTTGTTTTTAACAAGGTTGTGAAACTTTTAGAACGAAATGTCTTCTAGTAAAATCAAGTTCATCGGCCATATTTTTCAAAACAAAAAATTTGTTTGTTAAGCGGAGTCATAGTAAATTAATTACGGACGTTCAAACTTGGCGAAACTCATTTTTACGCACACAATTAGCAAAACCACCATCTTTAGCCTTTGATATCTCTATGATCGAGACCTTTTGAGCGAAAACTCTGAACTGAAACTTTTAGATATCGATACAAACTTTCCAAAACCGTCGAGTTCGTTCTTTAACGATCGACGTACACCATTTACTGACTAGTTTTCGAAGCCATTTTGTTAATTTCATGATTTTTCCGACGACATTGTTTTGCGACGAAAAGTGGTAATTTCACCAAAATCATTATAAAACCATTGTAGGATGACATTTTGACGTAAAAACATGTAAAGTCATTTTTGATTGGTCAAGGCGTCTAAAGAGTATTTTTAAACTGACAGTAATATTTTCAAAACCCGTAAATGGTATAAATAACATCTGAAGTGCATGCATAACATTACATTGCAACTCATGACATATCATATCATTCGTAATAGGTCCCGGTTGACGCATTACATTACACCTCGGTGTACTCACTTTTGCCGTTATTCGGTTTATCCAAGTGAGTTTTCATAGCCCGTTTACATGCTTTCGTTTATTTTCAAACCCCGGGGAGAATACATTGCACTACATTTTCTTTATACGATGCCAAGTATGTTAAATTCAATTACATTGCTTAAGTTACCGCATATGCCAATTTGAAAGTCCCCATTACTTGAACATGAACCGTTAATCTTTGAGCGAGGATGAGTGGATAGATCTATCGAGGGTGGCGCCTCCATCCGGGTTGGTGAATCCCAACCGTGCAAACGGATGCATTTCATTTGATGGTATTACGGAGTTGTCGGCAAACACTGCGAGGGCATACATTATTGAACAGTCTAGTTTCGGGGTCATGGGCTTAGAGCAATTGTAACATTATTTTTACGTGATTGGATTGTCATGCATGGTCTATACTTGTGTAGTCGTATAAAACATTTACATAAACCTATGATTTCTCACCAACATTATTGTTGACCGTTTTAGCAATGTATTTTCGTGTGGCGAGGCATTCATCATGACATGGTTTAGGGACCTACATTTTGAGTCATGGCGTCGACTTACATTATGTACATTATGGTACTTTATTTCAAAACATCGATTTGTAACATGGATGTATTTTCGCAAACTTTGTAAACCTTTTGGGACCGATGTTGTACATTGTTTTTATGAAATATCCAACGATGTGTTTTACGACACTTTAGGTCGATTCAATATAACGTGATGTGGTGCTATGATCAATAAATTCCATTTTTGGGGGTGACAACAAACCTTGTGTTTTATAGCACAAATACATAAACCATCTAGTCTAGTCATAGATACAAGAATATGATACTAGACAATATCCAAGACAATGTGTCTAATCGATATGATATCCTAAGCTAAACATCAAGAACACAAAGCATGATGTAGTTAGTCTTCTATGAATGAAGATGACAAGTTTCCCAAGCTTGTTGTAGAAGATCTTCATATGCTTGTATGCTTGTGATGGGTGGTGGTAATGATGCAAGATCTCTAAGCTTGCTTTGGAGGATCACTTCGGGAGTATGCTTACAACAAATGAAAGTTAGAAGCATTATGATCATATGAGATGAGGGTGGTTTACATGTTTCCTAATGATCTAAATATCCTAGAAATGGTGGAGAGAAACTATGTGTGAAGGTGTGAAGAAATGGTAAGAAGTGGTTTGCTATTTATAGGCAAAAAGGCCAAACCATGTTTACGCCCAAGGATCCTCCTAGAGGATCCGCCCTGTAATTCCAAGGATGCATGGGACATTTGAGGGATCCGTGAGATGCTCCTCTTTACCCATAGTTTATGGGTTAAAACCATGGGCTATGGTTCATGGTTTTGAGTGCCCACCAAGGTACAATGTATCTAGACATTGGGTATGGGTCTTGGGTCATGGGTTTTACCCAACACATTAACTTATGTTTATGTATTTTATAAAATTTAAGTAACCAAAATTACTTAAGTATTTTATAAACTATTTAACTAAACATGTTTAATGGTTTGTTAGAGGTTTGATCATAACGCAACATAACAAACATGTACGAACCTGTGTTGTAGCATACAAGGACTTGAGTCGTCGAGAGGTGTTGAGAGTATGTTGAGAAAAAATATAATTACAAGTAACTTATACATTTTACGTTATGTATTACAAGTTACATGTTTGTCATCAACAAAACAAATGAGAATGTATAGATTAAATATCGTAATATTTGCACTAACACACTTTTTCCGGTACAAAGCTAAATGCCGGGTTCTAGTTCGAGGTAGAACCAACCTAACGTCACCTATACAATATTTCCGACACTAAGCTAGATGTTGAGTTCTTTCCGGGTACAACCACTCCCGTTATGTTTTATGGCCCAACATAACAAACCTTGTGTTTTATGGTACAAACACATAACCCATCTAATCTAGTTTGGTAAAAGTGTTGTGATGATGCAAAAATGTTTACAATGATGATCCATGACATAAATGTCTAATGGATATGAATGACTAATCTAAATGATCTTCTTAAATAAGAAGTCTTCAATCAATGGGGATATCAAGAGATCTTGAATCTTCATATGTTGATATGCTTTGGTGAATGAGGATGGCTACATCTCCAAGCTTTCCTTGGTTGATCAAAATGTAAAGTATGTGTGGAAAACTAGAAGGGGGGTTGAATAGTTTTGCCAATTAAAACTCGTTTTAAACTATTTAGATCGACTTATGTCAATCTATTTGGATGTGTGTTGGATGTTGATAAATAAACATATAGAAGTATAAACATGTAATGAAAAGATAAGAGTAAGAAGCACAAAACCACAACGTGAGTATTTATAGTGGTTCGGCTACAAGGACACCTTCCTTGCCCTACTCCACTCCCCGAGTCACCTACTCGAGAGTTCGTAATCACTACATAGCACCGACTCCTTATGGTGGAGAAACCTTCACAACGTTGCCTACTCTTTTCCGGTACTAGGCTAACCACCGGGTTCTTTCACACCAAGGTAAACCACACCTACCACAACGTCGCCTACCCTTTATCCGGTACTAGGCTAAGCACCGATTTCCATTACAATGGAGGAACTACTACCCAACACTACACCAATTAACTAACCCCCGGAGATCTACTCCTTATAATGTCAACAAGGATAACAATATCCTTTGACCCAATACTAATCTATCTTGTACATCGAATCACACCATATCGAATGTACATCTTAGGCACCTTTCACCAATGCCTTTAACTAGATCTTCAAGACACCCTTCACTAATATCTTGTGACTTGACTTCTAGGCACCCTTCACTAATGCCTACAATACGGACGATCGACACCTTTCACTAATGTCTTCGTCTTGACACTGAGACATCTTTCACAAATGTCTTCAACACTACACTTCTTAAAGAAAGAAAAGAACCATCAACAAGAGGACTTGGTGAGTCTTAATGATGAGGAAGTATGGCAACTCATGGACTTGAGCTTGCTTGACTTCAAACGTGGTGATCTCGCCTTTAAGAGGAACCTAGAGGATCACACAAAACAAAACTACAAACATAGATCACTTGGATCCGGGGTTAGAGAGTTTTAACTTAAGAGAAAGTATGCGAGAAAGGGGTGAGAAACAATGAAGAAATGGATCACTATTTATAGAGAGAAAATGCCTACTATTCCCGGATCACGGATCCTCCCACAAGGATCCGCTGGTGTAAAACTAGGGATCCGTGGGACGCTCCTCTTTGCCCATGGGTATTTTGGTTATGGGTCATGGGTCATGGGTCATGGGTTATGGGTTGATCCATGGGTCTTTTATTAGATACAATGTATCTCATGAGTGCAATGCACCTAGTCAAATGGGTATGGGTCAATACCATGGGTTATGGATATTATCCATATATGACATAAGCATGATGTCATGCAATGGGTTATGGGTCAAGCTCCATGGATATGGGTCATGGACTTTGGGTTGTACCCAACTACATTCAATGTATTTGGTCAATGGGTTATGATACTTAAGTTTCTACCCATTTATATTACCCAATATACTACATACTAGTTATGTGTATATTTTACCGAATATGTAAACACTAGTTGTTTTACATATGTAATACTAAATCATAAAATCACTTATACTTGTTTTAGTGTTTTATGTGAAAATGTGAGTGTGTTAGAAAACTATTAGCTCAAACCATTTACGTATTTTATTTGTTTCATTAAAATGGTTTCGTTTGTTATCGACAAAACATTAGAAGATCGTAAAATATAAATAAACTTTTTACGGATTATTTGTATTAACAATCTCCCTTTTGTTGATGACAAAACATAAAATTGTTTTAAGGAAAACCTAAAATTAAATAGCGTTTGAATTTGTAGTTTTACTTTCTTCTCCCCTTTTGTCGAAACAAAAGAGCTTGAAGTACACAAACACATTGTTTTAAGAAAAACATGTGAAAATAGAAAAGAAAGCAAAGTAGAGAGCAAGTAACGGAAAAGATCTCGTCTTAACTCCCCTTGACGAGTCCATCCCTATGTGAGGCGCCAAGAAAAATAGTACTAAGCTAGTTCATTTGCAACTAAGTTTGCAAAGATTTCGTCTTATGTGACGAATGTGCTCCCCATGATGATTGCAACTTTCAAGGGACGTCATGAAATGTAATCCTAATATTGCAAGTAATTTTGCAATGTATCGCTTTGACACAAAGCTCCCCTAGCTTTAGGGTGTCAAAGTCTTCATGTAAATTGAATAACTACAAAAAAGGTTAGAAAACAAGTATAATGCATAATTTCCGCAAATATGACTCAAGTTAGTAGAAAAATAGTTTTCGTCTCACGGATCCCACGGTTCCCTCCTTGTAGGGATCCGTCTAGGCAAATTTAAGGGATCCGTCGGTGATGACTAATTTCAAAGAATGGTTATATAACAAATAATGTTAACATCAAAAGTGAGATATGTATTATACAACATAATCATATACTCGTAAATATAGCAAGTAGCGTGTAATTTCATTTAATAAAACTAGAGATATGATATACATGACTCTAAAAACTAAGAAAATGAACGATACATGACTTGGAATTACTAGACTTATCTAAGTAATGCTTGATACTAGGACACCACTAAAATCCTCTAGCTCAAGTTTGTTTAGGTTTAATCTCGTCGAAACGTTCTAGGAGATGATAAAACATAAAACGTTGATCTTCCCGTACTTCATGTATCAAACTTTCAACATGTTGACAATGATAGCAATCTTTGTCATGGCTAGGTAGTGGTGGTGGAAGAAAAGAAATTGCTTGATGTAAAGGATCAAGTGAAGAGGGTTGGGGAGCCTCAAACAACGGAGGGATTGGTGGAGGCATATTTGAAGATGGCTCGACCAAGAATTATGGTGGTGGTAGAGAAGTGTCAACTTCCATATGGTCGGGTGGTTGACTTTGATAATTTCTCATAATCCAAATGGGATTATATGATAGTGACGGCAAAACGGAAGCCGGAGCTAGTGTTGACTCAATACCTTGATTTTGTACCATTAATCCTCCTAATGAGGAGAATGTTGCGGTGGAGGAGGATGAGGCGGCCTAGGAGGCAAATCCTCAAATTGTAGAGGTGTGGTGATGATAGTGGAGTTGTAAATGAGATAGCTCTAGGAACCAATGATGATGGTTTAGTGGAGATGGGATTGTTTGGCCTAGGAGGTATGGTGGTGTTTGGCATAGGTAGTTTTGTGGGTACTATACTTTTAGGGATTGGTTTGATTGGTGGAGGAGAAATCCTTGCATTTGTGGACTTAACCGGAGATGATTCGATTGAGAAGATTTCGTGTACAACACGAGCAATTTTCTTGGGTGGTTCTTTGGTGGATAAGTTGCTACTTGGAGTTTTCCTCATGATGAGATGATTTCAAGAGGTTTGTAAAGGTTTCCAAGTCTGAAAATGAGGATGAAGATGATGACTTTAGAAGTCCTAACAATGTGGTTTATAAAGCAAGGGATTTGGCAAGTGCATTCAAGACTTAAGCCACTAAAATTCATTGGAATGTGATGATTAACATGCACAAGAGTCAACTTCAGAGTTGTATTGATCTAGGAACTCATTTAAGATGAGATGGAGTGTTTAAGTTAGTGAGATGAGCTTGAAATGATTGTTTTAGCTAGAGTTGGCATGAGTGCATCATACGGATCCCACGGTTCCTCTAACGAGGAATCGCCTAGGCTAATCCTAGGGATCCGTCTATCGATAGCTAAGAAAATATAGCAATGATGTTTGTAAGGTATAATGCCTATTTCTTCTTGAGTGTTTCAGTTTATCTAAGTGTCTTAAATGAAGAGGTGCTTAAGTACTTGAGGGTAATGATTGAGTAGCTAATGATTGCCTTTTATGGAAGAAATTGGAACTTTCATGAGTACCAATGAATGAACAAAGATGACACTAAAGATTTTGAGAGTGTCAAATGGAGCTAAATGATCCTAGAGATCGATAGTGATTTAGGATAATGTTTTCACTACTATAAAAAAACCCATAAACACCCCCTAATAAAGACCGTTTATAAAACACCAAGATCTATAGTGTAAAAATAGCGGGGATGAGAAGGAGAAATACGTTTTCAAGAAAACACTGGTCTCTATAATAGAAAATGCATACAAATTGGTCGTATCAAGAAGACCGGTAACTTTGTTTAGTAAAGACACTAGTTTTTTTAGAGGATCGTTCTCTTTGTTTCGTATCAAAGACACCGACCTAAATACTCGTGTTTTTACTATCGTTTACACTCTCTTTATTTTTTGAATATTTGAAGTTCAAAAATACCATCATATTTAATTAAAAAAAGCTTTAAATTTCAAGCTGAATCTTTTTAGGCTCGATTTATTTTTTGGAAAAACTAGCAGTATCGGTTAAAACACAAAAACCCTAAAACTTTTTGCCAAAAGTTCAATTCTAAACGTTAAACGCTCCTAAAAATTCATTGCCAAACATAAGCTATGTTTTTGTTATTAAATTTTATAGATGTTTTTGAAACTACTTAAAATTTTCAAACTTAAATATTTTGATAAACTTAAAGTTTTAAATATTTAGCCACACGCCTTATTTCGCTCCTAATTGAACCCTACCACTTATTTTCCCCAAAATGAAAGTTCAATTTTTCAACATCCTCCCAATCTCCCACTAGCCCACAAATGAAACCGTGACGCTTTCGGTTTTACATCGCCGTCTCTCATATCCACTTCACCCAAATCAAAACCTCTAGCAATGATTTACAATCTCGCATATGTGATGGTGATCACGGGTTCAATGCTTGATTGGTAGCGATGATGATTAAGAGGTAGTTATATGTTAAGCATTAGATTATTTATATGACTTCGGAATTGATTTGTGGTCGTACCTTGTATGTAGAGGATTTTTTTTTTTTTATTTTTTATTTATTATTATTATTATTATTATTATTATTATTATTATTATTATTATTATTATTATTATTATTATTATTATTATTATTATTATTATTATTATTATTATTATTATTATTATTATTATTATTATTATTATTTATGATTGAGTATGGCGGTTGATGAATTAAACTTGACACCGTATCTTTTACTTCTTCTAAGGTATCCTCTTGGACGAGTTATCGGTGGAACTGCTTACCCAGTTGACATTGATTGCCGAACTATTAGGAAGTCCGTATTGCAAAACTAATTTGTGTTTATTAACCTAGTAGCGATGATCGGTTTATTCTTAGTAAATATTGTAAACTTTTTTTCTTTCACGGTTCTTTAATCCCCGAACATACCATTTCTCTAGAAACCGTGTATGTATTTATCGCTCTGTTCTCTCGCCTTTGAAGCGATGATATATGTATTTTATTAGAGGCTTGACACTCTTTATTGTGTTAATGTAAGTGAATACGAGGCTCTTCGATCGACAAGATTGTTGTTGATGGAGGTCAGCAGAACCTCAAGGTGAGTTGCGTCGATACATGTTCAAGTTTGCACGGTCGTAAATGATGATGATGATAAGTGTATCTTTGGCCATATTCTCAAAGCCATCAAAGAGCTGTTGTCATTGGAAACACAAGTAGATAAGCATCATTGATATCAATAGATAGCAACAAAGCCGATGTTCGTCACCATCAAGGTGCACAGGTAACTATTAAAAACACCCTTCGTAAGACATGTTTTGTTACTGGAGTTAATTAATACCATCTTTTGGAAACATTAGTTAGAGGGGAACTTAAGGAAGTAAGAAGATAATAAGCCCAAAAAGAGCTTATTAAGGGGATGTTTGTGTTTGGCTAAGTTTAATAGATTAGGCTTATGGACATAATCAACGGGTTTTGATAATCTCTTTTCATTTCATTTATTGTTTATGAGAATCGTTACTTGTTTGTTACTTGTCGTATTATTTCCTACTAGTAAAGTAAGTATTGTGGTCCTCTTTCATGAAGATGAGAAGCAATAATAATGGGTCCTTAATTTTGAAGATTTCAATGACATGGCTACGAACTTTAATTCTTTATGCTAATTAAATGTTATATATAGTACTAAAAAAGGATGCAATAGGAGGTTAATTAAGAAATATATAACAACAACTCTCTTTCAAATGACAATGTATTATAAGTTATAACGAACTCTAGCAAGCATTGGACCATATATCATATCTAACCAACGTGGGGCCATCTTTATATTTCTATGTAGGATTCACGAATGAGAAAGCTTAAAAGCTAAAGAGTAATAGTGATTGGATTATGAAAAGCTAAGCCCAAAAGGCGGAGCCCAACCCAAACAACAAGACAAAATAGTAAGTAAGTAGTGAGCGACTAAGGGACTAAAGAGGGAGGCCACAAGAATTCTTCCTTACATTCAGGACCCTGCTTTAATCAGGGATATCTATCAGCAAAACAAGCTTGCAAATAATGCTGCTGGTCGGTTCACTTCTCGTGTGTGTCTCTCTCTCTCTCTCACATTCGTATTACCAAAAACTTCAGATATTGTATACAGTGAACAACGTTTATGTTTTCAAAATCTAGCTAAACTTGAATTATAGATCACTTAATATGTAGATGATGTTAATTTTATCTGTCTGCCTGCTCTGCTCTTGTTACCACTGATTTCTATTCCTGTTACGGATGACTTTTTAATCTTTGTTTTCTTTTGTTATGCTACAATGCTTTTAGGAAATAAGAACAGTACTGCTAATCATGTGAAAGAGAGAAGTGACCAACAGTAACCTGTTCCATGAGAGCCTGTGTGTGGTCTGTGGAAAATACAGGGAATATATCTTTTATGAGGTACTTTTTATTAATTCTGGTTACTTTTCACATGCGTTATCCAAGCTAACTAGATTTTGTTGGGTCTTTCCGATTCTTTTGCAGACTGATGATGATATCTGCGCACATGGATTGCAAAGTGAACTTTGGACAATTACAAAACTTTTCATATACTACAGAGATGATTTGTTAATGTTTTGCAATAGTGTCAAAATCGTAAGTACTTGATTTTTAGGATTGGTTGCTTGTTTCTTATAGTGAAAAGGATATGTATCCAACAAAATTGTTAGCGATTTTAGCTTTTTGAATGTTGTAACAACTAACATTACTCTTAACTAGTGCATCTTCTGCATCGAAGTTAATGAGAAACAAAATAACTGCTATATAAGACATGCCAATTTCATTTTTCTATCACCGCTTTTTCAAAATTGACATTCTAATTACTTTTGTAGGCGCCTTCAAGCGGCCGGAATATAGGTGAAGCATATCATCGAACGTATATTCCAACCATGAGTTTATGAAAGGCGGAGATACTTGGGATTTTAACCGTCATCGTTGGTCAACAAAGAGATCTAACCTATGTACTTATGAATGGTATTGTCACTGTCAACATACATTGAAATAAATCTCTTAACAAAAATTGTGTTCTTTGAAAAACAACACTCACAAAGCTTATACAAAGATGGTTTTTTCCAATGAGTAGCCATAATAGTGTGCTTGTATGCACCCCAACGCTTTATTTAATTAACACGCATTTAATTACATTCTTTGTTTATTTTAGTTGGAAATGTAAAAATGCCGGTCCTCTTGCTGAAGATTGTTTAGTGGTGATGTCGAATCCTCAATCTTTCTCTTCTGTTCATCTTGCTGAAAATTATTGTTATACAATCTGAGATCTAAGCTGTTTCTTTATGCAGGCATCATCATTTGTAACTAGATCAAGTCTTATAACCAAGGATCTTCTTGAACTATACAAAAGGTTTGTTGCATATTCCATCTTTACTAGTTAACTCATGTTTTGTTGCCTTAAAATATTTAGTTAAAGTGGTAAAGGGTCTAGTTAATTTGTGACAATCACTCGCTTCCACTTTTTTGATGTAAAGTTGCTTGCTACATGTAGCAATCATAATTTTACTATTTTAACCTTCTCATTGCAAGATTTTTACTTGGTGGGTGATTTAGACACTTTTGAAATAAGGACAAAGCAAATTATGTGTTTGGCCATGGGAGTAATATCGTTATACCGTAATATAAATAACGCTAATCTAATAACATTATTGTGATTGAAACGTTACATAACCTACAAAGTTAAATATGGTATGAGTGTATGACCATATAAGTCTATTGGAGACTGTTAGACATTTTCTTCATCTGCAGATGTCACCAAATTGGTAAGAAGTCATTGTAGCCAAGTGCAATACTGCCATAGATTATCTACTTTGGCCATGTTGTTTGATTGTAAAGTTTCATTTGTGATAGGTAAGAAACTCTCTTTTAGAGCATGCCATAACATAATTGGTTTGTGGTTTTCATTGCCTTATATGGTTTTGGTATAATTTTACATCTTTGAAGCCAAATCTCGATTCGTCACAAAGATGCCTATTAAAATGGCTGACTAAGAATGGTATCCATGCAAAGCTGAAGTTATTTACAACTGGGACATCGTATAGGACTTTGTCCGTTGACCATTTTGCTTACATTAGTTAACAATAGTATTTGTTTTGTACATTACTTCTTCTTTTTGAAAAAAATTGCAAAGTACCTTTAGAAAAATAGATAAATTTTGCATATCGTAATCAACATTTACAAACAGGGGAATAAGTAATATGCTGTGTAACTTCACTGAAAAGGAACAGTTGCTTATATTTTGAGACATCTAGAAAATAATTAGTTAAATATGTTATCGGATGGAGGGTGTATATTTTATCAAGACCAATCTTGCGGTCTTGAAATTTGCTTTCCGATTAGATGCACGATATGGATATATATTAGAAAAAACAAGGCTTTAGGGTTGTAATTCTTATTATGTTGAATGATGAATAGTATGGATTAGCTAATTGTTATACACTCGAGAGAGCTTATTGACCTCTACTCACCGATTAAACCTATATTATACATTATTTACTCTTTTATTCATCCGTATCACTAGATCGAATAATATATTAGACTTTAGTTTCTAACTTTTATGAATTTCCGATGCAGGATACTTGGTCGAGCATATACAGACTAAACCCTCCCATACAAAGTACTACTCCTTTAAGCTGAACCGTCTTGTGAGTATTTTTTACCGTTGTTTTAAATACATATTTTGATTGATGTGTCATCTTTATAAAACTACACTGCACTCTGAAAATTGCTGAGAACAGCACATCAGCGTATATTTATTATTCACCGGCTTTCCTATAGTATATTTTGTTCTTTGTGACAATTATGAAATGAATTATATGGTTCATAGTTGAAGATGAAAAAGGGATGTTTGAACATGGCCTTATGTTGTGTGTCATTTGCCATTGTTAAATAACTTGCAGTTTAATTCTTGCACTGAAAACCATCTTAGTTGTTGTATAACCATTTATTTCATTAATTTATATGCAGGTACCTTGGAGTGATGAGCGTCCATTAGAGAACAAAGAGTTGGACTCCATCATTGGATCGGGTCTTCCTCCGATTTCTTATAAAAGATATTCAGTCCGTCAGAGTAGAAGTTAAAGAGGGTATTTATGCTCGTCGTGTCCTTTATATGGATATCAAAGGCCAGGGAGCCATTCCATTGACTCGTACTTATGAGAATTTGCATGGTTTACATTGTGGCATGATTAATCCCAAATAATGATGTTCAATTATCTTTGAATTATAGTGTTTTTTCATATATTTTGTTGAATACTAGTGTTTAAATTTGGATTTTGTATAGGATTTATGTTTAGTTGAATTTATGTATTATATTAATTTACATTGTTGATTTCAACATTTGTAGCGTATTTTAGTCACCTTATATATATATTTGTTGTATTTATATATATTTCTTTATTTCAAAAATTCATTTATGAAATATTTCAATTTCTAAAAACTTGAAGAATTTTAGAAATGATTTTTTAATAAAATAGATTTACCAAAAGGATAGGTTTTGAGATAAAAACATATCTTTTTACGATACATAAAGATAGGTCGGATGCTTCTATAAAGACATGTTGTGGGAGAACCGGTGTCAATGTCTAATAAAAGTATGTTTGTTTACTATATAATGGAGACCGATTTTAAGGAGAAAACCGGTGTTGATGCTTCTAATAGAGACAGGTTGCCAAACCGGTTTCTATATGTTTCAATCATGGAGATACCCCTTCAGAGAGTGGTTCCAAAACCACTCTTCATGGGTCATTTGACCGGTTTCTGTGAGATTTTTTGTAGTAGTGTTTGGAGAATATCCTAAAGGCTTAAGATGGAAAAACTAGAATTTGATCAATTTTGAGGTAAGGATGATTATGATCAATTTTGCCATAATTGAAAGATTTCCAAGGCTAGATGTGAGGGATCATGTGAGAGATGATTAGTGAGCTTGAGAGCGGAAGAGTAATGGGTTTAAGTGAAACGGTAGATCTACAAGCGTCTTGAATGTGATCTAGATGAGCTATGTGTGAGTACGAAAAGATCCACTTAACTTGATAAGGACTCAATTTGCCTTAAGGCACTATGTCTAACTTGGTGTGAAGTGTTCCAAAGACATGTTTAAAATACAATGATTGCAATTGCATTTTACGTTAGTCGGATCCACGGTTCCTAAGAGTAGGGATCCGTCTAGCACAACCTTTGGGATCCGTCTATCGCTAAGCGTAACCTTTACTAAAGGTATGCAATGATTTTGACAATGCATTATATTTCAAGGTTAGTTAAAGAGGTTCTAACACTAAGATATCAAATGTAAAATGTTTTATTTCGTAAAAGAAATTGGATTACATTGATAAAGCATGAATACTAAGGATTGATCCTATTTGAAAAATTACTAAGTTCCTTGAGCGTTTTCGCTAGAAGGATCATCAAATGGTTGATGAGTATTTGCCGATTCAGGACTGAATAAAGTCTTCATGAGAGGTATGTTTAGAGGTTCCATCATCTTGTTCACAAGTACGTACAACGGACTTTGAAATTGAGGGTGAAAGTACATGATGTTATGATAAAGACGCGTCAAGAACATTCCATAAAGGATGAGTTTGTTCTTGGAGCCTTGAAGATTTACAATTCGCCTTGCGAAGAAGTAGGCGAGATTGTATGGTTGTTGTGTTAGCAAATAATACATTATGTGAGCACAACAAGCGGAAGGATTTCGATTTCCTAAGACTCCAAACATTTTCCGTAAGATGAGTGCGAGAGCCTTGTACTCTTCTCGGATATCCTTTGTGAGATAATGTTTGGATCGGAGTAATAGGGTCGATGTTTGCATATTGCGCGAGTCAAGTCTTCATGAGGAAGGTATGTGTGAACAATATGGACAATTTTCTTCACGAAAGTTGAAGAGAGAATCAAGAGACCAATCTTGGTAAAGGCACATTGTCCATGATTTGGAATTCGGAGAATTTGAGCAAATTGCCCAAGGGTTAAAACAAACTTTTGGTTTTTTATCCAAAACCAAAGAGATAGAGAACGATCCTCATTACGAACGAGTTCAACTTGACGGAAGAATTCCAATACAAACCTTGGACATATTTTCTCATTAATTTCGAGAAGAAATTCCAATCCTATGGTTCGGAAGGAGGTATTGATTCCTTCTTCGTATTGTAGAGGAGTGTCGACAATACGTCCTTCGTAGAAGTGATGGGTTTCGAGATTATTGAACCCACGGACATGATTGTCGGTGTGTTGGGCTCAAGGGAGATGTTAGGAGTGTAGACGCTAGTGAGTGAAAATCAAACTCATATTCATGCGACATAGCGAGACCTATAGGAAAGACAAGTTAATAGGATGTGACGACACGGTAAAACAATGATTACCTAACATTTTTACAAGATGTTTATTAACAATGACATTTAATTAACTTAATGTTTGACATTCTAGTAGAATATTTCTTATAGGAAGAAAGTGGTTTTTATTTTGCATGGAAAATCATTATCCGTAGGACGGTTCCCTTCTATAAGGGATCCGGCTAGTATACTTGCGGGATCCGTGCATCCGTAGTAATGTATGCATTTTGATAAAACATATGTTTAATAGTTTTATACCAAGATATGTGTTTTAGCCTACATTTTCTTTTAGCATGCATTCATGGTTTCTAATGTATCACGAAGAATATGAAAGATATAAATTAAAAGAAATGACAAACACATTATGATAATAATAACCTAGATAAACTAGACTATTAATAATATTTCATTTCAATGCTAAGAATGATACAAAGGATTGGGTATAAAACCCCAATGTAGATTAACAACACAAAGTATATGTCTTCGTATGTGAACTTCATCATAGGGAACACAAGAGATATGAGTGTTAAGGCGATGAGCACGAGGGCGATGTAAACCATGTTGAAGACGAACCTTCTTGGTTTTGGTTTGAGATGAGATGAGATGAGAGGAAGATGAAGTTTTGAATGAGAGGTAATTTTTTGAAAATGGAAGATTTGAAAAAGTGAGGATTTGATATAGTGGGCGACGGATGGTTTATTTATGAGGAAGGAGGAATTTTTGAGATTTGTGTTTTGTTTTATTATTAGAAAGATATGATTTTTGGATTAAGTGAAATAAAACACAAGTTTTATATACCACGACTTTAGATGAAAAAATAACATGTATGTGAGAAAAGACTTCCTAATGAAGCTACATGTAATACATGTATATGCACAAAAGATAATCATATAAATACCTATGTAGGCATACTTAATTATCAAGCTAATGTTATTTAGAGATAACTAGAAACTGATACCTCTAATGCACTTAGGAATGTCTTTACAAATGACACAACAAATGTCAGTAGACAATTCCGGCTCCTTTGTGTTTAAGATACCTTCTTAGGGAAGGAATTCTTGTTACCAAGCGATTCCTATGGCTTGGTAGGTATGAGCTTTGACTAAGCAATATGACAAAGATGATTAGTGTAATTAAATGAAGAATAAATAATAAGAAAAATGTTGTCATCTAATCAACATCCAAACAAAGAGTTTTAAAAGACATGGTGTTTGTTTTAATGAAAAACTTTCTTTGTAGTTTTCAATTAACCATGGATCGTATCAAGTTTTTAAAGTACAATATACTTTAAGAAACTAGGTAACGAAGCTCTGATGCCAATTGTGGAAACTAGAAGGGGGGTTGAATAGTTTTGCCAATTAAAACTTGTTTTAAACTATTTAGATCGACTTATGTCAATCTAATTGGATGTGTGTTGGATGTTGATAAATAAACATATAGAAGTATAAATATGTAATGAAAAGATAAGAGTAAGAAGCATAAAACCACAACGTGAGTATTTATAGTGGTTCGGCTACAAGGACACCTTCCTTGCCCTACTTCACTCCCCGAGTCACCTACTCGAGAGTTCGTAATCACTACACAATACCGACTCCTTATGGTGGAGAAACCTTCACAACGTTGCCTACTCTTTTTTCGGTACTAGGCTAACCACCGGGTTCTTTCACACCAAGGTGAACCACACCTACCACAACGTCGCCTACCCTTTATCCGGTACTAGGCTAAGTACCGAGTTCCATTACAATGGAGGAACTATTACCCAACACTACACCAATTAACTAACCCCACGGAGATCTACTCCTTATAATGTCAACAAGGATAACAATATCCTTTGACCCAATACTAATCTATCTTGTATATCGAATCACACCATATCAAATGTACATCTTAGGCACCTTTCACCAATGCCTTTAACTAGATCTTCAAGACACCCTTCACTAATGTCTTGTGACTTGACTTCTAGGCACCCTTCACTAATGCCTACAATACGGACGATCGACACCTTTCACTAATGTCTTCGTCTTGACACTTGAGACATCTTTCACTAATGTCTTCAACACTACACTTAGAAGAAAGAAAAGAACCATCAACAAGAGGACTTGATGAGTCTTGATGATGAGGAAGTATGGCAACTCATGGACTTTAGCTTGCTTGACTTCAAAGGTGGTGATCTCGCTTTAAGAGGAACCTAGAGGATCACACAAAACAAAACTACAAACATAGATCACTTGGATCGGGGTTAGAGAGTTTTAACTCAAGGAGAAAGTATGCGAGAAAGGGTGAGAAACAATGAAGAAATGGATCACTATTTATAGAGAGAAAATGCCTCTTGTTCCCCGGATCCCTCCCATGCGGATCCACTTGTGTAAAATTAAGGATCCGTGGGACGCTCCTCTTTGCCCATGGGTATTTTGGTTATGGGTCATGGGTTATGGGTTGATCCATGGGTCTTTTATTAGATACAATGTATCTCATGAGTGCAATGCACCTAGTCAAATGGGTATGGGTCAATACCATGGGTTATGGATATTATCCATATATGACATAAGCATGATGTCATGCAATGGGTTATGGGTCAAACTCCATGGATATGGGTCATGGACTTTGGGTTGTACCCAACTACATTCAATGTAATTGGTCAATGGGTTATGATACTTAAGTTTCTACCCATTTATATTACCCAATATACTACATACTAGTTATGTGTATATTTTACCCAAATATGTAAACACTAGTTGTTGTACATATGTAATACTAAATCATAAAATCACTTATACTTGTTTTAGTGTTTTATGTGAAAATGTAAGTGTGTTAGAAAACTATTAGCTCAAACCATTTACGTATTTTATTTGTTTCATTAAAATGGTTTTATGTTTGTTATCGACAAAACATTAGAAGATCGTAAAATATAAATAAACGTTTTTATGGCTTATTTGTATTAACAGTATGCTTACAACAAAGATGAATGTTAGAAGCATTATGATCATGATCATTAGGGTGTTTAATGTATGTTACTACATTGTTAATGATTGATCTAAATGTATGCAAGAAGGTGGAGAAGATGTGTTTTGAAGTGGTGAGGAAATGAGAAACAATGGGCTTCTATTTATAGGCAAAAGGGAACAGCAGTGCCCACGGACCAAGGAACTAAAAAGGGTTCCGCCTTTTTAACTTTTATTGCCGTGGGTGTCGGCGATGAAAATATAAAAATCTTTCTTCAAATCTTTCCAAGATATTACCAAAACTTACTAATGTAAAACCCTAAAATCTCAAATCGCGTAAAATGACAATTTTGCCCTCCAACTTAAAATTTTACCAACTCGGGAAACACGTCAACATCATTTAACAAGTTATATGATTAATAATATTCCTACATTATGAAAATAATTAACTTATGATATACATTAAAAGAACTTGAATAATTAAAGTCTAAGTAACACATAAACCTTACAACTTGTACAAATTAATCTAGACTTGAAAGAGGACTAAATACATGATTGAAATGATAAGAATGGAAAGTTTGGATTTGGTCTTGGTGAACCCCTTGATGGCGGCCTTCACCTCTCCTAAATTACTCACCATATCAATTTTCATTAATCACATTTATCTCATTCCATTTCATTTCAAAACTACAAGAAAACCCTAGCTCTCTTTTCTCTCATCACATAGTGGCGGCATCATTTATTTTCATCATTCCATACGAAAATCTTTCAAACAAAGGTGTTCCTAGGAAGCTCGTGATCGTGGGTAATCGTTTGGTGGACGTAGGGTTTGTGTTTGGGTCGAATTGGAAGTTGGACGTGGGTTGGCTAAGGTGTACGTGGGTTTTGTTAAGCCAAGGAGACTTGGTTTAGTTTTTGTGGTTTGATTCTTGTTCTTGTCTCGTACACGCTACAAGGGTAACGTATCATCATCTTGAATCTTTCCTCTTTGTTTCTTAAATCAATTCGTGGCACACATATGATCTAGGGCTTGTAATATATAAAAATGATCACATAAAATCATGAATAAGCTATCACATGAAATGATAAAACAAAATACATAAAACCTTGAATCTTATATATGTAATTCGAATAATATATGACATATAATATGAATATGAAACTGATTTTGAATCTTTCATATATGTCGAATTATATATGAATTTGTTAAAGGGTTTAATGAGCTTATGAATTATATGATTTCGTATATGATAAATGGAATTGATAACAAATGATTTACGAGTGTGTTTTGATTACAAAATGAGGCGTATAAAATGGATTTTGGGGAAGGTGGTTCGAATTGAATATGGTATCACATTAGGAGTTTTGTAATCTTGTATTAATCGAGCTAAAATGGTTTAAAAGCGGTTTGTTAATCATAACCTAAAACTAGGGTTTATAATGTTTATGTTATTTTATAAAGTTAAGGGGTTGTTTTGTAAATGGTAAAACTTGATGGATTAACATGTTAATATTCTAACTAAATGGATTAAATGAGTAAAATGAGTAAACTTACTATATTTACACTTTTAACCCTATACTTTGCAATATTGACATTTTAAACCCTAAACTTTTGTAACTTGTCATAAATGATCCTTAAAGCATTATAATACTCATTTTAATTAGATTAACTTGAGATAAGTAACAAAACGCTAAATATGGAAACACTATTTTAGAAAGTTACTAAATATGAAACTGCTATTTACGGAAAGTTACTAAATATAGAAACACGCTAAAATAGAAAGTTTCCTAAAATAGAAAGTTACTTAAAATGGAAAGATTACTAAAATGGGAAACTTGCTAAAAAAGGAAAGCCGTCTTAAAACAAGTGTTTGATTCTTATAGAACGTTATCTAATTCATATAGGTTAAGGCGGCGTGATTGATCTCATTTCTTGACTTTACTTTCATTGTTGCTTGCTTCGAATAAGGTACAGATATTCTGACCTTTCTCATAAGGTTTCTCATGATCTCTTTGCATCTTTGATCTCTTGCCAATTTGATATTGAACCTTTGCTATTGCTATTGAACCTTTGCTATTGACCTTTGCTATTGAACCCTTGATATTGATCCTTTGCTATTTGAACCTTTGATAATTGAACCATTGATATTGGACTATTGATTTGATTTGTGAGCTGCTAATATTGGACCTTTGATATTGATTGAACTCTATATTGTACACTTTGACTGTCGATTGATACCGAGCCATTAACTAGGCATGGGGTTCCATGTCCGTGTCATTGATGCACCAATGGCATGACTTTAGTGTGGTTGAGTGATGTTCCACACCGTCCCATTTTGTATTGATTATCGCGCTTCGGATATATTGTATGGCCACTATTGTTTTGCGGGGTATGGATGCATCCTAGATTTGTATTGTATTGTATTGATATTGATATATTGTTTTGGTGATGTGGTTGGTGTGTGCAATACACCCTCACA
Source organism: Chrysanthemum lavandulifolium (assembly GCA_022545495.1). Lineage (NCBI taxonomy): Eukaryota > Viridiplantae > Streptophyta > Magnoliopsida > Asterales > Asteraceae > Chrysanthemum > Chrysanthemum lavandulifolium. The sequence goes on from JAHFWF010000081.1 coordinate 351,317, forward strand.
TTTGGGGGTGATCACTCCATTGGCTACTTGAGGACTCCCTCTTATTGGTTTGGTATTCGAGGTCACCCTCAGAATACAATGGTTACTCTGAGGATATTGATATATGATTTGATTTGGTTTGTTTTGTTGGCTCGTGGTGGAAAAGCGACCTTCCTTTCTTTGTTTCATTTACCTACTCTATATTGCTTCATATCCTTCTTATCATAATTATCTTGCCTTTGGTTCTATTATTGCTTTTGTATTGTTATATCATTCCTTTGGGCTTTTAAGCTCGGTAGCATTTCTTTTCTGCGGCGGGTTATTAAGCTAGAGTGGGGCTTTTCTTGGGATTGAGAGTAGGATGCTTTTGAGGACTTGCCTTAGTTATCTTAGACATTGATTTCCATTGTTATTTGATTTGGAGACTTAGACTTTGTATCGTTTCATTTCCTTTGGGCATCTTTTGGAACTTTTGTCTTATTCAAGTCGTGTTGACTTGTTACTCTTTGATTATTATTATAAGACTTCGCTTGCATGGTTTATGTGTATTGTTACGATTTGACTCCATAAATGTGATACTTCTACCCTTATCGGGTTGGGGTGTTACAATTATGGTATCGAGCCAGTTTCTGACTTGTAGTCGGGACACGTGACATATGGACCCTAAGCGTTAAACCGTAGAGCTTAAGATTTGATTGGTGAGGTTTGGGTAGATTCTAGGTTCATTATCGTCATTTCCGTTCATGATCTTCATCCTATTTCCTAACCTTTGCTAATCGTTTAATGAACTCTTCAGATGGTCCAAACTCGAAGGAACGGTGACGACAACGGGGATGGAAATCCTAACTTCAAAGCTTTGATCGTACGCGCTTTAGCCACTGCTATGCCCGGGATAGTGGCTACCATCACTGATAACGTTCGGAATGGCGCTAGCTCTTCTGGTGGGGGTGATAACCCACCTACACCCATTCATGTTTGGATCGAGCGCTTCAACAAACTTAAGCCACTTCCTTTCCGCTCGGCAGCTTCATCTAATGATGCGGAGGACTGGATTACGCACATGGAAAAGCTTTTCAATGTGCTGGGTTGTGGTGATGAGGTGAAAACCCGGCTTGCTACTTTCAAATTCGAGGGTGATGCCCTAAACTGGTGGAAGGCCTATATCTTGACCAAAGAAGAGAACTTCATTGATACTTGTGCTTGGAATACCTTGAGGACATCTTCTACAAACAGTATTTCCACGAGTCGAGCAATGACGATCGAAAGGAGTATGAGACCATACATCGGTGGAGAAGGAAAATTCTCACAGTATATCGCGATTTATGAGGATGGTTGGGTTTGTAGGTCTTTGTTGTTCTTGGAGATGCTCGTCGTCGAGGCTCGTAAGTTCAAATGGGGTTAAAGAAGTGGGTGCTAGGCAGGATGATCAACCATCGATTATCTTGAGGTGGCTGCGATTGCGGATGATGCCCGCAACATAGAGTTCTTGCATGAGGGCGGGGTTACAACAAGAGGAGCAGAGATGGGGATCGTATTCATTCTCGGGTCGACAGGACCATACTCGAGGATTCGAGGGTCGTCGGGACCACGAGTTCGATCGGAGGGTCGTCGGGATCGAGTGCGAGGGAGTTAGAGGTCGGTACGACCGTAGCTATGATTCGAGGCAGCATGGCAATCAGAGGAGATTTGATAGGTCAGGTGATGATCGTCGTGGACAGAGTGGCAGTTTTCAGAAACAACATCGGGATCAGTCATCTCGTAGCACTTATCATGATCGTCCAGCGACATCTTCTTCCCAGAGGAGGACTTCTGAGGTGCTACCTCCTCCTCCAAAGTGTGTTACATGTGGTAAGACGCACCCAGGTGTTTGTCGTAGGATTACCGGAGGTTGTTATCATTGTGGGAGAGCGGATCATAGGGTGAAGGGATGTCCCAGCGGCATCGGCTACTCCTTGAACTACATCAAACCACCTCCCACCTTTGGGCGAGTGTATTCGATTACTCGAGATCGAGCGGACAAGGCGTCGGTACTATTCTTGGCACTATTTATTTTGGCGAATCCACTGCTTTTGTTTTGTTTGATACTGGCGCGACACATTCTATCGTATCGGTAAACTTTGCTAAGAAGCTCAAATTATCTCCAACACCACTAAAGAATCATTTATCTATATCAACCCCTATGAAAAATCATGTACTCATTAACCATGAATATGTGGATTGTCCCCTACGTTTCGATGATGGTATTCGTTCGGCTAATCTACTTCCTTTGGATATGTCTGATTTTGATATTATATTGGGTATGGACTGGTTGGCCTTGCATAGGGCTACTATTGATTGTCATGCTCGTAATGTTATCTTCGGTAATGTTCATCAACCTGATTTTGTATACCATGGTGCTCAACCTCTTAAGTCGGTTAAGATCATCTCGGCTATGAAAGCCCGCACTCTCATTTCTCATGGTTGCCTTGGTTTCGGCATCCATCAAAGATACTTCTTTGAAGTTCCGACTATTGAAAGTCTTTACATTGTCTTGCGAATTCTCGACGTTTTCCTAATGAACTTCACGGCATTCCTCCGGCTAGGGAAGTTGAATTTGGCATTGATTTGATTCTGGTCTTGAACCTATATCTAAAGCTCCTTATCGTATGGCACCGATTGAATTGAAAGAGTTGAAAGAACGGTTGCAAGAACTATTGGAGAGCGGCTTTATTAGACCCAGTGTTTCACCTTGGGGTGCTCTGTATTATTTGTTAAGAAGAAGGATGGGAGTATGAGGTTGTGTATTGACTACATGGTGAACCGTATCACTATCCGTAACCGTTATCCTCTTCCTCGCATCGATGACTTGTTTGACCAATTGCAAGGCGCCAAATTCTTCTCTAAGATTGATCGAGGTCGGCTATCATCAATTACGTGTGAAGGAACAAGATGTTCCTAAGACCGCGTTCGTACTCGTTATGGCCATTATGAGTTTACGGTTATGCCATTTGGTTTGACTAATGCGCTGCCGTCTTTATGGATCTTATGAATCGTGTTTTCCACAGTACCTCGATAAATTTGTAATCGTCTTCATCGATGACATCCTTGTGTATTCTAGGAGTGAGGCGAGCACGAGCGACATCTTCGTATTGTATTGGAGATTCTTGACGCGAAGTTGTATGCAAAATTTTCTAAGTGTGAATTGGTGAGCCAAGTTGCTTTCCTTGGTCACGTTGTGTCTGCGATGGTATCAAGATGGACACATCTAAAGTAGAGGCTATCACAAAATGGCGAGACCTACTCTTGTGACGGAGATTAGGAGTTTTACGGGGCTTCTTGGTTATTACCGTCGTTTTGTTGAGGGTTTCTCTAAATTGGCGTTACCTTTGGCGCAATTGATGAGAAAGGAGAAAAGTTTGAATGGACGGAGGCGTGAGCGAGTTTTGAGGAGTTGAAAGCGGAGGTTGGTTCTGCGCTGTTTGACACTTCCATCGGGTTCGGAGGTTTTCGGTTATAGCGGCGCGTCGAAGAAAGGTTTGGGTTGTGTATTGATGCGACGGTAAGGTGATTGCCTATGCTTGAGGCAATTGAAATCGTATGAGGAGAATTATCCACGCATGATTTAGAGTTGGCTGCGGTTGTTTTGCCCTCAAGATTTGGAGGCATTACTTATGCGGTGAGTCGTGTGATATCTTCTTGACCACAAAAGTTTAAAGTATATATTCACACAAAAGGAGCTCAATATGAGGCAGCGGAGATGGCTAGAGCTTAAGGATTATGACACGAACATCCGGTATCACCGGGTAAGGCTAATGTGGTTGCGGATGCACTAAGCGAAAGTCGGGTATGATTGCTAGTTTGGAGATTGAACCCGGGGTTCTTCACGATCTTGAGCTTATGGATGTGGAATTTTGTTTCGGGGTTATGATGGTTATTGGGCTAGTATGAAGGTGGAGTCCAACATCATTTTGCGGATCAAGGAAGCTCGGAAGGATGACGGTGAGCTTTGGTCTATTGTTCGAGAACATTGAGGAAGGAAACAATCGGAGTTTGGGTTGATAGCTACGGTGTGGTATGGTTTGGTGACCGGCTTTGTGTTCGAATGATCACGATTTGCGTGAGGCGGTGTTGTCGAAGCTCACGGTTCTCCATTCACTATTCATCCGGGTTCTACTAAGATGTACCGAGATCTTAAGCGACATTTACGGTGGAGTGGCATGAAGCAGGATGTGGCTTTGTATGTTTCTAAGTGTATGACTTGTCGGTGGTCAAGATAGAGCATCGGCGGGCTAGTGGTCTACTTGAGCCTTTGGAGATTCCTACTTGGAAGTGGGAAGAGATTTCTATGGATTTTGTCACCGGTTTGCCTCTCACTCGTAAAAGACATGATGCGATTTGGGTGGTCGTTGATCGGCTAACCAAGTCTGCTCATTTCTTACCCATTCGTATGTCTGATCGTGTTTGTAACTTAGCAGAGATTTTTCAGCGAGAGATTGTTCGACTTCATGGTACTCCCACAGCGATTGTGTCAAGATAGAGATCCTCGTTTCACGTCTCGTTTTGGAAGAGTTTGCATAAGGCTTGGGGCACTCGCCTTAAGTTCGATCTGGCGTTTCATCCTCGAGACGGATGGTCGGTCGGAGAGGACCATTCGGACTTTGGAAGACATGTTGCGAGCATGTGCTTTAGAGTGGACCGGGAGTTGGGATGAGTATTTATGCTTGGTGGGTTTGCCTACAACAATAGTTGGCATGCTAGCATCAAAGTGCACCTTATGATTTGTTATATGGGAGAAATGTAGAGCACCTATTTGTTGGGACGAAGTAGGTGGCGTTTGATTGAGGGCACGAGATTATTGAGATCACTAATGAGAAGGTGGCGGTTGCTAGGGAGAAGTTGAAGGAGGCTCGTCTGCGGCAAAGAGTTATGCGAGATAAACATCGTCGTGATTTGGAGTTTCGGGTTGGTGATCGGGTATTTACGAAAGTGTCGCCTTTTCGGGTGTTAAGCGTTTTGGAATTAAAGGAAACTCGGTCCTCGTTTTATTGGGCGTTTGAGATTCTCGGCGCATCGGAGAGGTTTCTTATCGTTTGGCTCTTCCGCCATGATTATCGCATGTGCACGACGTTTTCATGTATCTCTTTTGAGGATACAACTACCATCCTTTGCATGTAGCCTCTTATCCATTTGATCGATTGACTGATATGTCTCTTCGGAGGAACCCGAAGCTATTTTGGATCGGCAAGATCGAGTCATGAGAAACAAAGTAATTCCGCTTGTTAAGATTCTTTGGAAGAATCACCCAGGCGTGAAGCTACAGGAGACCGAGGAATCTATGCGAGCTAGTTATCCACATTTCTTTTCATCATCGGGTATGTCTTCGTTTATTGCTTCGTTTTCTTTTCAATTTTCGAGGGCGAAAATTTTCTTTTAGAGGGAAGAGTTGTAAAACCCTAAAATCTCAAATCGCGTAAAATGACAATTTTGCCCTCCAACTTAAAATTTTACCAACTCGGAAACACGTCAACATCATTTAACAAGTTATATGATTAATAATATTCCTACATTATGAAAATAATTAACTTATGATATACATTAAAAGAACTTGAATAATTAAAGTCTAAGTAACACATAAACATTACAACTTGTACAAATTAATCTAGACTTGAAAGAGGACTAAATACATGATTGAAATGATAAGAATGGAAAGTTTGGATTTGGTCTTGGTGATTCCCTTGATGGCCGGCCTTTACATCTCCCAAATTACTCACCATATCAATTTTCATTAATCACATTTATCTCATTCCATTTCATTTCAAAATACACAAAAACCCTAGCTCTCTCTCTCTCTCATCATAGTGGCGGCACCATTTTAAAATTCATCATTCAATACGAAAATCTTTCAAACAAAGGTGTTCCTAGGAGGCTCGTGATCGTGGGTAATCGTTTGGTGGGCGTGGTGATTGTGTTTGGGTCGAATTGGAGCTTGGGCGTGGGTTTTATTATTGTGTGCGTGGGGTTTGTAGAAGCCAAGGAGACTTGGTTTAGTTTTGTGGTTTGATTCTTGTTTCTTGTCTCGTACACGCTACAAGGGTAAATATCATCATCTTGAATCTTTCCTCTTTGTTTCTTAAATCAATTCGTGGCACACATATGATCTAGGGCTTGTAATATATAAAATGATCACATAAAATCATGAATATGTTATCACATGAAATGATGAAACATGAATACATAAAACCTTGAATCTTATATATGTAATTCGAAATAAGCATGTTAATATGAATATGAAACTTATTTTGAGTCTTTCTATATGTCGAATTATATATAATTTGTTAAAGGGTTTAATGAGCTTATGAATTATATGATTAAGTATATGATAATGGAATTAATAACGAATGATTACGAGGGTGTTTTGGTTTACAAAATGAGGCGTACAAAATAGATTTTGGGGGAAGGTGGTTCGAATTGAATATGGTATCACCCTAGGAGTCATGTAATCTTGTATTAATCGAGCTAATATGGTTTAAAACGGATTTGTTAATCATAACCTAAAACTAGGGTTTATAATGTTTATGTTAATTTATAACGTTAAAGGGTTGTTTTGTAAATGGTAAAACTTGATGGATTAACATGTTAATATTCTAACTAAATGGATTTAATGAGTAAAATGAGTAAACTTACTATATTTACACTTTTAACCCTATACTTTGCAATATTGACATTTTAAACCCTAAACTTTTGTAACTTGTCATAAATGATCCTTAAAGCATTATAATACTTATCTTCATTAATTAACTTGAGATAAGTAACTAAACTCGCTAAATATGGAAACACCTATTTTAGAAAGTTACTAAATATGGAAACTAAAAATAGAAACACCTAAAATAGAAAGTTTCCTAAAATAGAAAGTTACTTAAAATGGAAAGATTACTAAAATGGGAAACTTGCTAAAAAGGAAAGCCGTCTTAAAACAAGTGTTTGGATTCTTATAGAACGTTATCTAATTCATATAGGTTCAAGGCGTGATTGATCTCATTTCTTGACTTTACTTTCATTGTTGCTTGCTTGAATAAGGTACGAGATATTCGACCTTTCTCATAAGGTTTCTCATGATCTCTTTGCATCTTTGATCTCTTGCCAATTTGATATTGAACCTTTGCTTTGCTATTGAACCTTTGATATTGACCTTTGCTATTGAACCTTTGATATTGATCCTTTGCTATTTGAACCTTTGATAATTGAACCATTGATATTGGACTATTGATTTGATTTGTGAGCGCTAATATTGGACCTTTGATATTGATTGAACTCTATATTGTACACTTTGACTGTCGATTGATACCGAGCCATTAACTAGGCATGGGGTTCCATGTCCGTGTCATTGATGCACCAATGGCATGACTTTAGTGTGGTTGAGTGATGTTCCACACCGTCCCATTTTGTATTGATTATGCGCGCGGATATATTGTATGGCCACTATTGTTTTGGGCGTATGGATGCATCCTAGATTTGTATTGTATTGTATTGATATTGATATATTGTTTTGGTGATGTGGTTGGTGTGTGCAATACACCCCTCACATTTGGGGTGATCACTCCATTGGCTACTTGAGGACTCCCTTTTATTGGTTTGGTATTCGAGGTCACCCTCCGAATACAATGGTTACTCTGAGGATATTGATATATGATTTGATTTGGTTTGTTTTGTTGGCTCGTGGTGGAAAAGCGGCCTTCCTTTCTTTGTTTCATTTACCTACTCTATATTGCTTCATATCCTTCTTATCTTATTTATCTTGCCTTTGGTTCTATTATTGCTTTTGTATTGTTATATCATTCCTTTGGGCTTTTTAAGCTCGGTAGCATTTCTTTTCTGCGGGTTATTAAGCTAGGAGTGGGGCTTTTCTTGGGATTGAGAGTAGGATGCTTTTGAGGACTTGCCTTAGTTATCTTAGACTTTGATTTCCATTGTTATTTGATTTGGAGACTTAGACTTTGTATCGTTTCATTTCCTTTGGGCATCTTTTGGAACTTTTGTCTTTATTCAAGTCGTGTTGACTTGTTACTCTTTGATTATTATTATAAGACTTCGCTTGCATGGTTTATGTGTATTGTTCGATTTGACTCCATAAATGTGATACTTCTACCCTTATCGGGTTGGGGTGTTACATTTTATTGTGTAAGAAATGAAGAGTCCAAATCTACACAAAATATCTAATGAAATCTTCCAATGATTTCCATGATGCATCACATGATGTCATGTCTTGTTTTTCTATTTTTAGAAACATGCAAATACATAAGTAATGTTTAGTTTTTAAGAAACTAAAACCTTCTAAAAACTACTATCATACATTATGGTTAGAGTCATATCAAGATATGATTAATCACAATGTAAATGCTTGAGTGATGAAGATATCATTTGAAAAAGCTTGTTTTAATATCTATTAAACTTGACAAGCTTTAAGCTTTATAAAAATTAAATTTACTTTTGTCGTTAACAAAACTTCGGTAAATATCAAAAATATAAATAACGTTTAATGACGATATTTATATTAACAATCTCCCCCTTTTTGTTGAGGACAAAATATAAATTTTATTTTTATAAAAGATATAAAGATTGTACAAGAGTTATAAAAATATTACTACCTCCGTCCCAAATTAATTGTTCTCATTTGACTTTTTAAAGTCTTAATTTCTCAACTTTGATCTTAAATATTTTTATTTATGTTATATAATAATTGATGCAAAATATATGAATGGATTGTTCTTTTAAATGTTTTTTCATTGGTGTAATTTTCATCAAATATTACATAACACATACAAAAATATTAAGGATCAAAGTTGAGAAATTAAGACTTTAAAAGGTCAAATGAGGCCAATTATTTTAGGACGGAGGGAGTAGTTTTAGAACTTGAAAGAGAAATAATAATGTAAGTATATGATGTTTGACTTTTTCAGAAATTCAAAGTCTTCACTAGTTGAAGCATGATGTTGACTTTTGAGAAAGTCAAAGTATGCGATTGACTTTTCGTAAAGTCAAATATTACCAATGAAGTATCATGTTGACTTTTTCGAGAAAGTCAATGTATGCGATTTGACTTTTCGGAAAAGTCAAATATAACCAAGTTCTATATATTTCTCCCCTTTTTTGTCTCAACAAAAAGAAGATGCGAGGCGGAATGTGTAATGAGCCCGAGCCATTATCTCCCCCTTGATCAAAGCTCCCCCTAAATTGGGTGCCAATGGGAGGATATATGGATTGTGAAAAAAGCTACAAAAAAGATTTGTTAGTAATAATCATCATTCACAAGCATTTCCAAACACTATGTAATAAGCACCAACAATATAGAAAACACCATTCATTAGTTAAAATTTTTCATGATTCAAAAACCATGAAAAGGGAACACAATGAAGTCTTTAGTACAATAAACAAAAGAAAATAATCCTAGAAAAGTTTAAAAAAAATGCTTAAAAGAGCTAATCTAGGACCATTCTAATGAGATGGTGGATGAGAAAGAACGTTGAGTCGCTCAAGGATGTGATTGAGGATGAACCTCATTTCTCTTGGAACTCATGGACCATCACCGGGTCCGATCAATGGTTTAGGCGGTTTGCTCACAAGTTGAGCAACCATGCCTAGGAGGGTAGTATGGTTGATGAGTTTGTGGTGGTGGAATGGTAGATGTGTTGATGTTGGTGTTGGTGTTTGGGGTGGTGATTATGGAGGCTAGCAAAGCACTTTGCATTTGCATAGTCTCACTTAGGTGAGAATCCACCATGTTGTAAAATTGGTGGAGATGTTGGAGTTCGGCTTGAATCTCCTCTCTTGTGGGATGATCTTCTCACATGGACTCCTCAATGTCCTCTATGTGAGGAGACATTGATGTAGGGAGTGGTTGATCCCCATACAAAGGACCATGGATGTCTTTGTGGATGGGGTGAAAGAGAAGAGGTCTTGGCCCTAACGGGGCATTTTGGTCGAAGGATGGTCTAGGAGACTCATGAGCAATCCGCTCAATAGTGCCAAATGATGGCAATGGTGGTGGATGATTTGGCCTAGGAGGCAAATCTTCCAAGTCTTCCAAGAAAGGATTTGGAGAAGTGGGAGGTATGGAAAATAACTCCAATGGGATGAGGGTTGGAGATTTTGGTGGTGATGGTGTTTTTGATGTTTGGAGGGGTGCTGGAGGTGGTGAGCTTGGTGTCTTTATTGGTGGTGGAGTGGTGATGGTAATGGGTGTAGGAGTAGCTAGAGTGAGGTGTGTATCATCCCTTATAAAAGATGAGATGGTAAGTGGAGATGATTCGGATGAAGAGCTCAAGTTGACAAAACAACAAGGTCTTACGCTAATCCTAGCGGTTTTCTTGCAAGAATTGGTTGAAGGTGAAGATTTTGTCATTTTGACTTGAGTTTTTGCTAGTTGATGGTAAGAATGGAGAAGGTGTGAAGATGATCATGGTAAAACCTCTTAATTTATAGAAGTGAAAAATTATGGAGAAATGTGTTTGATTTGATGTTAAACCATAGAAGGGATGAGGTTCCTAATGATTTGAAAGTGGGTTAAATGCTAGTCATATCACCTAAGTCAAGCCATACAAGAGGGATGGAGTGAAGAGGCAAAGATTTGCAATAAATGTGTTCTAATGATTGTAAGATTCTAACAATCGATTACCACGGATTGCAAGGAACCAAATTTTGGTTCCTCCCTTTATCAAAAGGGTTCCTTGGGTTGATTTTTCAAATTTTGAATTTTAGTGGAAGTGGATTTCTATATGCCTAAGTATGTTATACTAGTTCTAATATGGGTAAAACTAGTCAAGATTAACTTACAAACAATGGATGGTAATTTGGAAAGTCGAAATAAGCGAAATTCAAAAATTACGGAGAATCCTGGCACCAAAATTTTACAGTGGAACCCTAAAAGGGTGCCGCTGGTCCGCCAGGCAGTGCGGCGGTACCAATTCTTATAACAGACGGAACCAAAAGATTGGTGCCGTCGATCCGTGGACACCAGAAATCACCACAGAACGTATTTTTAAGTGTCGGGGACATTTCTGAAATCTGAAATTTTGCTCAAAACATGTGACATTAATTGTTTCTAGTTAGGAAAAGTAAATAACACATGCAAAAACATAGTGGAGCATAGATTTTGACCAAGGGTGAATGATTTTCACATTGAAGTGAAAATGGGTAAAATTTGATAACACACTTGTGCTATCCCCTTGCATGAAATAGTTAGCATACAACATTGTTTTGAGTTATATTATCATCCTACAAAATAAAAACAACCAAATTGTATCAAACATTAAAGATAATGTATTGTTCCAAATACTCCTTAAACTGATTCTCATTTGTCCAACTTCTTGTAGATCTTGTTCATCATCCTACCAAGGCACTTGAACATCCCCTTGGTTTGCATGAACTCCGCTGATTCATTCTCAACCTCGGGAAGAGATGCATAATACTCATGAGGTGGAAGACGAGAATTTGGAAGACCATCTTCGGAGCTATTTGATGATGATGATGATGATGATGGAGTTGGAGGTTTTGCTCTCTTGCCTTTTGTCTTAGCAACTCGCTCATCACTCAAGGGCACAAAGATGTGAGGGATGAGCTCATAGTGAAGGTGCATCCCTTTTGGGCTTGGTGGAATTGGTGCATAAGCTCTATAAAGACGGGTGAGAAGCATCCCGTGCGGAAGAGCAACCGATCCTTGAGTTGGAATATCAATCATTCTCCTAGCAATGTAGTAGGCTAAATTGAATGGTTGACGGGTGGACAAGTTGTATAGCATGTGACAAAGGCAAGCATTGATATGATCCCTATTTCCTATGGTGCTAATGACATTGGCTCTAAGTATTTCTTCTTATTTCTTAAATTCGGGCTTAAGTTCATTTAGCTCCATTCCATATGGATCTCGGTTCACCTCCTTTCCTATGGTGATATGATCCCTATTTCCTATGGTGTTAATGACGTTGGCTCTAAGTATTTCTTCTCATTTCTTAAATTCGGGCTTAAGTTCATTTAGCTCCATTCAAAACAAACGAGACTATACAGATTAAATATCGTAATATTTGCACTAACAACGTGTATATAAATAAGCAAACGCGTTTGTGCTCCAAAACTGAATCCCAAACACCTGTAATTAATTTTTAGCACCTGCATTTTAACTTTGAAAATTGTCACCATATATATATACCCTGTTTCTCCTTTCTTATCAGACTCTGACCATTTTTCTGTTCGGCTACTTGCTTCACATTTCTCTCTTCAGAAGTTTTTTCTACACGGTTGTAACACGAAATTAGTCCATAACAATCGTAAATTACCTTATTGAAATGAAAAAATTCGATGTGAAACCGAGTGTACGTGTACCTGAAATCTGAATGAATCCATTTGAGATGATATATACCCTGCTTTTCATGTCTTATCCCACTATGACCGTTCCTCTGTTCGCCCACTTCGTGACATTTTTCTCGTCAGAACTTTTTCCTACGCCGTTGTAACTTGAAATTAGTCCATAACAATCATCATTTACCTTATTGAAATCCTAAATTTCTATGTGAAACCGGATGTACGTGTACCTGGAATCTCAATTAATCCATTCTAGATAATCAAGGTGATAGAACCATTTTTTATGAAATATGATGATAACTTACCTGGTGTTTGGAGTAACCTTCGATTAGCCTATATTACGTTCCCCGGAGCGATATTCCAGATATTTTTCCTGCCACGCAATCGCTTTGGAAACACACAAAATAAATGAAAAATGACCAGAGTTCGTATCAAACAACATTATGATGGTGAAATATTAAGATGCATACATAAAACTTCTGCAACTACAGGACATGGTAAACCAAATTTCGTAATTAGTTTCGCCACCAAGTAACACCAAATATTACATAAAGAAATAATAGCGTATAACTTATCCTTGCCTCCTGGAGTAACAACGCAACGCCGACGTCTGCCAGTTTCGAACTCTCCAAAGACACATTTTGTAACTCACTTCTATCACACTCTCAGTTAAAGCTTCTTTTGCAGCCACAACCCGATTCAAACCACGAAAACCAATCTTTTCTTTCAAACCTCCCACTCAGCTTGTTCCATAAAATAGGAAACAATATATATCACAAACTGTATAAACTAATAAACAAATAAAACACACCCTAAATTTTTATTTGAAAGGCAATTTACCAATCTCCTATGTCTCGCGGTATCTGAAATCGCTTCTCATAATCGTACCTAAGCCCTAAATCAGCAAACCAAAACATAAATTAACTCAATACACCAAAGTCACCCAAAACCTAAAAAACCAAAATTGTATAAAGCTTATACCCTTTCAAACCTGAATCGTAGTTCTGCAACCTCGCTTCCAAAAGGTATCTTAGTTTAGACACCGGATCGAAACGCTATTCTACCACTGATTGAAAACACCAAGATTACCAAAACCTCCGAACAAAAAAAACTCATAAAAGAAAAGCCCTTTTTAAATTAAAACAAAATTTTAATCAGAACAAACAAAAGATGCTAGAAAGAAGAACATACCTCCGGTTCCATCATCGATTATCTATGACAAACTACGGCCCTAATCCTACAACCACCAGCGTAACCATATTAGTTCGGATGTCGACAAAGAAAGGGAAAAAAACAAATAAAATACAAAAAAGTCAAATGAGCTTACAGGACCATGTAGATGTACAATGAAGGTGAAAGCGGGTACAAAGATTAACATCCATAAAATTTCATTGATATCAAGGCTAAGTAAAACTGTCATCTATTGAAGTAATTAGTCAACGCCATGATATAACCATATTTATGAGTGTTTTGTGCCTATCTCAGAGAAAGAAAGCGAAAAGAAAACCATAGACTCGTCTAGAAAGAGATGGGTATAGTTTTTTTATAAAATAAGAGAGAGAGACGGTGGACCATGAATGGAGAAGATGGCTGGACTTTTCTAGATAATGAGGATATGCAGCGCTTATCGATCCTTTCACAGGCCAACATGGATGGACAAAGAAAAGGCCGGAAAATAGCCCAAAAAAATGAACCCGTTTATTAAAAACCCACCGACCATGGACAATCACGAAAGCCACCGACCACATCATATTCTTTATACCCCGACCATTCGGTAGAAACATTTAAATATGGTCACCGACACTAAGCTTTATATATATATATATATATATATATATATATATATATATATATATATATATATATATATATATATATATATATATATAACGAGGAGGCATTTGACATTAATGTCACCTCAATGCCACCTCAATGCCACGTCAATGCCACCTCAATGCCACATAAGCATTTGTTGTCCAACTAAGTAATTTTTAATCCACCTAATTATTAATATTTATTTTTCGAAATTGTGAAGCAATTATTTACGAAATTCGTATTTAACAAAAATGTCCATAGTGAGATTTGAACTTGGGTCATTTGTAAGATTAGTATTAATAACGTGTGTTTACCACTTAGGCAACAAGTTATTTTGATAATTATGTTGCATATTATAATCTATAAATGTCTATAATTATATTGGAATCATATACTAATTATCTTTTAAAACTTATTATACATATCTTTTCCTTAAATATAGTTTTACAATATATCTTTTAACCGATCATGAAAAAATACCTCTTTCCTCAAAACCCTAATGGTGAAAAGAGGTCGTAATTCATTCCCAATTCATGAAGGCGCACGTATAGTAAAACATGTGGTGAGGTATAGACTTCACGTTTATAATTTATTGTTTTTATGATCCTGATGTTATCCCTATGAACAAGCAATATCTACTATTGGAAAAACATTAATGGAGTTTGATGAGGATAACTTGATTCCATGCTATGGATTTTCTGATAGTATACTTTCATAAACTACTTTTTTTACCAGATTTATATTGTACTTCTTAATGATATTAGTTGTTTTTTTTGGTTGAATTCATTTACTACAATCATGTTGTACAGAACAAAGGAATTTGCCTACAGAGTGTGCAACATATGAATATTCAAAAGGCAGGATATTAGATGTCTTTCGTGAGTATTCGAAAAAAGCATAAGATCATCTTTCTAAAGTTGTAAGGTAAAAGGATCATGTTATATGAATGGTTTGCATTGACTAATTTGATAAATGGCATAAACTTTAATCAGTTGTTGGCTTTTACAGGTTAAGCTATGCAGACTACAATTTTGGCAAGTTTATATTGCATTAACAATATCAGTTTTCATAGAAAAATCAGACTACAATTGGCATGTTTGGATGTGATCCTATTGCAGCTACAACAAATCAGAAAACAAGGAGGTATTAGAGGCTCGATCACTTTGCAAGTAATTTGTTTTCTACATAGGAGTGTTATTTTTATCATACATATATATGTTTATCTCATTGTAACTGATATACTTAAGCACCATTCTATACATTAGTTTTGATGTTGTATGTGCATATTATGTTTCTTAGAAGTTTTTATTTTATGATTGATGTTAACTGTTTGTTTTGTATTAGATATGGGTAGGAAAAGATTCATATCAGTATTGCTGTCATTGGACATGTCGACTCTGGCAAGTCTATAGCTATTGGTCACTTGATTTACAAGTTGAGAGTGCTTGATGGTGGTTATGTTATTTAAACCTGAAAAAAAAACCAATTTAACTAATAGGATCAAATAATCGAACGGACCAATGGAGCAAAATTCACTTAACAAGAGGCATTTTTCCCGTTCCTGTTTGCGCTAATGTTTGCCTCAGTTTGTAAATTGACAAACTATTCTTGACTGAGATCACTTTCATGTATATATTGTTTGTTATCGAGTGATAGATTGCACACTTCATCAAAGGTAAAGGTATTGAGGTTTTATTTGCTTGATTTTGTTGACCATTTTTGTAAAGTCCAACATCTTATTATAACTAAAAAACATAGGTCAAATTTATTTATTGGATGTTTTCTCAGAAAGTTACAATGACGATTGTCTATCTCACTTGCTTTGAATTTCAACATGGTACGATTCTTTTTCTTTACGATAATTAACTGAATCTTAGCTTTAGTTGATCATCGATTGACAAACGACAGACGAAACAGTTCTTGTTGTTGTTGCTATTCCTGTGACTGGCAACATTGTTGAAGAGAGTCGGAGACCAGACATTTTATTCAGAGGTTAGAGGTTTGTTGCATTTCATTATATCATCATTTGCAATAGTTGGTGATGTGGTTACAAATACTTTGTGTCTGCAGCAGGTTTGCCTATGTTCATTCCTTGAAAGAATAAGCCTTTTTCATCCCCGACCAGACCGCCATAACCAAAGACAACTTCCACATCTCCATTGATAGTGTCCTCTATGTTAAAGTATCTCTTTCTTCCTTCCTTCTTCTTTTTCATTTTTTATTATTCACTACTTATTAATTTTCATTACAGATCATTAACCCCGTGCTTGCCTCTTATGGTGTCGAGAATCCTCTCTACGCAGTCATTCAACTTGCTCAGACCACTATGCGTAGCGAGCTGGCAAAATCACTCTTGATAAAACCTTTGAAGAAAGAGACACTCTCAACGATAAGATTGTGGCATTAATGATAAGATCGTTTATAAGCTCGGCTAGGGATCAATAACAAAGATAATAATATTGTACGCAGCGGAATAATCAAAACAATACTTTGTTATTGAACAAGGTTTTTCATTCACTAATACTCTAATAATATTAGACGTTTATAGGAACACGTCTACTAACTAAACTAATAACCTAGGCGTTTACAATGAACCATACGCCTAGGACACACTAATCTAAATCCCTAGACGTTCTTCCCTAACGTCTAGGCTAAACACACACCTTTTACTAATCGACTACATTATTGGAAGACTTAATTAAAAACCTACACCTATGTCCTCTTTATATACTAGAGGATAAGGACTAAATAATAAAACTTCCATTGCAAGCAAGTCCTTCCATCTTTTAGTAGGTTTCCTTCTTGTCATATTAAGTCCCTCTTGTTTCATTCTTTTTGTCTTTATCAACTCAAACGTATAATTCCCAACAATTAAATTATTTACTTTACCGTAAACCAAACATTAAACTAGCATCTTTATGTCTCTGCATCTCCAACCACTTCTGATGCTCTACAATAATAATCTCTAGATAAAGTTTAGTAGGGTCCCATATGAGAAAACTAAGGTATTAATTGGTTCTTTCATCCACATAAGATATACAACATAGAGTAATGACATAGAGTAATAACATCCATGTTGCATCAGAAAATATTCACGACGCTTGGGCTAAATATATATCCTGGGTAAGTATTTAAGTTTACTTTTACGTTATAGCACCTCTTCTGAAGTAATCAGATTACCAGTTTGGAATAACTAGCTTGGTTATTCAAATATGATGATGCTCATTAACCGGTGGTGACAAAAGTTGTTTTCGCAAGTTTGTCTTCACAATATGAGATTATGCACACACAAAAAAAAAAATGTGACTCTTTGTCTTCTCCTCGCTGTAACGATTAAATCTATGAGATTCGAGTACGTGGAATAAGATATACCGGAATATAAGAAAATGCTATTTCAGGTTCTAAATATAAACCAATGGGTGAAAGTGAAGGATTGAGAGCACCCAATGGCACATGCCATCGCCATGACGACCATAGCTAAACCAACAATGGCGGTGCGAATACAAGCATAATCTGGTGATCCGTAATGGATCCATAGCAATGTATCAATTTTAAACTTTTACACAATACCGGAGGTGTGGTTATTCAAAAGGTGGTTGATTTTTATGTTAAGTGTTATTTGTGGGCTGTTTTGGGATTAACCCATAATGACTTACGTGACTCTGTGACTTAGTCGGATTCAAGTTGTTTCGATACTCATTCTTTGGTTCATAGTAGTAGTTGTAAGTCTAACGGAGATTAGGTAACAAGGACAATGGCAAAGTAGTAGATCCTAATCATTTCAATCTTTGCATAATGCATAAACTTGATTCGTTAAATCCTAGCCCAAGAAAATACATGAATGAGATTTGGGATCGACCACATGAATACTAAAAGCAATACAACAATACACTTTTTATAAAATATTTAATAAACATTGGTGTGTTAGTGTGATTATGAAAAGTTATATTTTAAAATGGTGATAAATGATTTGATATTTTTTTCGACCATTAGTTACTTATTTTACCAATTTTACCCATTATATATAAAACATAACTTTGTTCATATGAAATGGGTTGATCATCACATGATATTGAATATCGGATGGGATTTTTGTGAATTCAACTTATCCAAACACCGGGTTAAATAGTAACCTTTCAAGGTGCAATAATACTATGTCTACGATCGTAAGCCACATGGAATGGGTATGTGATGCCATCTTTGTATTTACATTAATAGTGAGTACATGGTTACAACCAACTTATGTTACAAACAGTTATTTGTTTTACGCATTACATAGTAACCCATATAAATATTAAAAAGCAAAAATTTGAGACTTGCCATCGGTATAAAATAACTTTAGATAACTTTATTTTTTATCCTTTAGTCGCCAAAACAATAACATGGCTAGCATTAGAAATTATTTACCAATAAATGAAACTAAGACGATTCTTTGTTTTTGATTCTAATATTTTGCTTTTCAATTTCACCTTTAGGTTGCACGATGACCATACGTTGTTCGTGCTGCAATTGGTATGCATATGCAAATTGTAGGGGCTGAAATAGGGCCTCCAAGCGGGATGAAATAAAGGTTTTTTGGGACTGAAATGGGGCCTGCAAGCGGGATGAAAGGAGGGGGTTTTGGCACTCAAATTGCAGATACAAAGGGTAGGTGTGGATGTTGAAAGGTGTGTTTTTGTTAGCTGAAATGGGGGCTGGAGCGCGTGGATTTCGTTGTTGAGGTAAAAGTATGAGTGAGCTTATAGTTGTTTTTTTACATATGTACATTGGTGAAAAAGAAAATCAAGTTTGTAATGCACTTGGATAATGATAATTGCTGGTATAACCAAGTGGATTCTGATAAAACAGATGATACCAAACTCTTTCCTTCATTACTTTATCACACATAGATCTTAATAAGACCATTGCTATACAACTGAAAAAGCTAATTACAAGGGATCTTGTTTGATTTCTAATTTGCATCCAATAATATTCGAAACGGAAAAGTAGGCTTTAGTACAGCTTTTTGCTTCAAAATGTGTCTTATGTTATACGACCAAATAGCGATTGCCGTTTACACTTTTGCACGTACTCCCTTCCCGTAGGTTAATACACAGTAAATTATGTTTGCCGCTTCTCCTTTCTTTTTGGCTCTTCTGAATCTGCAAGACATACCAAGTGAGACTAAAGTTTAATTTGTTACTGATTTATGTTTTTGTTTGTGACATTGGTGTCGGCAGTGGGACCATAAACAGCTAGCTTCACCATTAGTTGATTGAAAAATTAAAAACGTCAATGCACTTCTATATGTATTTTTTTCATTAATTACAACAAGAGGATTCACCCATCACATACTTCTGCACTTACAATGGACCCACAAAATACGAGCCGTATTTGTAGTTTAAGTGAGAGATGACGAACCAGGGTCTGCTGTTTCTGACCCTGTGAGACTCTCAATTATAAAGCAAATGATTTTTAATGTTGTTAAAGGAAAAAACAAGGCTTGAAGCGAAGTCCGTTGTCTCAAGCGGTGGGATCCACACCAAGCGTAGGATGCGCGGATGATGCTTGACTATCGTGGCTTTGAAAGGATAGTTGTTCAAGTTTCATGGAAATGCCAAAACATTATGTGATTGTTGTCAATTGGTATGATAAAGATTGTTTAGTGTTCACTATCAGATGCAAAGATAGGCCTAAACTATTGTTTGACATCATTTGCACATTGATTGATATGGAGTATGTTGTGATTCACGGGCACGTCAATGCCGAAGGACTTGAACCTTGCCAGGTTCGTTAACTTTTCAAGGGATTTTTAGTATATATGATATCATTTCGTGATAAAACACTCATGATGTGCTTTTTTGTTTATAAAAATATTGTATTAGACATGTAGATGGTTCACCTGTGATATCAGAAGCCGAGAGCCAAAGAATGGTCCAATGTATTGAAGCAGCCATAGAAAGAAGAGTATCTGAGGTAAGACAAAGAAAAATAAAATATCTGCAATTATCTATATTACAGTATGTGGAAACTTTTATCAGATTGTCGACTCCCGTTTACCACGAGAATACAACCACAGTGAGATGGCCAAGATGGTATCCCGTGCAGTAGTATGTGTTTGACACTCAACTCGGACGACTTGGCACAACTCGCCGCATGCCAAGATGAGCCAAGTCATCCGAGCCTTAGAAGGCGACATCTCCCAATATGATCTAGCCGAATGCATCAAGCCAGGACACAACTCATCCTACAACGATAGATCACATGCCAGATAAGCAATATTAAAAAATCTATTGAAACTACTTATAAGGTTTAAGCGCTTAAAAATAAGTACTTCCAAACACCCTCAGTGTTTGTACCACAAGGTTTATGACACATGAAAATAAGCCGGATACATAAGTAGAAAAAACACCCTCATAGAGGGCATTAGTTTTACAAATGGTAGTGGGTATGTTGATTGTTTGTGATAGTTTATTTTTTTTATAGATGTTTGTTAAGAATTTTAAGCAGTCATGAACACCCTGATAGAGGGCGTTAGTTTTACAAATGGCAATGGTTCCTTTCTTACATAAACCGTATTATATATTCCTTAAAACCCATGTATTTTATATGTGTTTAAGTGCTACAACACAAGTGACATTAACTTTTTATCTATCATATGTGGACTCGGAGTGAACGATATGTGCTACACCGCCTGTGCTAGAGGCGACCACAAGCGCACTACAGGTTGGAGATAAAGTATTTGTATTCGAAGGTACTGATGGGAGTGTTCCTTTGAAGGATTTGCATATTTTGGACACCTGTGAGTTGCTACCTTCCTGCGTTTTGCACACATTTAATGTCGATCATTATATCTTTTGGACTACTGCTTATATTATTACACAAATGTATTATCTCATTATTTATATGATTTTGTATTGTAAGCAACAAAGACATGGATGACACTATTAGATGACCATGAAGCACGAGAAGCCCATAGTGTTGCACTTTTAAAAGAATGTCTTTTTATCTTTGGGGGATCTTTCTATTGACACTACTGTTGAAGAATATCTTGATGATTTATACATATTAAACACTGTTGAGTGTCCTGCCCATATTATGTCCATAGCGGCTTATAAAAGATAAGGTATAGACTAAAACTATAAATTAAAGCATCATTTTGACCTTTTAAACATGTTATTGCTTGTGCATTATTTTTAATATCTTTGGAATTATAGATTTTAAAATAACTCTAACATGAACCGTTGGCGAAAGTTATACAAAAGTTATGCCAGTGTTGATGAACAATGCTATATTGTTGTTTCGAACTTTTGCATCACGTATATCAGACATAGGTGGCAATTATCAACCCATAAATGTATGGCTAATAGGGGAACATGTGAGATTGGCTTTACGGGTTGTAATCTAATGCATTCAACCTCATAACTTACGTTAGAGACAGATTTGTATCAAAGTTGGATTACCTTATCATTTTAAAGACTATTCCATGATTGGTAGTTAAAATAAATATAAAGAATATTATGTTCATGTTTTATGGTTTGAATTAATTTTTTACCTTGTCAAAAGTAGGATATAAAGGGCTTAGGTGAATTAGTCTCATTATGAAGATGATGTTATTGTTGAATGGTTGTTGTAGTTCAAGTAATAGAAATTTATAGTCTCTTTATTTACATTTGCTTTTTATAAGATAATAAATTTAATTCCTTAGCGTATGCAGTCATTTATGTTTAAAGACGGAAACTACAATCAATGTTGTATACCATGAAGTTCTTCATAGATTATATAAGTTTTATTTATTATTTTTTTGTACACAATAATGAAACTTTAATATTCGTATGTTTAATTGCAACATTATTTCTTTAACGTTATTCTATTATGCATTTTATAATTTCTTTAATGTTATAAACAAAACCTTAAAGCTAGCCGCCCATACGCACAACACAAAAGCAAAGGAAGGTGAAAGTACGTACATATCTTAAATGAAACCTGATCTGGAATTTTTTGTAGTTAAGTTTATACTTTATACATTTTATCGACTGACATTTATAAATAAAGCTATTCTGCAAGGTCTAATGAACCTTTGTCTGTTTTCGGAAAACGTCATTTGGCTCAGGATTGCCCATTTCTTAATTCTAAGGTTTCTCTAAAATTGAAAGTTATCACTTAGTAAGTTTCCATACCAAGGCTCAATCCAATTAAGTCCGTAGCCGAATGTTGTTATCTACCTTTTTGAATTTTATTTCCAGATTGCTCAACCTGTATGCTAGAGTCTGAAGACATTTAGGTTGAAATGATGTAGAAACCATGGTTTCTCATTATTGCCTTTCTTATGTGAAACATTAATAGGTTGCCAGGGTAGTACTTTAAGAAATAGAAGATTCATTTTAGATGCGTTTGGGTTTACCCATAAAATCGTGCTAATGTTTTCGACAATGAAACATTTGTATCGGAGTCATATCGAGAGCTCTTACGTACATTCGTGATGAATTTGAGGAAGTGGATCAAGTAGCCTTTACGGTACAATCAACTCCTTAATGGGTGAAATGTTACATAGTGGCATCTAGAACTCTAGAAGAACAAGTGCCGACCTCGACATTATCGATGTGACAATCTCTTTCTTGGAATCACATATATTAATATGTTTATTAGAAACCACTTGCTCTTATCAGTTTTTCAAAACCTTACTTCAATCTTTGACATCTTAGATTTTCCGTTATCGCAGGAGACGATTGTTAGCATGGCATTACTTGGTGCAATGGTTGGAGCTGCAGCTGGTGGATGGTTAAACGACATACGTAGGCGTAAGAGCGCTACTCTTATTGATGATGTTATTTTTGCACTTGGGTCATTTGTCATGGCTGCTGCACCCGATCCCTATGTTCTTATATTTGGTCGCTTATTGGTTGGGTTGGGTGTCGGTATAGATTCTGTTACTGCTCCAATGTATATTGCAGAAGCAGTACCATCAGAAAATGTAGGGATCGAAGCTTGAACTATGTAAACAAGCTATGGAATGTGGTGAAGCGGGCTAAACATAGTCGACCAATTATTCTCACCCGTACACATCTATTCAACTTTCTAATTTCTTTTACTTGTGAAACACCATTTGGGTGCATGCTGCACATATATGTAGTAGAGGTAATAATTTGGTACATATACATATGAATAGGGTGAGTGAGGTTATGTTAACGTGTTAGATAGGTGTAATAAGAATACAACTAAAATGAAAATCAAACACACATCTGGCCCATTTTAGCAAGATGACCCGTGCTGGGTTAGTTTACTGGTATAAGCGTTGATGCAGAAAATCAAATTCAGCTGCGAGCTATGATAACCAACATGTTGTGGTTAAATGTAAGTTTTATATTCAGCTCACACTTGATTTGGAACTTTATATTTTTATTACTTACAACTCTAATGATCAACTCTTCCATTTAGTGACTTCAAGTTTGTCAATGCGAAATAACGCCTTATGAACAATAATTTAGCTATAGCAAATTATGTCAACGATAATTATAAGACATGCCGCCCATTGGTGACAACTAGTATATATATATATATATATATATATATATATATATATATATATATATATATATATATATATATGTAGAGTTTGAATCAAATAAAAGTTCTTTTGGGTAAAAAGGATAAAAAGGGTTACAAATGTAAATTTATCATTTGATTAATAAGGGTATTTAAGGTATTCAACCACTTCTCTTTTAATACATCACTTAAAACTCTTTAACCACTTATTTAAGTTTCAATTTGTCTAATCATGTCACTTTTATCTCTATTAGCAAAAGCACATACATGTTCGAATGTCCTTCTCTTTCTTTTTAGTTATCACGCTTGCAAAAGAAGAATTTATCTAGTATAAATTTTGTTAGTAGAATTGAATTATAAAACTAAGTGTGTCAAAAAAATTTGTTTAATTTTTTTATAAAAATTAGTGTGTCGTTACAAATGTGTTAAAAAATATATAGTGTGTCGTTACATACGTGTAAAGAAAATTTGTGTGATAAAAATAGTGTGCCACTAAAAATGATACTAAAATTTTAGTGTGTCACTATATATGTATCAAGAAATTTAGGGTCATTACAAATATAGGATGTGTGTGTCAAAATGTATACGGATGTGTCACTCTACTAAAAAGATGTGCCAATATATCTAAGATTGTATATCAAGTGTGTTAATATGAATATAGATGTGTCACTCTATTAAAACGATACGTAAATATGTCTAAAGATGCGTATCAAGTGTGTCAATATTTGATAAGGATGTGTCACTCTATGAAAATGATGTGCCAATATGTCTAAGAATGTGTATCAAGTGTGTCGATATATATAAGAATATGTTATTTTGTTAAA
The DNA here is from genome assembly GCA_022545495.1 of Chrysanthemum lavandulifolium. NCBI lineage: Eukaryota > Viridiplantae > Streptophyta > Magnoliopsida > Asterales > Asteraceae > Chrysanthemum > Chrysanthemum lavandulifolium. Next base: position 375,790 of record JAHFWF010000081.1, read on the forward strand.
ATATGTGCCAATATTTTGTAAGCATATCTATCAAATGTGTCAATGTTAATAAAAATTTTAGATAAAAGATGTATCAAGTGTGTCGATATACAACACATCTATCAAATGTTATTATTTGTAATCATAGTTTTAATGGTTATAAAATATACGTACTTTTTTATACATGCACATCTAATTTGACGTAGATATAATAATAATAATAAAATATATGTTTTTTATACGTAATACATATTGGAAATGACCTTGTTAATTGGTACCTACTTTTTTTATCATTCAAATTTAGTTGCTTCTTGAAATATACGTTTTTTTTTATCAATCGAACTTGGTTCTTAAATTAAATGGTAGCCACAAAACCGTTGACTTGTATATTAATGGATGGTGTTAAAATGACCTTGTTACCCTTATTGATACATGCACTGACACACCTAGTCCTTTTATGAGTTACATATTTACCTTTTCTACCCAAAATGATCTCATACACACATCTAATATTAAATGATACAATCTAACGGTTTATATTCCTTCCTATACTTTTTATCCTAACTCACTTTTCAATAATAACACTACTATATATATATATATATATATATATATATATATATATATATATATATATATATATATATATATATAATGTTGGTTTGTGGTCATTTTATTTCGAGGAATTTTATTTTATTTACTTTTATTTTGATCTTCTGAAGGATAAATCCATTATTCATCTAGTTTGGTACAATGGTGGGAATTAACCTAAGATTTAATATATCAACCTAGGTCCATGTCTTTTTCTTACATTTTTTCTTATCTTTTTGTCTTTCTTATTTATTCACATATTTTTTGTCTTTTTTTTTAATTCCCATTTTTTATCATTTTTTTTATTATTATTTTTAAATTCACGTTTTTTTATCACTTCCATACGTCTTAACATCGCTTTTCATCGTTTTATTGTTTTCGAGACATTTCTATATGTTTTCGTCTGTTTTCATACATTTTCGTCCGTTTTCCTCTGTTTTGGCCCGTTTTCGTTCGTTTTTGTCCATTTTTCATACGTTTTCGTTCGTTTTCTTACGTGTTTTTATGCTTTCATACATTTTCGTTCATTTGCATACTTATTCATCCGTTTTCTTACATTTTCTTACGTTTTGACCGTTTTCATACGTTTCTGAATATCACACGTGATATTCTGTGATATTCATAATATCACTTGTGATTTTCTGAATATCACTTGTGATTTTCTGAATACCACCTGTGATATTCTGAATATCACTTGTGATTTTTATTTTACAAAACATATGACGTCTGAAAACGGCCAAAAATATTTAAAATAGACAAAAACGTATGAAAACGGACGAATGTGTATGAAAACGGACGAAAATGTATGAAAGTGTAAAAACACGTATGAAAACGTATGAAAAATGGACGAAAACGGACGAAAACATATGAAACAAACGTAAGAAAACGAACGAAAACGTATGAAAACGGACACAAACAGATGAAAACATATGAAAAAGAACGAAAAAAAAAACGTGAATTAAAAAAAAGACGAAAAAAAATGAAAGACAAAAAGACAAGAAAAAGATATGGACTTACGTTGAGATATAAAACCTTAGGTTAATCCCCATCATTAGATCAAGATAGATGATGAGGATTTATCTCTAGGTAAGCACCAAAATAAGAGTATGAAAAATAACTCACCTCTTTATTTATCCCTTTACATGAAAATTGTAATAATTTGTGTTTAAGATTAATTAAAGATCATTTACATGCCAAACGTTTTTTACATGCTAAAGGATTAATCTCCACCCCTCATCTTTATTTGGTCTAATGGATGAGATTAATCACAATAATTATAAAAACCCACTTTCATTTTTTTCTCAAATATTAATATCTTTCAAACCATTAATCGTTAAGCAAAAAAATATATATCATTACAATGAGCATTTAATTATCTTTCTATAGATAAGCACTTTGATATACTTTCAACATTTTTTTTCTTGTGTTTTACTTTTTTTTACGTTTTTTTCATTATTGATTTTTGCATGAAAAAATCACATGTGATTAAACACTAATTTAGATATGCTAATAAGATCACATGTGATATTATTAGAATATTCAAATTAGTATTTAATCACATGTGATTTCTCATGAAAATTTTAATAACGAAGAGAAAATGAAAATAAATGTGAAAAAAACGAAATTATTTTTTGGTCGAATGTATATCAAAGTACCCGTCTATAGAAAGATAATTAAATGCTCGTCGCGATGGTGTAATTATTTTCGCTTAATGATTAACGGTTTAAGAGATATTTAAATTATAAAAAATATGTGAAATATTATAATGCTTTTAATCTAAGCCATTGAGTTTTTGTAAATGGAAGGTGAAGATGAGTCCCTTGGTATGTGAGAAAAGTTTAGTATGTAAAATAATGATTAAGATCCTCTCAAGTTGTGGATACAACTTGAGTCAAGTTAGGTCATTGTGAGCCATTGGATTTGATCCAATGATTCAAATCAAAAGAAATTGTTTTGATTTGAGCCATTGGATCAAATCCAATGGCTCATAATCATACAACTTGACTCAAGTTGTATAACACAACTTGAGAGAATCTTGCTCCGTAAAATAACTCTCCTCTTTAAGCTTTGTTAAAATATAATCTGATTCTTGCTTATAAAATATTAAGGATTCATTCTACCAATTCTCATTTTGTTGTTTATGTTAGGGTAAAAGTCATACAATAACCAAGTTTTTTTTTTTAAATGTATCGACTTAAAACACTTACTTTTTTATTAACATATACACGCACGTACTTGCAAGTTTTGTGCCGACTTCCCCCATGTGACCGATATATATTAATATAATATCGTATTAAAATAATATTATTTTATTACAAGGGTAAAGTCAGAACAAAATTTGAAAATACATAAATGTATATATGTTAATAAAAAAAGTATGTGTTTCAAGTCGGCACATATTAGAAAATACGTAGCTATTTTATAGCTTTTACCCTAATAAAGAGAAGTTTGGACTATATTTGCACAAAGTGAAAACACCTGCCTTTGATAATAAGAAGAAAAACACGGAGGGGCTTGAATGCAATATTTGAAGGAGTTGTATGCAATAAGCATACTGAAGTTGGGTATATATTAAATGAAATGAAGTTGTTTCTCACATATTTCATCTCTCATTATTCTCTCTCTCTCATAGACACATATATAAATCCTAGTTTGTAGATCATCTTGATCTTGTAATCTTTTAATTATTCAGTTGTGTTGTAATAGAATTATTATCAAATAGATAATAGATCTATACTAGATTAGTTGTGGTGGATTTGATTTGTTTTTGGTTTATAATTGATTAAAATTAGTTCGATCTTTTGTTAAATTGAAATTTAATAAAGTGTTTTGCGTGAGTTGAATAATTGTTTTCTACATGGTATCATAATATCTATCTTGCTCTGAATTGGATTTTTGAAAATTTAGGGTTTTGTTAAAATTTGGGGATCTTTAATTTTATAAAGTGTTTTGGTTAATTAACTATTGTTAGTTGACATATATAGTGTTATTCTTTTAAGATCTAAATTTTTTGAGAAAATGCCTAATTTTTTTAAAACCAGGGTTTGTACAATTTAGGGCTTTTTAATTTTAAGGCTTCAATTGGTCAAATAACATATGTATTCGATAGATCTGGTATTATTCTTGGTTCTTGGAAAGTCTGACGGAATTCGCCTAATTTTTGAAAAAATTAGGGTTTTTTGAATTTGGGGCTTTTGCTTGGTCGGAGTATTGGTGGTCATTTGACCATTGGTTAGTTGGTTATTGGTTGACTTGTGATTGATCTACTTTGGTTATTGTTATATCTCTTGGAAAGTGTGCTCTGTAACACCTCTCGCACTCTTTTACTTTTTTGTCATATCTTTTATGTATTAGATTGCTGGAGGATAACTTTAAGATTAACTGATTAAGAAGTTGTGGTGTTTTTATTGGTGGATTACTTATGTTTGAAGGTGTTAGTGTTTAGTTGACCTAATTACTAATTGATTGGTTATCTGGGTTTATACCCTATGTATCTGTAAGATACTGGTTATCATATCACTACAATAGATTATAGCTATGGATCGTTTAGTCTAGAGAGAGAATGAGATGTTTTAGAGAGAGAAACAAAAGACAAGCTTAGATTAAATTGTGAACATCCAACTCTCTCCCTTGTGGGAAGAGGGCTATTTATACAATAATCTACACCCTCCTTCGGGCTGTGGATCAGGCATACAGTGGGTAAAGACTCGTCCTTCTTCCACGGTGTTACTTATACTAATATAAACTAACTAAATAACGTTATGTCTACGAGCTAACTTATGTTAGACTATAGTTAGGGTGACCGACACTTTAACATGGATTTTCTAAATCCTAACAATCTCCCCCTAAGGGAGGTCACCCCATGAGTTACATTTTGAATCCTAGCATTCTATTTTTAATCTTCATGCTCGAGCTCGTAGACTTTGAAGCTTCCTTATATTCAACTTTGCATTTCAGTAGTGGTTCTTTGGCTTGAATGTTTCTTTGTTATGTGATCACGAGCTTTATTTGAGATCATCAGCGACACAGAATCTCCAGCTCATCTTTTAAAGTATTGCCATTATGTAATGTTGTGACTTTTGGACCGACATGCTCACAATTTTTGGATCATGACATCTTTTCATCAGAGTTGCGGAAGCTTTGTTGTATGTTTTGATCATCATATTTTCTTCAAATATGAGTGTGAGATGTGAGCATGCGGTTATGAATTGACGTCTCATCATCAGATGCAATCATCGGGAGTACCTGCAAACGACAGTTAGCAATAAACACACGAAAGTGTCTTTTTTCACTTTCGTTGAATATGGTTGCAAGATCCACGGTTCCCCGTTGATCAGTATAAATACTGCCTTTGATCAGGAAGAATTCCTAAGAATCTCCTTGACAGGGTTTCGCAGTTGTACTAGCCGTTCTCAAACCGAAGCATCTCAAAGCAGACAACATGGAGTAAGTGAATCAGCTAATTGATATTCACTGATTGATGAGAAATTGATTTGATAAACAATCGTGTATTGCTGAATAAAGATTTTTTGCAATACGACGAAGGTTTTATGAATTAAATAACTTTTGTAACATTAATGCGCATTCGATGTGCTGGAAAACACTTTTACGCACATCGAAAGGTTTTACCAAAAGTATCCATCGATTCATAACCTGGACCAAGGTTGATTCAAGAATGAATTGCCCCATTGTTTCTATCCGGTTGTCACAATTTGATTCTTGAATAATCTCACATGTCACCCACCAAGAGCTTGTTTGATGTTGGATCTAGAAGGATTTCCATCTTCATTGTGAATATTTTACATATCACTCGGATGTTCTGGAAATACCACAAGGATAATGCGCAGGACTCTCAATATATAATCTTGCTTTCCACATTGTGTGAAACATCAAGTCTTCATGTATTGTGTGTCCTAATACGATTTACTGATGATCTCTTGGCTCTAGACTCAATTGTGCACTTTGGTTTCCTATTCGGAGACTAGGGAGAGGGTCTCCTTCTTCAATATCAACTATCTCTAAGAGAAAGTCGATAGATTATGTAGGTTCCTCGTGAGAATGAAACAAGTCCTTTTAAGAGAACTTGAGTAGCTTGGGAAGTTTTATAATGCCCTAAAATTCGGATTAACTTTTTAATTATTACTTTAATTATACCATAACTTAAATAAATAAATAGTAATATAAATGTAACATTGGGCCAATTGGTTTTAAAAAAACGTTTTGGGCTAAGTTTTCTTATTTAAATCCATATACCCAAGCCCAACTAGAATTTGATAAACCTATTAAAAAAAGAAACCGGTTTCTCCCCTCCATCCCATAATCGAAATACAAAAAAAAGGGGAAAACTCTAGCCTCCATAATTGGTTGTCATCAAGAACTAAAGATCAAGATCCGTGGTAATTCCGCGAAGGTTTGGTATGATTAATCGCCTATTTTCTTTAACATCTTTTGTTTTTAATTTTTTCATGTAACTATAATTGATGAATATGATTAGGGCTGATTAAAATCCCATTAATTAAACATGTTTTATCATTAAAACACAATTAGGGATGTGTTAGAGGTTTTATCTTGCGTTGGTTAGGGTTAGGGTTTTGTTTGTGATGCTGTGCAGAATTTGAGTTTGATTGATGAGTGTCCAAACTGAGGATGCCAACATTTTTTAAGTGATTTTTGTCTCTAAAAATAAGTACTACTTCTCTAATTTATGGAAATATAATATTTGTGTCGATTGGAGGTCGGGAAGGTTGATTTTTCATTTTTACAAGTTAAGGTGTCGAATCTGGGAAAGCTGAGTAAAATTTTAGGTTGTATTATTTTAATTACCATGAACAAACCATTGAGAGTTTTGACCTCTCCTTCTCCAGTCTTGATATTTAGGACGTGGGTGACTTCTAGGAATTTTGGTGGAATTTTTTGAGTTGTGAAAATGTGTGCTTCTGGTCTAAACTTTTAGGGGTTTTGTTTCTGGGTACTTTCTGGACAAGTCTGGAGGTTTGATTTTCTACCCACACTTCTGCCCTATAACAAAATCTACAAAAATTCTAGGAGTAACCTAAAACATGTGGGAACTGTGATTGTTGTTGAATTTTGTTGAGCTTATTTGATGTGTCGAATGGGTCAAAAGATAACCTTAAAAACGTTGGCAGATTTCTGAAAATGTTGAAAACCCTAATTATGTAACTTGATGGCTATAAATAGTAAGAATTTAACTTGGACTCTTAAATTGGCATTAAACATGTTCTAAGCCCTAAATGTAACTTGTTATCATAAGAAATCTTAAATTGGAATTAAACATGTTCTAAGCCCTAAATGTAACTTGTTATCATAAGTAAACCTAACATGGGTTGATTCGGAATGTTACCCGGAAAGTTACTAATATTGAAAAGTTACTTAATTCAGAAAGCTATCTAATTCGGGAAAGTTACTAAATATGGAAACCTGCTAATTACGGAAAGTGGCTAAATTTGGAAAGTTTCTAAAAATGGAATGAAACCCTAAATATGAACAATTATGAATATAAAATGGTTTCTAAAACTCGAGCGATCATTATTCGTGTAGATCCGCGGAAGAAGGAGTAGTCTTGGTTACCTGTGTGTTCGGGTGATTTGCTTTACGGTTGAGGTAAATATATTCTTTCCCTTTTCAGTAGGGATACTTTTGTACGTTCTGTGATCCTTTGATATGATCCCTTGCTATGATTCCCCTCTGATGATTCTTTGTTTGCTTTCTGGATTGATTCGTATGCTATGATTCTTCGATATGATTCGTTTCATTATGACTTCGGTATGATATGTTATGATATGATTCAATTGCCATGATTCGTATGATTATGATTCGGTATGATTTGGATATGATTATGATTTGTACGTTCTGCCCCTTTTGTTACGAACCAACTAGTCATGGAGGTACCATGACCATGTCATTAATGGCACCAATGACATGACACCATCTGGGCTGTGTGATTAGTCCCCGGCGTCCCCATTATGATACGTATGATTATGTGATCACTTGGCCATTATGATGTATGTCCCATTCTTATGATATTATGATATGTTTATGGCGTTTGGCTGTGCGTGCCTTGCACCCCTCTCGCAAGTATGGTACTTGTGAGGTCTCCCCTCCTTGTACACTTATGAATTAACGTTTATGTATGTATGTAGTGTCCTTCATGTGTCATGTTGGGCGTTAGGTTATGCTCTCGTGGGCATCGTTTCATTATGTTTCACTTTTATTATGCTATTCGTATGTATGTATGCTATGTCCTTCATGTACCATGTTGGACGTCACTTTTCGTATGATTCGTATCTAGGTACTATGCTATATCTTGATTCAGTTACTCGTTTGACTATTCGTTCACTTATACTCCTTGTCTAATCCATCCAACAACTATGTGGTGTTATCGTTATTTAATTTTATGATGCTTTCATTTCATATATTGTGAATACCAAACTTATGTTATCAGACTTTTATTTCATATGTTTATAATGCTATGACATGAGTATGTAATTCTCTTGTTTATTATGTTGATGTATGACTACGTGATTTGCCTACTCTCCATGCTAATATGTGATTACCTGAATTATCTGTTGCCATGCTAGTATGAAATTATCCGGTTACCATGTTAAGACGTGCTTATGTGATTTGTATAGATGTCATGCTTGTATGTAAATCTGTGACTTAACGGCTTTTGGTGATGTCCTTAAATAATTACTTCTTAAGTTATAATTATCATTTAATGTGCTATATGCTAATTATTAATCTGCCATGATTACATTTATACACATGATACCCTGCTGACAGAAATTGATCTAACTTATGTTGTGTGGTTGCCATGCTATATTCTTGTCTAGTACTGCTACAGATGTTACTACCTGTTTTGATGGATGTCAACTTGTCTATTGTCGATTATCTAAATTTAATGATTGTCATACTTGAGTAATATCCTATTGTGCTAATTTCTTATATAATTCAACTTAGGATATATGTATTTTATTATATGATTTGCTTGTTATGTTTCCACAAGATTTGGGTGTTGCTAGATTAAGATGCTTCTTACTATCTCCTATGTGATTATGTTTAAACCTTTGAATGCTTTGAAGATTAGTATGTATTGGTATGTGTGTGAGGATGTACTGTTTTGCTATGGATTTCCTTTGATTTTGTTCTTGGTGGATATATGTTATGATGTGTTTCTGCAGGTTACTCATGGACTCATTCCTTTTCGTTCATTCGTTATGATTTCATTGTCACCTTTTGATTCATTTCGTACCTTTGTTATATTTAGCTTTTGGTTTCTGCTATATCTGTTCATTGGGCTTTTTAAGATCAGCCGCATTTTTTTTCATGCGGCAGGTATTAAGCGGGGAAACGGGAAAGAGTAAGAGATGGACTTAGAGACCACCCAGTGTTGATGTTTCATTATGGATTTATATTTCAGATTTGTATTTCTTTTGGTATTTCTATTTTGGATTTGTGGTTGTATTTATCATCTTGGAGTTATGATGTTCATGACTTTATTTTATTTGTATGATAAGACTTCCGCTTGCGTTACTGTATGCTTTGTATGACACCATAATGTGGCATTCTGTCCCGTATCGGGTTAGAGTGTTACAATTATGGTATCAGAGCTAAGGTTTCGTCTTGTTGACCTTAGGATTGACCTGTGAGGACTTGGGTAGACATTAGGCTTCCGTTTGTTTCGATCTTTTCCGATGCTTTTGATTTTCGTTTAGATTTGACTTCGATATTCTTTTGTCTCCGCTGATTTGACCTTCTTCTTTTCGCATTTGATTTTTTTTTGTTTTATCCTCTCGCATCCGTTTGTCGATCGTTTAGATGGAGACTACTCTTAGAGTCGAAGATGATGGTGCCGACCCTGCGTTGCTGCAACAGTTTCTGAACTGGAGAGGTTCGTGAAGCAGAAGCCGCACCCGATTGTAATGCTGCGGGAGACATCAGGATGCTGCTGGAGGGAGCTGGACGGATCAACCAGAGGAGCAAAGACGGAGACAAGATTCAACTGGTGTTCATATCTTTGATCATCCAACAAGTTTAGGACAAAAAAATTATTTCTTTGATCATCCAAAAAGTTTGAAGCTTGTGTGTTCATATCTTGAGTTATTTACATCTAAATAGAAATATATGACTGTAGTGAAGCATACTTCAGATGTCGATAGATGTTGATGTAAATATGCATTGATGATTGTGGTTACGAGTAACTTGCTCATTTTACGTTATGCGTTACAAGTTACATGTTTATCATTATTAAAATCGAAGAGACCGTTTAATTAAATATCGTAATATTTGCACTAACAGAATTCTTCAAAAAGTTATTTTTCGGATCCTTTGATCCTTTTGCAGGATAAAAAGAACATTATAACTCTTTTTCCTTTAAAAAAAATACTCGAAGTATAAATATTAATCACACGTTATTGAGATATGCAAATAAATGATACCTAGACTTCAATTTATCAAATGAAACAATCTTTGTTCAATGGAATTCTTAATCTCGCTTATTGTTAAAGGATTGCCCCTTACTACTTGCGACTAAAAAGTGGATTCCCGATTATTCTTTTAAGGAATCTTTATCCGTCAAATGATATGACACCACGTTAATATGTAAACGTTTTAATCCGAATGTAATCGATGATGAAATCATTGTCGGACAACACATATGAAAAAGAGTATTTTCTGAGAATTCCTCTATGTCCATCTAAAGAAGACATGTTCTTGTTCAAACTTTAAAGACAATCAGTTCCTTGTGCGACTTAGCTTTGCTTGGACTATTGATAAAGTTAAGGGTCTAAGAATTCCAAACATGGCTGTTTATTTACCAGACTCTGTGTTGTTGCATGTTTCAATTTTATGTTGCATTGTATAAAGGGATATTACGTAAAACTACAAGGTGTTTGTGAAGCCTTCCCATGAGTTCAATCAAGAGTCTAGACCTTTAATTTCGTGTATCACGAAGTTTTACGTGTTGGATAACACATATTGATTAATACTTTATAAAGCTATTAGTGAAGTCTTGCCAAGAGTTCAGTTAAGAAGTTGTCTACACTCTAGCTTCTTGTACCAAGAAGTTTTGTGTGATAAATAATGTGCATTGATTGATAATTCAAAAGGTTTAAAATTTTCATTTTTGCCAAATGTATTTATTAGTACACTACTATTATACTTCTGATTTAGTTTGTGGATTTAAAGATAGTTCTTTGTGTTGTGTTATCATATATTCTTGTCTTTTGTTATCAAAAACCTTTTTAGATTTCGATGATTTTTTGTTGCATGCATAAACGTGACATGATACATTTAAACGCAAGTTCGCAACTAAAAGAATTCGACGCAACACAAACAGGCGATGAAAGGAAAACATACACACATAGTGTTCGATGCCGAACATACATTAATGAATATCTTAAATTGCACTAATATAACTAAAAAAGCCTCGAGTCAAAGCATCGCATAATCTCACACAATCTCGCACGCCAGATACATTTTAGGGGGTGTTTACCAAATTAAGTGGTTCCATGTGAACCACTTAATTAGCCTCTTAAAGAGGAGGACAAAATTTTGATGAGACGAGAATTAAAGGATTAGGCCCATATTAAATGGTTCATTATGAAAAAAAGAAAAGCCTCGTTGAATTTTGATTACTTTAACATCGGGCATGGGCCAAGTTATATTACAAGTCCATTTATTTATTTTGAGTCCATTAAAAAGCCACGCTCACCTGATACTCTCCATTAAAATTTAGAAAACACACACTACTTCCTTCTCTGCACTGATCGTTGAACACTCGACCGACAAAATATGAGCAGGTGAGTGTGATTCATTTCGCATTCTGAATTTAATTTTATATTTCCAATCGATTTGTAAAATTTGATTCCATTTTGTTTCTTTTCTGCATTGATAGTTATGTTGACCTATAAAAAATATGTTGGTACTTAAAATGTAATCTAAATTGATGCTTGTTTTTGTGTTTTCTGCAAAATAAGGTATCGAACTATAGGCCAATTCCAAATTAATAAAAAATGTATTCAACTTATAAGGTTTTGGGACACTGTTTTAGGAATGGTTATTAAGCAAGAAGGATTTAAATACTCTTAGATTAGAGAAAAAAAGGTTAAATCATAATGAACATAATGGGGAGTGTATAATCTAAGCAGACTATGTTATGCACTCTTTCTTGGTCAGAGGTTTAATTATGATTTGTTGTTGGAATAGGTTGATTGCAACTAGAAGGATTGCTTCACACATCTTTGCACCGAGATTAGCTAGAAGATCATTCTGCAACGATGCTCCGGCAACATTAAATAATGTTCCGTATGGTATCCATATCGACAAAGTAATGTATTTCTTACCTATCCCATTTTGAGATATATTTGTTTGTTGTTATAGCATGCTAGCAGCTGGAATATTTTTTTGTCTCATTTTGCAGAAAATAAACTTCTTTGTTGAACTTTAGAAGATTAGGATAAATATGTTTGATGATAAGTAGGGTAAAATAGCAACTATTACATTTAATTATAGATATTTGGAGGCTTAGGTTAGTATTTGGTTAACTATTATCCTTGGTTAAGTATTTGGTTCTGGAATACTGTTGTTATCATTGACGCTGCTCAAATATGTTTCTTTTCTAGGAGCGTGAAGGCGAGGAAAGATTTTCTAATGACGTTCCTCAGCATGACATTGCTATTGTTGGGGGTGGGATGGTCGGGATGGCCCTCGCTTGTTCACTAGGTATATATGTCTATGTTGTTCTCTTATCGTCTTCTAATCTTCAGTTATACTCTCTGGATCTTTTTTGGTTTGTGGTTTTATAGTTGCTGTATTGGGTTTTTCTTACTTGTTTATTTTGTTTATTGTCTGGTTGCAGCAAGCATGCCGTTGACAAAACACCTGTCTATTGCTATCATTGATAGCAACCCTGCTTTGTTGAATGGTCCCTCTATCAAGAAAGATGATCCTCCGGATCCAAGGGTCAGCACAGTCACACCTGCTACCATTTCTCTTTTTAAAGGTATCAAGTTATTAAACCTTGTCATTGTTCACACACTCCCTTCTTTCAAGTAGGGCTGAGCAAATCAACCGAACTGACCGGACCGACCAAACAGAAGGACCAGCGGTCCGGTCTCAGTTCCAACTTTTTCCTTATTTCGGTCTCGGTCCGGTCCGGTCCGACGTACAAACCGACCATTTTGCCTTCTTGGACCGGACCGGCCGAAGGACCGGACCAACCCGGACCGGACCGAAAACATTCGGTCCGGTCCTCGGTCTAGGTTTTTGGGCTATTTCGGTCTCGGTCTTGGCCGGTCCGGTCCACTATTAGACCGATGCTCACCCATACTTTCAAGCCATATTTTAGTCACACAGGGAAACTTCTTTAACACTTTTAGTTAGTAGCATATTAATGCGCAGGCGCCAAGTAGATACTGAAGTTTAAATAATGACATGCTGTTAAAGTCCTGTCACGTTTATACAAAACACTGCAAATATTCATATCTGCAGCATTACAAAATTGGCATTGCAGCTGTCTTTTTTTTCACAAACTGTTATTTGAATCCAAGAACATATACACATATCTTAGACTCTGGTGGAGTAACGTTATCGAGAGAGTTTTAGGATTTTAATACAGTATCTGCCTTACCCTCAGTACTTGCGTAAGATCAATAAGTTGAGATTCCTTAATCTGTGTGCCAAAAGGGAAATGTTCGGGATGAGTGAATAATATAATGCTTCACATGATCCCTCGGGTCTTTTTTTTTTTTTTTTTTTTAAAAAATAAAAATAATCAGGAGCATCTGTTACATGTTTTACTAGTTTCTTCACAAACAATAACTGGAATTCTTTTTCTGTAGATATTGGTGCTTGGGAATATGTTGAACAGCACCGGCATGCCTATTTTGATAGAATGCAGGTAATGTGTTTACGACTAAATCATGATCTGTGTAGATTTGGAGTAATCTGTTCATTCTATACTGTATGGTTTGACTATTCAAAATTGAGTTATTGTACCATAGACCCATAGTATCATGTTAGACTGTCTATATCCCATGGAATCTTGAAAACACAAATTGTATAGTAGCATCTTAGCGTTGTTATATGGTTTTGATTATTTTATTTTTGAAGCAACAACAGAAAAGATTTTTACAAGGAACTATGTCCTAAGACCTTGTATATAGTCTGTATTTGTTGAAAAATGGATGGGCATCGAAATACGTGACACAAGCATATATTGGTGGCCGTTTAATTGCTGTTTGTTCTAATAGCTCCTTGATTAACATGTAAATGAGTAGTGTAATTGTGAGCAGTGCATTCGAAACATAGATGTTATGCTAAGTTCAAGGTTCGATAATCATGAGGTGTGATTAAAGATTGATTATTCCTTTCTAGGTATGGGATTACACTGGTTTCGGATACACAAGGTATAATGCAAGAGATGCAGATAAAGATATTCTAGGGTAAGAACATAGTTACTTTCGTTGTTGATCTTTTTATATACTTGTCACTTCCTCTAAAATCTATTTCTGCAATTTCACTCAGATGTGTTGTGGAGAACAAGGTGCTTCATAAATCTTTATTGTCATCTTTACAGGTAAGTAAATTGAATGTCACTCAGCTCCCTATTTTTCTTTCCACATCAAATAGTTTTTAATTGAAATGTACCCATAGACTTCTAATATGCTTGGCCGATGGAAACCCATACTGATCAGGACAAAGATATCAAGAAAACAATATATTCAACAAGATTGTCGTCAATGTCACTTCCAACCTGTTCATCAGTTTCTGAAACAGGAGCCTCGGCATCTAAAAGTATTGCAAATCTAGCAAAGCTGGAGCTGAGTGATGGCACAAACTTGTATGCAAAGTTGGTGGTAAGTTCTAATAGTTTGGAGATTTATTATTGCAAGTAACTAAAGTTTATTTCCACAGATAACATATTGTAGCATATTATTATAATAATCAGTCAATTTGGGTTATGTTTAATCTCAAAAGGGTTATTTCAAACAGAAACGGATCGAAAGTTGGCAAGTGTATTTTTAAAGCATACAACCTTCTATTTCATCAAAAAAGTTTAGATTATTATTGGTAGTAATATACTAGTTTTGTAGTCCTATTTAATGTGTTCGCTGAAGCCTTTTGACATGTCACCCGACCCCCGCCACCTATTTTTCGCACAGATATGATACTCATATATATGATGTTTGTAACAGGTTGGTTCTGATGGTTCTAAATCACGTGTTAGGGAGTTAGCAGGTATCAAAACCACTGGTTGGAATTACTCACAAAGTGCAGTCATATGCACTGTTGAGCATCCTGCAGAAAACTTCTGTGCATGGCAACGATTTCTACCCGCTGGTCCGATTGCACTTTTGCCGATTGGTGACAACTATAGCAACATAGTGTGGACCATGTCTCCCAAAGATGCATCAAACCATAAAATAATGAATGAAGCTGATTTTGTGAAAGCTGTAAATCACGCTCTTGACTCAGGATATGGTCCTCGTCCTGATTCAAGAGTATTTGGTGGTGATGTATTTTCTTCCTTTTTCAGACCGAATGTAACATCATCTGTTAATGAGGGATTTGAACCACCACCAAAAGTGGTGAAATTAGCTTCAGATAGAATGGCTTTCCCACTTTCTTTGATGCATGCAAGTCAGTATGCATCCAAACGTGTAGTCTTGATTGGTGACGCGGCTCATACTGTTCATCCATTGGCTGGTCAAGGAGTCAACATGGGGTATGGAGATGTGTCTTCGCTTTCGAATGTTATTGCTGATGGTGTTGCAGTGGGATCTGATATTGGTGAAGTAAGTACCTGTACTATATTCCACTATTTGAAATTTGTTGCAAATTGTTTAAAAACTTTGAGACAAATTTTATTGCAATTGCAACTTCAAGCAAAAAAGTAGAGGTGGCCAAAAAAAAAGGTGTGTCTAGCAGGTTGGAAAACGGGTCGAATTGGTTTCAAGTCAAAAACAGATAATTGTTGTAAGGGTTAAAAATGTGCCTGGTTGACCTGGAGTACAGTTTGTCTTGAACAATCACTTCTTTTATAAATAAGATTACAGTTACAAAAATTATATTATTTCAGTAATTATACCAGTCTTGTTGAAAAACAAGTAGGTTTATATACTTGGAGCAACTTCCAACCCATTTGGCCCATCTGAACTGTTTCCATATAGGATAATATAAGTGATTTTCCAGATAGAGATAAAACAGAACACAAACAGAGATTCATTCATACGCAAATCGTTGATATTGTGATGTCTTGATAAACTTATTATGAATCAGAGATCAAAAACACCTGTTAGCAATTGCTGCAATTGCTACTGTTTACTAAGAAGTTTGCTGTGGATCAACTACACAGGTAACTTTACTGAAGAAATATGAAACAGATAGGAAAACAGCAAATATAGCGATGATGGCTGTTCTAGATGGTTTCCAGAAAGCATACTCTGTTGATTTTGGACCACTTAATATTTTAAGAGCTGCTGCATTCAATGGTGCAAATGTTTTCGCGCCATTAAAGAGGAATATCATCTGTTATGCATCGGGAGAGCGCAGATTGCCTTTTATGTCATAATGTAAATAGTGTTTTTGTTGGAATAAATGTATAATGTGCTAAGCAGTGTTGCGTACTGTTAGCGTAAAGAATTTTTGAAAAGTTTGCAGGAGCTGTGCAGTATCAAATATATGAAGTGTTGTTTCATTGTTGTGTATTGGCGCAAGTTTATACTTACATCTGAATGAGCTAATGTTAAGAATATACAAGCAATACATCTTATAAGAAAACGTAAATCACGTTTAGAAGTTCGCAAAGGATAACACAAGTATTAAGCTCAGAATTATTTATCTTTGCCACCCTTACATTTTTTAACTACCCTGTTAACTTCGAAAGTAAAATAGTCATTTACATAAACAAAATACACACAAAGGTCAAATTTTGAAAGGTTTGTGCTTTAATAGAAAAAAAAAAAAAAAAAAAAAGCGCTACACAGAATAACAAAAATAGACAACTTAGACACATTTTTATTTTGTTATTATCCCTTTTAACATCTGCAAAGTTGACTGTCCCATAGTCCTATAAAACGTGTGCAAGCCAGGGAGACTGGCTAAATGAATTGATCTCAGGAGTCAATTTGTAATTCATATAACAATTTCTATGATATGCACAATTGATTGTTGCCTGTCTTTAATTACAAAAATGTATCTCGAATCAAGCGAGCCATAACCCGAGAAGATAACCTACTTAGCACTTCAGGTAGAACTGTGGCTGATAGACCTGGCATTATTGGAAGAAGCTCTTGGATGACACGATTCACATCTAAACCCTGTACACGAAAGTAAGATGTTTTACTAAAATTTAAGAAAACTTTTAGCAGTCTAGACAGTGAAAGCACTGTTATATTGGTGGTACCTGATCTGGTGATCGTGGTCTTGAATCTCCGGCAGTTAGAAATTCAACTATCTTTTGAACATTGTTAAGTATAATTTTGTCTTCCTCGGTTACATATGGAATTAGACCAGTGGGCCTCATGGTTCCAAAAGTAGGAACCATGCTGAAAACTGGGGTGGGATTTCGGATACCCAATACTGACATAACTTGGACTAACTGTTCTCTAGTAACAGCATCAATACCTTTCACAATCTGTTTACAATAAAATTAATAAGCAACTTAAGCACAAGTTAAAATTACTAAAATATTTACATGATCTTTTGAAGGAATGAAGTTTAAGATGACAAGAATTTAAATAATACCTCATCTAAGAGAAATTCTCGGAAGAAATTCCCCTTTTCAGACAGCAGAAATGCGAGCGCAGCTCTAGTTTGAACGGGCTGTGCTTGAGAACCACCTGATTGAAAGGTGGGGAGTGTAAAGTTTGACTGATTTTTCAAAATACCAAGTTCAGCCATATCACCATTTAGATCCTCCCCACCACCACTTTTGGCTGCTGTTATAAAACTCTCAAAAGCTTGCATCACATCTATAAATCTTTCAGCGTCAAAAACTCCAGATTTACCATACACGGTGTAACGCAAAGCACTTCTTAAGCGTGGAGATTCGTCAGTAAGGAGCCTCTGCATTAGATAACAAATATAATGTCAACTTTGTATAGACAGAAATACAGAAAACAACTAAGTTTCCTCAACTTTATTTCCTTTCTGAATTTATTTTATTTTTTATTTTATTTACAATTTCTAATAATTTATACAAGACTTGGTCATCTATGCATAGTATTAGGTCAACACTTCATATATCAAGACATATTGTAAATATGAATGATTTTAATAGATAAGGTAGCAAATAATGAAAAGCATATAAGTTTGAGTATATCACACCTGTGCAATATATGGATATGCTTCATCTACAATAGCAAACTCTGGATCTCCTACTAAAGCTATACCCTCAAGCACTCCTATTGCTCTGATAATAAGAGCAAAATAAGGAGGAATGCGGAATGGATAGTCGAATGTTATTTGTGCTAAATCAGCAGCCAACTCCTGAAAATTGATATTTTTGCGCCTCCACCTTCGAGGGCCTGGTCAAATACTTTAGCTAAAACAGGTAATATTGGATCCAGATTTACACCTCTGGGATGAAACCAAGTTTCACAAAGTCTTTAACAATAGCATCATAATCTCTATGAATAAGATGAGCAATAGCTTCAATCATTCCATACTTTTGATCATCCGTCAATTTCGTTACCAGACCTGTCAGCAAAACGGTAGTTGATATTAGTTCCTCTTCTAGTAACTCTTGTAAAAGTACTACAAAAACAAGATCGCATTATTACCAAAATCAAGAATCGCCAACTTTCCATCTGGTGTTCGAATCATGTTTCCAGGATGTGGATCAGCATGGAAGAAGCCTGTATCTAGCAACTACATTCACAGATGACAACGGATAAGAAACCATTACCAATTGGACGTATTTGTCAAAACATATTAAGACAGTAGGGAGAAGTACCAAACGGAAGCTGGACATAAATATTAACATACACATTTTGTACGCAAAATTCCATGTTTACTTATATATTTTGAACAAAAGTCACCGTCTCTGAAGTATTTAACTTATTTAAAAAACTTTACCTGCTTTAGGTAGCATATAACACCAACATTAACCAGCTCCCCAACATCACTTTCTGTACTTTGCGAAAGCTTTTCACCATCTACCCATTGTGTAGTAAGAACTTTCCTTGATGTATATTTAGTGTAAGTCTTTGGTATGACAACCTGGAACACCAGAACTGTTAGCCTCTAATTTGCTTAAGATCAAATGTACATTATGGTTTAATACTTAGTATTTGTTTAAGACATAGTTTATGTATTATTATTTATGTTTGGGTCGAATTAAAGTCTGCATGATGGGTCAAAATGGTTAACCCAAACAGCCCATATGTAGGCAGTTATAGTTAGTTGGTTAGTTGGCAGTTATCATCCAAAAGACACAATGGTTGGATGATTTGTAGCTGTCAAATGGTGTCGTTTAGTATAGTATATATAGATGTTTTCTGTTTTAGAAAACATAACAACAACAATTTCATTATCTATATAAAGTCTCTTTTAGTATTACTTGTTTGCACCCGTTTACTGTTCTATTGATTATCACAATATACACAACCATGAAACACTTGTTGAAACAAAGAGTTGTTGGCCATAACCCTGTGAACAAGAACTTATTCATATATGTTGAAATGAATTGTAACATAGATGGCTTTGTGAGTCTCTGAAGGAACGAAAAAACACATAATCTATATAATCAGAGAGTAAACTTTACCTGTGGCAGGTCCTTCTTCATCATTTCTGCAAAATATGTTCCATTTTCACCCTCATTAACATAGTCGAGCTCCTCAAAGAACCGGGCAGCCCATTCATCAACCAAGCCAACAACATCCACAGATACCTAGAAATGACAAAACTAATACCATAAACGACTTGTTTCTCCTAAATATGAGGAACGCTAAAACTGTGACCAAAATTACCTGAGGAAAGCGTTTAAGGGCCAATCCCAAGTTCCTGATGATGAACAAATCAACGGTAACCGTTTCAAGCACAAAAGGCCGTTGCACCTTAACCGCAACCAAATCCCCATTTTCCTTCAGTCGGCCCTTGTACACCTGCCCAAGTGAGGCTGCAACATTTTTACAATAAAAAAATTGTCAGATCATTTCTTTAAGGTGGAAAAAGTTACAGAACATATGAAGAAGACATTCCAGATATATGAAGTGAAGGAGATATTGAATCTTGATCCTTCTAGGAGATAAAAGGGTGCTAAAAAAGGGATTGCTGGCAAAAAAACAAAAAAATAATTTGAACCGAAGTAGGTGGTAATGAAGTCACCTGCTGCTATAGGGGAAGTTGTGAGTTCTGAATAGATGTTATACCACGGTTGTCCAAGTTCCTCTTCAATAAATGCCATGGCAATGTCATCTGGATATGATGGAACCTTTAATAATCACAAAACAAAAGTCGTTAAATCTGAGACTTTGAATGCACACATATTGCATCAAGACATCCTTAAATTACCATTCTGGTAACAAGGATGGTTAAAGTTTCTATTATCAATACAACTCGACTGCATATACAGATGATATGAGAAGTCTGGTCATACCTTATCACAAAGCTTCTGCAGCTCGGTCATTGCAGCAGGTGACAATATATCAGGCCGAATGCTCAATGCTTGCCCAAGTTTTATGTATGCTGGACCCAAAGAGGTTACAATTTCCCTCAACTCAATTGCCCGAGCGACTTCATTCTAATTAGTAAAACAGAAGGCAATGCAGAAATGAGAAACAAATAAGCTTCTTCAAGAAGCATAATCAATGCTACTTATGAAGTAGTGTTCTGAATACGATTATGCACACACTTAACAAAATAGGTCGATACAAAGACCAAAACCTCAAAATATATGTAAAGATAGCAAAATGATCACTCACCTCTTTAACCTTCTTATTTATAACGTCCCAAGCAAGACGGGAAAGAAATCCTCCAGCAACAGAGGTCAGTTGCATAATACGAGTAGCAACAGCACGAGGCCTTTTACCCCAATACGCAGAGATACTAGCAGGATCATACACCATGGGCAATAGTTCACTACTTTCATCAGTCTAGCAAATTATACAACACATTAGAATCCTAAATTTTACACACACACAAAAAGATAACAATTTAGTACGAACAATACCTCTACGAGACGAAGCTGAACATCATCTGCAGCAAACTGAGAATCACTTAAATTCTGACCTCTAAGTCCCTTCATAAGTGATGCTAGCTGTTCGTTCTCTTCCATTTGAGCTCTAACTCTTTTAATCTCTTGTGAAACAGTCTCCATTCTCTACAAAACAGACCAAAACAATTTAAAAAATCAAGTGCAAAAACTTATTTCCACCTACTAAAGACCGTCTCTGTATTTCGGCAGCCCTTTGCAAGAATTCTCTAATTGCTAAATTCGAGGCCTCATAAAATAATGCTAAGTTTTGAGGCCTTGTACAATCGCGCCTATCGCATACTTATTTATTGATTGATCTAACAACTAGTTTCGCACCACTCACATACTTTTCTATTCATTAATCTAACAATTAATACCATCAAACTAGATTATCTTTTGTATCGTATATATAATAGTCGCTTTTAAGAAAAGAAGTCTACGGAACATAATTTATAGATTTTGAGGCTGTCACACCTCTCACATACTCTCAAGAATGCGAGTTTTTTTTTTTTTTTTTTTTTTTTTTTTTATTGATTGATACTAGCCGGGGTCCATTAGTTTAGCCGTTTCGGGTTAATAAGGTATGTTTTTATCATAAATACACATAGTAAAAGAGTAGGATTAATTGTGATTTGTGATTACATAAGTAGGATTATTCCAATTTAAAGTAAAAAGATAGTTTACTGAACAAGCAAAAAACTAATGTACCGCAAGCCAACAATTCAACTAACTAACCTAGTCATCTACTAAGGGTGTGTTTTCAAAGGCATATAAGAACATTTTTGAGCAACTAGCATTTAGCATTATTGGTACAAAGTTTGTTTGGAACGAAGCCGTTAGCATTTATAAAATTATAAAAATGCTAGTTTTCCCACTGCTCTTTGTACAAATTAGCAGTTAGCGAGTAGAATTTACAAATTACTTAAATGCCCCTATGCAAAAGTAACTCTACTTATTTAGAGAGTTTCTATGTAAATATGTATGTAAATTTCTACGTCTCTACCAAACACCTTTGTTCTCGCACACTCTCAAAAACAACATACTTCAAAATAATAATAATAACAATAATAATTTACCGTGCCATTAAGTGGTGATCCATTAACATTTCTGGAAGACGGCCTGCTAACATCATCCGTTTTGGGCTTGGGTTCAGTGGCAACAGCGCGTACCACTCTTTTCCTTGTACTAATCCTAACAATACTCGGAAAAGGCCTAGCCGTAAACCTATTAATACATTCGTGTGATTGATGATGAACAGACTTGATTCTGCAACTACTTAGTTGAGAAGCTGCTTCCATTGAGAAATTATGAGACTGAGTATTTCAACTTTCAAGGTGTTTTATGTATATATGTGTTGAGTTTGTGCGTGATGTGTGTGTGGGTTGACCACTAGTAAATTTGGTGGATCAAACAATATCATGGGATTCTTGTTTATTTATTCTCCCTTTCTGTACACGTGGCGATATGAGAAGCATACAAATGTTGTTTTGGCGGGTACTGATTATACAATTTTTTTTATTTTTATTTTATTATTATTATTTTTTTTTTAAGAAAGGAGAATGAAGTAAGTAGGTATATTAGTGGCTTTAGGGGTGGAAGCAATGAGTTGGCTGAGTCTGTTAGAGTTTGAACTCGACTCGTTTATATTTTGAAAGTTTCATTCGGTTCGGTTCAGTTCTTTAAGATTTGAAAATTTCAATTTCGTCACAGTATAATATATAAAGCTCGAGGTCGGATCGGGTTCGGCTCGTTTGTGATGTACTTATAAAAAAACTGCTTCACTTCTTGAGCTCACGTGTTTGAGCTCGTTTATATATAGCTCTTTTATTTGTTTTGAGCTCGTCAGGATACATACACAAAATTTATTAAAGTTCGTTTAGGGTGCGAGCCTAGTCGAGTGTATATAAAGCTCGGGCTCAGACTCGTTTATCAAATGAGCTCTAATTTAAGCTCGAGCTCAGGCTCAGAGACTCGTTTAGGCTCGGCTCATACGAGCTTTTTACCGATCTGATCCCGAGATTACGGCTCGACTCGCTTCCACCGCTAATTAATACCCTTTTTCTACATCTTTCACACTTATATATCCATACCCAATTAGTGCAAAAAAGTTAAGAAACAATAATCGAATTGGCTCATACTTGGCTGACTTAAACGGTTAATTAATAATTTTCATAAACTAGCAACTTTAAGTAAGAAACTTTCGTATGTGTTTTTAATAGTGGACAGTTATGAATACATGTACCTTCAATCTAAAAAAACCTCAAAAATAAAGGTAAACGAATAATTTAGGCTAGGCGTAGGTTAAAGACCACCACCTTCACTCATCACGCGCGAACCTCTGATGACATCAAATAATCCTGATATTTAAAATGTCAATTTCCTCATATTATGCTCATAATTTGTGTCGTTTATATGGATACATGCTTTGATTTCTTTATATTTCATTTCTAGGTTATAAATGGGCATAAGAACTGAAGAGACGCGAAATTGGAAAAGAAGAACTTACGAAGATACACATTTTAGTATGCTGACTGAGAAGAGGTTACGGCGTAGTTACACTCTCTACTTACGCCGTAACCAAGAATTCAAACATAACGACCAAGTTAACGTTAACAATGGACTACGGCGTAACTATCACATTGGGTTACGCCGTAATATTCTTAAGACTTAGAGAATTCTTACTGCTAAGAAGGTTACACCATAACCAGTGTATGAGATTACAGCGTAAAAAGGGAACAGAACGTAACTTATGATATTGACGAGATTACGGCCTAACCAATGAATGAAGATTACGGCGTATATGAAACCCTAGGTGGTTACAGCGTAACTACCCATTTTAGTTACGTCGTAAATGTCTATTTTTGGATAAGATCGTGGATAATTACACTAGTTACGATGTAACCACAACTCTAGGTTACGTCGTAGCTATGTCGGGCCTATAAATACCAACCATATTTTCAGCATTTTACACTCTTTTTCACCACAAAATACCACATAACGAAGTAGGGTTCCACAAAGGAGATCTACAACAACATACATAGCCATTTCCAAGGGAGA
Organism: Chrysanthemum lavandulifolium; assembly: GCA_022545495.1. Taxonomy (NCBI): domain Eukaryota; kingdom Viridiplantae; phylum Streptophyta; class Magnoliopsida; order Asterales; family Asteraceae; genus Chrysanthemum; species Chrysanthemum lavandulifolium. Next base: position 399,632 of record JAHFWF010000081.1, read on the forward strand.
ATCACACGATAACATCATTTTTAGCTATTCTTGTTTTAATTACATTTACGATTCCATGTCTTTCACTTTCATGCAAAACAATTTTGCCTATTCTGCTTTTCGCAGTTATCAGTTTACATGTGCTGTTTATTTTTTACAATTGAAATGGAATTTTGTTTTGTTTTATTTAGCCAAACTGTAAAAAAATTTTGTCGGTAACATAATTTGCTCCAAATTATCATTTTAATTGTTATGTATTGTTCGCTGATACATTCAGAACACTATTGATATAGGATATTATAGATGAGAGCATCTTCAAACCATTCTATTTTATTCAGTTTCAGTAAAAAAAAAATAATAATATCTTTTGGCACAAATTTTTAGCCCGTTTTTTCATGGCCCTTGGCTTTGTACCTTTGCGTTTATAGTGTCTTTGTTCTATCTACAAGATAGGCGACGCGTTGCTTATTTTCTCCGGAAGGAACCTTTTTGTCTTCAAGGTTGGTGAGATCCGGTCTAGGCAAGTCATGTAGATCTTAGTCCCGTGTTTTGTTGAGGCGATGATGACTGTTTTCTGCAAAATATCTTGGCGAGGCTGCAGCCAAGCTGTGGTTGCAACCATGGCAGATCTGAGCCTTATTTGTCGTGATTTTTATCCTTTGTGTTATTTCAGATTTTCATAGCGACATGAACGGGAAGTCGTTCTAAAGTTTAATTATTTGTTTATTTATCTGATTTAACAGAGACGACCGATATATGGGTATCGATACGTCGTTGACTTTTTGGTATGTGTAATCATCTTCAGTGGCCTTTTTTCTGTGTTGAGGTATTAGGGATGTTCGAAATATCACGCCCCATATATGTTCTGCAGTTGCATCCATTCCATGCATTTTTTAACTGTTCAATAAGTCATTTAACTGAACGTGTGGGTAGGTGTATGATTGTTTCGTCTATGCCGGTGGGTGTATGATTGTCCAATGTTTTGGTATGGTGGTGCTTCTTTTATAGTCATAAAACTAGAAATTTGAGGGATGTTTGATTTTGCTAAAAAATAGCAAGTCACGGACTATATCCTTTGTGAAAACATCTCCGCCGCATCGCGGCGGGTTTCACTTACTTGTTATTAGTATAGATAGATTAGATAAATAGTTAAAATTTAATACAAAATTAATTAATAAATAAATAATAATAATTAAATAATAAATAAATTATATAAAAATAAAATAAAATTGATTTTTAATTAAAAATTTTAGCATAAATAACTTATTATTTGTTATTTCATATATTATTCATTTATAAAATTAAAATATTCAATAATAATAATAATAATAATAATAATAATTTATAAATATTGATGTTTTAAATGATAAAATTACGAATTATAACGTAATTTAAAATATTCTATAAAACTTGTTATGTAATATGAATTCTCTCACTTAAAGTAATTGAATTAATTGATGTGATTGAATTACAATTAAATTGTAAATCAACAACTTAAGTAATGTACTACGAATTACAATTAGATTTAAGATCATTAAAATTAAAATATTCAATAATAATAATAATAATAATAATAATAATAATAATAATAATAATAATAATAATAATAATAAAATAATAATAATAATAATAATAATAATAATTTATAAATATTGATGTTTTAAATGATAAAATTACGAATTATAACGTAATTTAAAATATTCTATAAAACTTGTTATGTAATATGAATTCTCTCACTTAAAGTAATTGAATTAATTGAAGTGATTGAATTACAATTAAATTGTAAATCAACAACTTAAGTAATGTACTCTGAATTACAATTAGACTTAAGATCATTTGAGGACAAAATATTCTTTACATATCAAGAAAATCAATCTCTACACTTCATTTTTATTTAATCTAATGGATGAGATTAATCTCAACAATTAAAAAACCCACTTTCATCCATTTAATTTCAAATATTAATATCTTTCAAGCCGTTAATCGTTAAACGAAAAAAATATACCATTACGACAAGCTTTTAATTATCTTTTTATAGATAGGCACTTTGATATACTTTCAACAATTTTTTTTTTAGTGTTTTTCATTTTTTTTTTTTTTTTCGTATTTCTTTTGTTACTGAAATTTTCATGAAAAAAATCACATGTGATTAAACACTAATTTGAATATCACATTTAATATTACATATCATATGTGATTTAACACTAATATCACATGTGATATTCAAATTAGTGTTTAATCACATGTGATTTTTTCATGCAAATCTCATATTCGACAAAAAAAAAAAGAAAAATAAGACGAAAAAACGATTTTTTTTCCAAAAGTATATCAAGCCCGTCTATAGAAAGATAATTAAATGCTCGTCGCGATGGTATAATTATTTTCGCTTAACGATTAACGGTTTAAGAGATATTTAAATTATAAAAAATAACTGAAATAATAAAATGTTTTTAATTTCAGCCATTAATTTCTTTTTATATGAAGGCGGGGATGAGTCTCTTAACATGTGATAAAATTTAGTATGTAAATAATATCGTTTTTACAATTATATTCATTCTGTAAACAAAATAGCTTATATAATGTAATCATATTACAATTTTATCTAATTATGTCAGACTAGGATATACTAAACGGGGCCTTAACCTCCATTATTGTTTCAATATATGTAGCCTAAGACCCTAAGTAGGCTTCATTAAAGGTGCGTTTGGTATCCCACTATAAGAATAAGATTATCACTATGAAAATGATTAAAGGTGTTTGTTTAAGATGAGGGGGTCACCATTATGGTAATGAATGATAAATATAATCCATACTCTATATACATCAAGTGAGCTAGGTATGGATTTTTCATAGGTGAAAAACTCACCACTACTATCAAACTCATATCTATTGTCATTTATGGCAACATACAAAATGCACCTTAAGTAGTAGGTGGGTGCGTGTGCGTTTCCACGTAAGTCTGAGGCAACATAAAGACCAAACTTCCTAACACAAGCAACTAGGAAAAATAATATATCAAAATTAAAAAGACTAAAATACACGGTTGGTCCCTAAACTTGGCGAGCCGCATCGCGATGGGACAAAACTCGGCCTTTCATCGCCACGCGGTCGAACCTTGGCCATTAAATGCCGATTAGTCCCTCGACCAATAATGTCGTAGTCAACGTTATGTTGGTGAGGCAAAACCGTCTTTCAACATAGCGTACTAAATAAAAACCGTTGTACAATGTGCGTAGCTAGTATATGTGTGTAACACGGTTTGGTCTACATTTATCACCCATCCCTAAACTATCCTTCAAAACCGGTCTTCTTCAAAGCGATAATTGTTTCAAGATGGTACGTTCTTTGGTGTGGTAAGCAAGCTAATATTCGCGCCGTGGACCTCTCGCCAACCAGGCGTCGATTCTTTGGTTGTCTGTTCAAGTAAGTGCGTCTTAATATTTCTTGTGTAAGTTTGTAACAATTGTGGTTGTTTAATGACTTGTCATAATCATCAATAGGGTCTTCTTGTCGGTGGATAAGATGGTATGATCACGAAATCGTGCTCGTTCAAGAATGATCATACCAGGCCTTTGAGGGGAGAAATGAGCTTGAGGCAAGATTAGTAGGCGCTCAAGGTGATGTGTGAAAGTGGAAGCTTTACACGGTGCTAAGTTGGATGTTATTCTTGATTGTTTATGCATTGAGATAACTTTTAACCTTTTATGTAATGAGGCTAGTTGGTTAATGTTACGTATCTTGAATTGTAGTAACCTTGTTATGAAGTATTCAGTTTTGTTTGTTTCTGATTTTCAATGCCTTATGGGTATGCAGATGCTTAGCAATTTGTTTAGGGTTGACTTTTAAATGTCAACATTCTTATGAGGTTCTATTTAGCTTTGGTTACTTTTGATGCAAATTATTCACACATCAAGCTTAGTCAATCTAAAAAAATACACAATAATGACATGGTTCCATAGTTAATGCAAATGGATATAATTCAAGCGCATAAAGTTGCATACTTTTCAAAGCATGAGAACTACTGATTAGACACACACACATATGTTTTTAGAGTACATAACTTGTCCATAGGAAATAACCTAGATGAAACATCATCTAGATAATTAGCATAACATATTTGACCTATGGTGAGGCCATCATTCTTTCGGTGTAGCTCTTTGCCTAGTCATTCTTCGTGTAGCAGTGGGTTGAAAACCGCTTGAACATCGATTATTGCATCGAGAATCGGTGGGATTGATCATGTTCTTTGGGATTGACACTTGGCCTTGCTCATGCATCTTTGGGATCGGCAATTGCTTCATCTTGATGTTGTTGGGATTGTGACGGGGATGCATCATGTATGATGGGATCTTGATTCTTGGCTCTTGATTTTCGATTGAACACCACTTCCTTGAATTGCACTAACTTGGCTTTCAACAATAACACTGTACCTTGACTTTTTTATCTGCTACCTTTTACCTTTAGGATGTTTCTTTTTCCTGTAGTTTTAGTAGGCACCCGTTTGACATTTCCCTTATTGGCGGTTCCACTACTTGCGACTCCGGCATACCCTAGGCATGTTACCTTGTTGTGTCCAGCAATGCCACAAATATTACACTTAACACTCTTCCAAGCCCTTGACGACTTACCATCCTTCACAATATCTTGGTTTGGGAGCTATCCTAACTCTTTTCTACCTCTTGCGGTGGAACAATTGTTGTTGGCATAGTTGATTTTTCCAATGTACCTTTGCTAGTTATAAATTTGGACATGGTGTTTGTAGGTAGCCTCCCAGTGAGAAGATAGTAACAAGGATGAGCCCATGTTTCTACAACTCCTACTTGTTGGCCATTTAAAGCCATATTCTAATTGGTAGCAACATCATGTTTACATGGTAAATCATTATCTCCACCTTACGCAAGTATAAGTCTTGTGTACAACATTAACTACACATTGGTCACCCCATGGTCCACTAACACGAAACTTAGATCCCATTCCATAAAACATTATATATGACCTCTTTCTTAATAGCCTCTAGCATGTGTTGTGCAATTGGTGTTAGTGGCCCATCACTCTTCTCAATCACCATAAGAACATGCATTATCCTCTTCATACAGTATTCACGATGTATTCTAAGGTCGTAATAATTGGTTTGCTTAAACCCTCTTTTATTTTCTCATGAAACACTTGACACATGTTATTAAGTAACACATCAAGTAGCTCTCCTTAAAGATGACAAGTAATAAACATGTATTAATTATAGCATTTATCTTGCATTTACGAATACAAAGTAAGTGAAACAGATAGATCACTTACATGAAAATGTGACCTTGACCAATGGATCGGTAGTATCTTACTTAACCAATCATGGGCTGGTTGATTAAGTTTCTTGAGATCACCATAGCTTTCGAAATTGTACTGTGATTGAGGTTGTTGCACATTTCCACAAATGGTCTTTGTAGGCCCTACATTTCCATTGCGTTTCATTTTGTCATGAATGCTTTTAATCTGAATCTGTGTTACGCACTTTGAAAAACTTACGCTAAAGCTCTACTTATATCCTGCACAAAATCAAATATGTTTCTTTATCTGTTTCAAACAGAGAGACTTAAATTCATGAGCAGTTAAGAGAGTACCTTATTCATGTCAATTAATAAAAGTGATGCTTGAAATTGGCCCAAGTGCTATATCATCGGATAAACAATGAAGAAACCAAGTCCATGATCCTATGTTATCCGAATCAACAAAAGCATAAGCGAAAGGGTATATACCATTGTTGCTATCAATTCCACAATTGTCATCATTTGACCATTGAAAGGACCACGAATTGGAAAAGCGACCAGCCCCAACAACGATCTCCCACAATCTTTAAATCCTTGCTTGATTGCACCTAAACAAACATACGATCTCTTGAATTCTCCGGTTGGAAGAGACTCATCCGGAGGTCGTTCACATTCATCACCTTGTTGTATTAGAGTTTGTCTTCGCAACTCTTGAATTGACCCTCGATGGTTTGTTATTGCTAGGTTTTTGCCCTTAAAACCTTCTCGCAGGGACACTGAAGGTCGTATTGGTTGGTAAGTTGATTATGCATGAGACTGACGAGGAAGTTGTGGATTTGTTTCAACTTGTCTTTGTAATTTTCTCATGAGATATAGCGAAGGTCAAAAGCTCGACTTCCTTCGATTGCAAACAAGTGTGTTTCTCATTATATGTTACGTGACCGGATACTGTCTCACCATTCCTGCCGACAAACAATAGCCATGGGCGAGTATTTGTGAAGGGTCCTTTTGCCGAAAGCAATGCATTTATACCCCTTACGCTAATGGACTTCTAGATGGGCCTATATCCATCCGGGACCTTGATTGGGCTGAAAGTGGAACACAACCCTACACGACCCTTATTCTTGTTTTGTCATTCTTCACAAAAACAACTCCTCCTAGTTTCTATTGAATGCTCTCTTACTAGGTTTTTACTTCCCTGCGGTACCAAACTCGACCCGACATAGAAAAAAGTGGTATAGGCGCCATTAGCAAATTTGCGTGTTGAAAACTAACATGGTCACTGCAAAATACATCATAAACCATCACGGGTAAATCATTTACCAAGCGCATCATCACTTATATTCTTGGTTGTTCCTTCTTCACCTAAATCATTACTCGACCTACCTGTACCATACCAAGTTGTGCATCATTCTCTTGACAAGTGTTCTCTTCATTTGGTTCAATTGCATTGCCAAAGTCACTAGTGTCACTCGCTTGTAATGAGTAACATCAACAACATGATCCTCTTCCATGTTATCACGAGTCAATTGAAATAGAGTTACATCCACATCGGGCTCCTCAAACACGTTATTGACATCAACTAGTGCTCTGCCGCTTTGTGTAAATGCTTCTCACGAGTCAATTGAAACAGTTAACCTCAAAATTTCCGGGCTCCTCAAAGTCATTATTGACATCAACTAGTCTTGTTCCAACTTTGTCTAAGTGCTTCCCGACTCACTCTAAGCAGATTAACCTCAACATTATTAGGCTCCTTTATAGCATTGTCCTCATCAATAACTACTAAAGCACGCCTTTATTATGAACATGTTGGCTAGCAAATGAGCGGTCTAAGGTGGAAAAGAGTGGCTCAATGTTTGGCAAATTGCTAGATTCACCAATATCATTGGCGTCCACGAGCAATTGTGTAAGTTGGATAAGCGGATCTAGGCGGGTTCATTATCTATATCATCTAACACCAACCGTCTACAACGAGATTGAATAGCCGCGGTAGCAACTTTTCTCTATCTTCATCCATCTCCCAAAACACGGTCTTAATTGATTGTGGGGACATTTGAAAGTTCTAATCTAGTCTTCCCTATTTCTACATACACGTCTATCGACTTATGTTGTATGACAACATCTTTCAACAAGTCCACATTAGCGGTTTCACGCAAAGAAAATAAACCGTCGTCTAATGTACAACGAGGCTTAAGAAAGTAGAAATAATTGGTTTGTCCGGACTCATAACCGATTTGGGTCATGAGAGCATCCATTTCATCAACAGATACCTCTTTTATTTCCACAAGATCAACAAGGCATTTCTTGCCTCCTTGATATATCCCGCACGGAAAGTATTTGAATGTACCTTCATAATGGAACATCATGCTAAGCGATTCGAGTTCACCCGTGTATATAAAAATGTACAAAAACATTGTTAAGCTAAAGTTACCTAAAGGGAATAACTTAATCGGTCGTACTAACATATGATTGTAATAGGCTCTAACAAAAAAAGACTTACAATATCTTCTAATTGCGACTCTTTCCTCCGTTTCACGATCATCATATAAAGGATATTCCCTTACCGCCACGAGTAAATCCAAGGTGGTTGTTTGTTATTTTCTTACTCGACTTATTTGATTTGATGATAGACATTGCATTAGGGTTTCTGGTGAGGCTTCCAAAACAAGTTTAGGGATGAGCAATGAGTACACAGTTTTGTTATATTGTACATAATGGCGGGAAATTAGATAAGACAACTGCTACAGTAAATAAAACAAAATGACTATTGTACCCTAAACAGTAACATGATTACGGGTTTTTGTTGCGTATAACGGAACGTTGACAACACCGTTATTGGTCAAGGGACGAATCTGGCATTTAATGGTCAAGGTTTGGACCTATGGCGATGAAAAGGCCGAGTTTTATCCCATCGCGATCCGTCCTGCCAAGTTTAGAGACCAACGGTGTATTTTAGTCTTAAAAAAATATTGCGTGGAACCAAATTGCAGGACTTTTTGGCCATCCAAAAGAAATCCTAAGAAAAAGCCCCGAAAAGGACATAATGAAAATTACACTTTATGAACGGTGAACAAAAATCTCGGCATGGGTGGCCAAAAATCCATTTGGGTTGCATTGCAATAGGCATAAGATTTTTGTTATCCTCATCTTTAAACGTTGTCACTATAGTGTAGTAAAACTATTACTCGTTTGGTAGAAAATTTTACTTATGTACCTTTAATATCAAAATTAAAGATCAAAATAAAAGTAGAATGAAAATGATGAGAAATAACCACAACCGTACATTTCAAACGCTTATAGAAATGCATCTCTTATTAAATTCTTTTCGTTTTTGAAATGTGGTGAAAACATTTTTCATTCTTATTTTATTTTTCTTCTTAGTGGATATATTCCGTAATATCAATAGTCTTAAAGTTATACGGAGTGATTGATAAATTGTGTTTGATTTTGGCGCCAGCGAATAAAGAAAAACTCAATTGAACATCGTTAATCCTTTTTTTTAAGCCATACCATTTGGTTTAGTGGACGTACGGGCAACGCTTAGTACTTTTCTCAGACTAACTACAATTAGAGGTGTTCATGGTTCGGGTAATAAATCGAATAAATAGAAAACTGAACCGAACCGAACCTAAAAAAACCGAACCGAACTTAAACTGAACAGAACTCGTCAAAACCGAACCGAAACGAACTAAAAATTCGGTTTTCGGTTTGGATATGGTTTTGGCTATCTCGAACCGAAAACCGCATTTATATAAATAAATATATATATATATATATATATATATATATATATATATATATATATATTTAATATATTTATATTATTATATATATAAAGGCCATTAAAGCTGTATATTAATATAAAAAATTACTTTTATGCTTGAAATAGTTTTTTTCCCCAAAATCTATATAATTAATTAAAATCTATATAATTTTCGGTTCAATTCGGTTTGGTTATAACCCAAAAAAAATTAACCAAACAACTAGAACCGAATAAACCGATTAACTTGAGAACCGAACCAATGAACACCCCTAACTATAATAACTAATGTTTGTAATGCAACTAACACAAGACATCTTTAGTTGGAAGTGTTGTGTGTTGTTGATTCTTGACCTATCGATATACTATTGTTTCATTGTTTGCTTGTAACTATTTATATAGTGAATGGGAGAAAGCAAATCTGAGTTGAACAACATTTACGTATAAAATTTTCATTTTGAGTTATAATTGTTGGTTTATGGATATAAATTAGTAGGCGTGAATTAGGATCGAACTTGAGACCACGGGATTGCACACTTTGCGTATGAAATTAAAGTTAATAATTAAATGTAATAGTTATATTTATTTATTAATTAAGCGAAATAACTATAACGGACATTAAGTAATTAGTTGTAATGGACTATGATCGTTAAATGTAATTGGAAAGGACTAGATTGCAAATATTAGGAAGGTTCCGAATCCCTTGGGGATGTTACAACCGATCGGCCAAGAGGACAAACCCAACCCAACTAAAACTCAAACTTGTTCACTAAGTTTAGTTTAGTATATATATACAAGGCTAGGGTCTTGTGTTTTGCATCTCTTGTACTCATAAGCTAAACCTAAAATTGTTTGTGTGTTTTCTTTGCTAAACCCGGTCGACTAACACCATTGGGAGTCGATCCAAAGCTTTTCCAAATCAAAGTTATTTTGTTTGATTAAAACTAGCATTCTTTTAATTCGGTATAATACGTGTGTACAAGAAAGTGGTACTAACACATTATTGTTAGTATTCTTGGATTGAATTACAAAATCGGTAAGGGGTAATTCACATAATCCTATAAACCCTAATTAGGGTTCATCCAGTTGCTAGTTTTGTGGATTTGATTCTTGTTCGGCTAGAATCAAGAAAGGTACGCATATTCTTGTTTATGTTACTTAATTATTCGTTAATCTTTCCTATACGCTTCCGCATGTATACTTTGATGTTTTGTGATTTATTATTGAATGTCATATTATATAATTCCAACAGTGGCATCACGAGCCATTGGTTTTAATGAGTAATTAATTACTAAACGCGTAAAAAACAAATAATTGTATGTAGTTTGATATGGTTAATCTAGGGTTTGCTTTATTTTTTTTACGGGTCAATTTTTTTAAATAATATGGGGCGTACCCCAATTTTTTTAGTTGTCGATTCCTTAGATTTTGTTTTAGGGTTTTAAAATTGTTTGTTAAACTTATGAAACCTATAATTAATATATATGTTACATGATTAATTCATGAATAATATGTTATGTGACATGGAATTATTATATGCAATATTGTGACTAATTGAATAATTGTTATGATATATCCATAATGATACATGCATGTTTGTCATGGATAGTTGCTTGAATATTGTTTAATTGTTAAGATATTTTATCACATGTTTATTTACGATAAATCTTGAATTGGGGAAAACTCCAATTATATATTAATGAATCAATTATGTGCAATTTGGTATATTTTAATTAAGGGTTTACGCAATCGATTCGTCGATGTATTTGGCTCACTTTCAATTGTGAAAGTGAAATCCCTAATTAATATATACATTTAATTAACCTAGACATTGATTATTAATAGGTTTTATCGAATAAGTTGCATGTGGCTACTTGTTTTACGTATTAATTGTTAGTTATGTGCGCATTGTTTATTGTTTATTTTTATTTGTTTACTTGTTTGTTTATTATGTGCGACAATTTTAGGCAAATGGTAATTTTGAATAGAAAATAATACGGACTAAACAATGGTGAAATTGATTTGTTTTGAAGAGTTAAGCTTTTAATAGTTTAATTGATTGATGATTTTGGTACAAATGGTCTAAGCGGCTTACCCAATTTGTGGATTGTGTGGGAAGTACTAGGAAGGGCGCATTAAATTGTGACCCTTAAGAGGAGGTTATTGCTTACTGTGACCAAACTCTCCGCTTGCTTGCGAGTCAAATTGGAGCTACCAAGTAAGCCATAAATGTACAAAATCATCTTAAGGGCGAATTAGCTTTAATTCCATGCGCCACTCGGTGGTAATTACCCGAAACACTAAGTGTTTACACTTATGCAAAAGTACGGTATAATGGACGATAATTAAAGGTAAATTCCTTGATTGGTGAACCGAATACCTCAATCAAAACTTTGATAATTTGATCTTTATGAATTGGTAATAAAAAGTTTTTTATTAAAATTTATGCTACAAGATGAATGCATGACATCTTTGTACATATTAGATTTGACCACATAAAATCAAAACTAGTACCCTTTATAAATGGGCAAATCGCATAAAAAGGTACTCATCTTATGTCCAATTTCAATTAAAGGTACTATTCTTTTTTTTTCTCAATTTAAGGCACCCGACTTCTTTTTTGAGCCGATTTAGGTTTTTTCTAACTTCCGTTAACTATTTCGTTAGTAAATTACATTTTGGTCCTTGACTTTGTATAGGCATTTCATGTTTGGTCTATTTTCGTCCGTTTTCATACGCTTGCATACGTTTTCGTCCGTTTTTATCGTTTTCATCCGTTTTACGTTTCGTCCGTTTTGCACGTTTCGTCCGTTTTGCACGTTTTGTCTATCTTTGCACGTTTTCGTCCGTTTTGCGTTTTAGTCTGTTTTGCACGTTTACATCGCATTTTTACGTTATCGTCCGTTTTACGTTTAAAATCTTTTACGTTTTTGTCTGTTTTGCACGTTTTCTTGTTTTACGTTTTAATTCTGTTTTGCACGTTTGAACTTGGCGAGATTGTGATGGAAAGGACACTTGAAGTTGTAATTTACGTCATTTGAACTTGGCGAGATTGTGATGGAAAGGTAAATCTTTATGTAAAGTCGGACCTTACATGAACATATTTGCGAGTTCTTTAAGTTAGACACTTAAGTTGAGTAGGAAGTGAGACACGGACTCAAGGCATAAGATAGGATGAAACATATTTATATTTGCAATAGCATTGGAAAATATAAATCCCATAATGATCTAGGAATTGGAAATTGTTTGCCAATTATTGTTCGATGATTACCTTATTTTATGCTTTCGTTACTAGCGAGATCAAGCGATGTAATGAACCTATGATAATTTGGATCATAGTTTTCGAGAAAATTATATGGTTATATGTTTATATTTCCTTGGGTATATTTTATTTTCTTGAAAAGTTGTATTATCGAAAATACTAATACTTGAACTTTTTACGTAGAAATGGCTCAAACAACGATAACACTAACATCGCACTAAGTTCTGCGTTCAAAGATTTTTGATCGAGAAAAGTTGGTAGCTCTAATAATTTCAATGATTGGCACCGCTCTTTGAGAACTGTCTGTAGAGTTGTTGATCGGTTGAATTATGTGTACATGCCTTGTCCTAGCTGAACCAGCACCTGCACCTCAAGCGGAAAAGGATGCTTGGAAAATTGAGTATAAGCGTCATAACGATGTGGCTTGCCTAATGTTGGGAACGATGGAACCTGCTCTCCAAAAGCAGTTCGAAAATTACTTCCCATCTGTCATGCTCGAAGAACTTCGAACTATGTTCGAGAAACCAGCTGCTGTCAAAATTTATGATTTGATCGATGCATTACACAGTGCAAGCGGGGAGAGGTAAACCGTAAGTGCTCATGTCTTGGAAATGAAAGGTTACATGGACCAATTAAGGGCACTTGGCAAAACTTATGAAGATGATATTGCGTGAACTTGATCAACAGATCCTTAACAAGGATTTCAATGGTTTTGTTGAACTTCAATATGCGCTGCGTGGGAAGGCGATTCTTGACCTACACGCATTGCTAATTGACTATGAAAAGGGTTACCTCGAAGGCTCCTACTCCCGGTACTTGCTATTCGGGGTGGAAGGATAAATAAGCCAAAACCGCGCGCGAACAACAAGAATGGAAAGGGCAAAGGGAAAGTTGATAAGGGTAAACAGGTTATGGCCTATCAACCAGAACCCAAGAAGTACCCTACCCCTAGGAAGGAAAATACTAAAGGGATCAAGCATGGCACCACTGCAAGGTCGTTGGGCATTGGAAGAGAAACTGTTCTCTCTATCTTGATGAATTGCGGGCAAATAAAATGAAGTATGCTGGGTCCTCGGGCGCCGGTCCTTCAGGTAATTTATTTGTCATTGAATTATTTACTCTAAATCAAGGTTGCAAAAATCGCGAATTGGTGGTGAGGCGGTGGACCCCCCTGTAGCTTGTAATCGGTCTAGGCTGGATTAATCGATGATTAATTGGATTGTCATTTTTGGCAAGTTTTGGGTATTTATGGATAGTTTTGGGTATTTCTGAAAAGATTTTCCTTAAAAACATCTCGTAATAGATATAAACAGCGACTATAAGTGATTACATTATTCAGGGTTGCAAAAATAGCGAATCGGTGATTAATTATATTGGCATTTTTGGCAAGTTTTAGGTATTTACGGCAAGTGTTGGTATTTTCGGCAAGATTTTCCTTGAAAAACATCTTGTAATAGATAAAAAATGATTATAACTAATTTACGACGAGTTTAGGGTATTTCCGATAAGATTTCCATGTGTTCGGCAAGTTTGACCATCGTTAACCGCCGTTGACCATGGTTGACCGATTGTTTGAGCGATTTACACAAATCGGAAAGGTCGATGTTGAGAGCACCTAATCGGTGATTAATCGGCCTTGTAGACCTTTTTGCAACACCGCTCTAAATCATAAAAATTCAGGTATATGATCTTGGATGTGGTATTCACATTTGTAATACACCTGCGAGGGTTTAGAGTGGAGTAGGAAGCTAGCCTATGGGGAGCAATATATGCACGTGGGAAATGGCGCGCATCATTGTTGAAGCCATAGGAACGTTTAGTTTAGTATTGCCTTCAAGCTTAGTACTATTATTGAACAATTGTCATTCGCACTTTCTATAATTAGAGGTGTTGTTTCCTTTTCGAGTTATGTTGGATGATGGTTTTACTTATACTATTTCACGTAATGGAATTTCATTTCTTTAAATGGTTTATTTTATTTTAATGCGATTCTCGTGAATGATGTGTTTGAAATTGATGTGATTGTGTGGAAAACTAGAAGGGGGTTGAATAGTTTACCGATTAAAACTTTGTTTTGAAACTTATTGAAAGATCAATTGATATTGATCTTAGATATGTTAGTGAATAGTAATCAACAATATATAAAGAGTAGATAAGGAAAGAAACAATCAAACCACAACTAGTTGTTTATAGTGGTTTGGTCTATAAGGACTCTTTTCCTTGCCCTACTCCACTCCCGAGTCTCACACTCGATATTTTAACTTCACTAGTCAACAAGCTCCTTTCACCGTGGAGAAACCTCTACACTTAAGCTTACACACTATTTCCCGACACTAAGCTAGATGTCGAGTTCTTTTCAAGGGTACAACCACTCCCACACACAATGTATTTTAAGGACTAAAATACTAACCACTCACACTCACAAGATTGTGATGGTTTGGTACAACAATGATGTATGAATCAACACAAGATCATACAACAACAAATAAACAAGACTTCAACTTCTTGTTGAAGCTTGAATGTGCCTTGATCTACTTTGCTACAAAGAGATCACTAATATGATATGAAACTGAGTTAGAAATGTTAGAGAGAAGGAATGTATGAGAATATGATGGAAAGGGATGAAAAACAACTTGGTTTGGCTTTGCTATTTATAGCCAAATTACTCGTGAGCACCGCGGACCACGGAACCCTCAAAGGGTTCCGCTTGAGTAATTTTAGTTCCACGGAGTGCGACGACAAGATCACCAAAATCTTACCAAAGTCAACCATATCTATCCAAGATTGTGTAAGATATGTAGAGTGTAAATCTACACAAAGTATCTAGTAAAATATTCTAAGGATTTCAATGATGCACTACATGATGTCATGTGTTTGTTTTCTAGTTTTAGAAATATGTTAAAATGTAAATACATATGTAATGTTTTGTTTTAAGAAACCAAAACATTCTTGAACTAAAATTACTAACATACATTATGGTTTAGAGTCATATTAAAGTATGATTAATCACAATGTAAATGCTTGAGTGATGAAGATATTATTTGAAAAGCTTGTTTTAATATCTATTAAACTTGACAAACTTTGAGCTTTATAAAAATTAAATTTACTTTTGTCGTTAACAAAACTTCGGTAAAGATCATAAAATATAAATAACGTTTAATGACGATATTTGTATTAACAGATTGGAAATAAATCTAACAAATATAATAATTCGATGTTTAGCATCAATAAGAAAATAAAGTTGGACTTGAATTCTTCTTATCTTTGGCATTGTAGACTTGCTCATATAGGCAAGGCTCGCATGCAAAAGCTACATCACGATGGGCTTTTGCAAAATATCAATGATGAATCATTTGATAAATGTGAGTCATGCATATTTGGGAAGATGACGAAGAAACCTTTTCATAGCAATATGGAGAGGCGTCGATCTACTTGGTCTTATTCATCTTGATGTGTGTGGACCACTTAGACATGTGTCAAAGAGAGGTGCTAGCTACTTCTTAACCTTCTCGATGATTTCGGCCGTTATGGTTATGTTTATTTACTTAAGCATAAACATGAGGTGTTTGAAACATTTAAGGTTTTCAAAGCGAGTAGAGCGCAATTGGGAAAGAAGATTAAAGCTCTTGATCCGATGAGGAGGCGAATATCTAAGCCAAGAGTTTAAAGATTACTTAGTGAGAATGGAATTGTCAGAATCTCACTTCTCCATATACTCCACAACAAAATGGTGTATCGAGAGAAGAAATCGTACATTGTTGGACATGATACGATCTATGTTTAATCTTACTACTCGCCTTTATCCTTTTAGGATTATGCTTTAGAATCGGTATTAGCATTCTAAATATGGTTCCCACAAAGAAGGTTGATAAGACACCATATGAAATATGGCATGGTAAAGCTCTAACTTTGTCTTATTTAAAGGTGCGGGGTTGCGAGGCGTATGTTAGGCGTGACTCGGCAGATAAACTCAATAAAGATCGTAAAGTGTATCTTTGTAGGATACCCTAAAGAAACTATGGGTTACTACTTCTACTATCCAATCGAAAATAAAGTAATTGTTGCTAGGTATGGAGATTTTCTTGAAAATGATCTCGTATCTCAAGAATTCGGTGGGAGAGTTTATGATCCGGAATATGATCAAGAAGATGCATTACCTTCGAAAACACTAACGTACTTCGGTAGAACACGATAGTCCGGGTCCTCCACCAAAGTTGAAGTGATTCCGTTCGAGATCCTTAAGGTCTCGCGTGCACTGAACGTCTATGTCTTAACGTGAGGTTGAGGAAACTATGTTAGGAGATCTTGGAGAGCCTACTAGTTATAAAGCGCCATGGCAAGTCCCGAAAAGGACAAATGGCAAGTTGCAATGAATGGGAAATGCAATCCATGAGAGAAAATGAAGTCGGGAAGAGGTCGATTTACCTCCAAACGCCAAGGTGGTTGGAAGTAAGTGGCTTTATAAAATAAAGGCGGCATGGATGGTAATATACACATCTATAAAGCTCGTCTAGTTCTGCAGGTTTTACTAAAACCTATGGCATAGATTACGAGGAGACCTTTTCTCTGTGGCGGACATTAGAGCGATTAGAATTCTCATAGCTATAGCGACATACTATGACTATGAGATATGGCGATGGATGTCAAACCGCCTTCTTGAATGGTCGCTTAGATGAAGACATCTATATGAAGCAACTTTGAGGGTTCGTGAATCCACGATTTCAAACCGTGTATGCAAACTTCAAAGGTCCATTTATGGATTGAAGCAAGCATCGAGGCAATGGAATAAGAGATTTGATGAAGAAATCAAAAGGTATGGATTTATTCAAAATCTTGATGAGCCATGTGTATATCACAAAGTTAGTAGGAGTGATGTAATTTTCCTTATCCTTTATGTCGATGACATATTAATTATGGGAAAAGACATTCCAAGTTTGCAAAGTGTTAAGGCATATCTTGGGAAGTGTTTTTCCATGAAGGATTAGGAGAAGCTGCATACATTCAGGAATCAAGATCTACCGAGATAGGTCAAAGCGGTTAATTGGTTTAAGTCAAAGCGCTTACATTGATAAAATATTAAAGATATTCAATATGTAAAATTCCAAGAAAGGATATTTGCCGATGGAAGTAAAGCACGGCTTATGTAGCGATATGTGCTTCAACACTGCTGAAGTGGCACGCATGCGAAAGTTCCTTATGCTTGACGGTGGGATCTATTATGTATCTTGTGAGATGCACAAGGCCGGATGTGGCGTTCGCTCGAACATGACCGGTCGATATCAACGAGAATCGGGTGAAATTCATCGGATGGCATTAAACATATTCTAAAGTATCTTAGGAATACGAAGATATGTTTTAGTGTATGGTGGAAATCCGGATACGAGTTTGGTGTTACAGAGTTCTTGTGATGCGTCTGGCGGTGTGATAAAGATGATCTGAAGTCTCGACGGGTTATGTCTTTGTCATCAATGGAAGAGTAGTTATTTGGAAGAGCAAGAAGCGATACGATTGCGATGTCTGCGACAAAAGCGAATACATAGTTTGCCGGAAGGCTGCAATGGAGGCTTTTGGATTAGGAAATTCATTTCAGGGCTTGGTGTTACGCCTTCAATTGAATTGCCTATTGATATGTATTGCGACAATTCTCCTGCAATCATATTTTCCAATGAACCTGGAGTTATGAAGGGCACCAGACATTTTCTACGGAAGTATCACTATGTTCGGGAACAAGTCCGTGAAGGTGAAATAAATCTATTGAAAGTTCACACATATGATAACTTAGCTGATCTTTTCACTAAGGCCTTGGCTAGAGACAAGCTTATTGGACTTCGTTTAGCTAATAGTTTCATGCAGAATTGTGATTAGTATTTGGATAAAGGATATTGTAAAACATTTATTATTTTGATGAAATAAAGTTTGGATTATGTTTATTTTCATTTATAATATTGTTGTCCTATATTTGCATGTTTAATCCATGAGTAACTATGTTATTCTAAATTGTCCGTTGTCGATTAATGATATGGGAGTATCATTAAACTAAGACAAATCTGAGAGATGTGGTAGAATATACTTGAAAGTATATTGATGAGAATGCATACCAATTTTACATGATATTCAATGAATTGAATATAGGACTTATCAATGCATAATTTACTTTGTGGATATTGTTATAAGTAAATTATGAATAATTATCCTCAAACTTGAGATACCGGATAAGTGTCATGAATGTAGTGCATTTACGTGGGCAACTTAACGCTATCATGAATGGTAGTCATAAGGGTTGTTTCGAGCTGTTACAAAGTTTGTGGGTTAGTATCGTAGTCAAGATAGAATTTGTTCCTTCAAATTTATTTGGAGTTTAATCTTCTTTGGGCCCTCGTAGGGTTGACAAGATGTTTGTGCGTCGCACCCAAAATCTCCCTAAATATGTTTAGAAGATTTGGTAATCTTGGTCAATCACTTACAACGAGAAACAGAATAGTTTAATATATAATGACTTAATTCCATATCTTTAGTTAGATGCGCAAAGACCCATAATTGACGTATTATCGACACACACACGATTTTTTAGATGCGCAATGACACATAATTGACGTATTATCGACACACACACGACTTTTTTCATCAAAATAACTCTATATGTTGACACACTTGCACAAAACATATTGTAACTGACACATAAATGACGTATTATCGACACACACATGATTTTTTTTAGCTAAATATGTTGACACACTTGCACATAACTTCTTCTAATTGACACAATTGTCACATTTTCAATACGATATGAATGACACATACACTTTTATCCTTTTATCTTAAAAACTTTTATTTGATCCAAAGCCTATATATATATATATATATATATATATATATATATATATATATATATATATATATATATATATATATATCCACATTCACAACAAATGAATTTTCTCGCTTTGATTGCTTGAGGGCAAGTAATAGCTAAGTGTGGAGGAATTTAATTCGCCTTATTTATACATATTTACAGGCGTATTATTATAAGTTTTATTTTCATTTCTTGTGAACTTTTGATACTTAATAGCATGGAATACGTACAGCTTCACTTGAAGATAGTCATAACGAAGAGACACAAAAGAATACAAGTATTTCAGCAAATAGAGCTCTTGTCAAACAAAGTCTACAAATAAGTCCAAGATATAATATATGTGCGCCGGTTTCTCTTACAAGTGCGCCGCGCTTGTTTGATCGGTCAAGAAAAGTCAGAGGCAGTTTTTAATAAAAGTACGTCGGTTTTAAGTTATAAGGGCACCGTACTTCCTCTGCATTTATGAAAATTTGGCGCCAAGATAATCACTATATGTGCACTTACAATCAAAGTCGTGGGCTATCAAAAGGCTATATAAGCAGGCATTTGAGTCTCTCCACTCTCCAAGAATAATCATGAATCCTTCCTAAAAGAAGTGCGTATACGGACGTATCAAGGAAGAGAAGCGATGGTTACTATAGACTTTGGTTATTGAAATTGGATTGCTTGTGACACTTGTGTAATCCATTGGTCATTCCAATCCGTATGTCCCTTATTTGCTTTTCTATTATACGTGATCATGTACTCGTTACCCATGAGAGGCTAAACCTCTTGTGATTGCTTGGACTAGTAAATATAATAAAGTGATGTTATGATGCTTTGATATCTATCAATTTCATGTTTATGTTGCGATCTATTATATCTTAAGTCTTGCTATGTTTATTTATCACTATTTATTGAGTGTAACCTGTTGGATAAGGTCTAAAGAACCAATTTGTTATATGTAATTCTAAAAGCTTGTCTATGAGTTTTTAGCCTTTGGTTAGAGAAATCCGTTTAGAAGAATCGGTAATAATCTAGACTTTTGATATAATACTAATCATGTGAGAAATCCCTTGGTTGGATAAACATAAATCTTGAATTGAACCTATCGACTTGTGAAATTGCTCTTTTGACGAAAATAGCTAAGTTGTAAGTTGTGACTCTCATCATTATCAAACTGAGATCTAGCATAAGCATTATCACTGAATTATATGAGCTATCCAAGCAATCCTATTTCCTTATTATTGAATTCGAATCCTTTGCTTGTTTTGTTATTTGTTGAAATATTGTTTTACTTTATCTAATCATCTACTGCTTATTGATCGAACGAGTCCCAGTGGATACGACCTGGTCTTGCCTATAATATTATACTAGATGTGTGGGTTATACTTTACACGTGTGTTTGTTTTATTAAAATCGTTAAAAATAGTATTATAAATTTAAAGCTTTCCTTACACATTAAAAGTCAAAGTGAACACTTATTATGGGACGGAGGGAGTAGCAAATTACGATACGATACGAAAACACAAATCATCACTTTTTCCTTAGCGGCCCTCAAGGCGTTGTGATACGCATATCTGATTCCGAGCTCATTAGCAGAGTATGCAGCCCGTAGATGTTGAGTAGTTGGTCGAGAGGCAGCAAATGCACCCTCGTTTCCTCCTCAGTACGGTCATGCATCTGATTGAGATGACAAGTCATCTCACCCAACAAATTGTTAGCCAACGTGACCTTCGCTGCTTGTTCGGTCTGTAGTCGCTTATTGATAGCATTTCTCATCTCGTTTGGTTCGTTAGCCATAGTGTTTGTGTGAAAAAATTAGTGTTGCAAAAAAAGGTCTACAAAGCCAATTAATCGCCGCCTATACGCTACTGGGTCACCAACCTTTCTGATTTGTGTAAATCGGTCAAAAAATTGGTCAACCATGGTCAACGACAGTTAACAGTGGACAAACTTGCCGAAAACTTGCAAATCTTGCTGGAAATTCCTAAAACACGTTGTAAACTTGTTTTAATCAACTATACACTTATAGTTGTTGTTTATATTTACAAGATGCAATTTTAAGAAAAATCTTACCGGGAATAACCAAAACTCGCTGAAAATTCCCAAAACTTAGGAAATGTCAATCGAGTTAATCCGCCTAGACCGATTACAAGCTATAAAAATTCATTGCCCGACTATCGATTCACGATTTTGCAACCTTAGAAAAAGATGAGGTATTTTGAGGTTGTGTGTGAAAACGAGATAGTTGAGAGAGTTTAAGTGTGAAAATTTTGGTAAAATGAGGTATTATTTGTAGGGTAGGGTTTGATTTAAAAAAAGTTTGAATGAAATGGTAAAATTTTGAAATTTGTTTTGTCTATTTTACTTCACTTCCTGACGAAAGACGAGGCGGATCTATGCATAACAAGGTAGTTCCCATGAACCACCTTAGGAATCGGGACCCTTATATAAGCGTTGTATATGAAAAAGTAGGACCTGTCTTACAATTAGATCGGGAACCACCTTAGATCCAAAAGTAAGAAGGAAGAAAGAAAAAGAATTGATTGAGAACGGTGAAATAGAAAACAGAGCTCATGCTCTCGTTAATGGAAGCTTCAATTCTGTGTTTCAGTTAAAGAAGAAGACCAAACTTAAATATATCTAAATATAGTGCTTTATTCTTTTAAAAATTACTCCTCCGTAACAAAATTATAGTCACTTATTGACTTTTTCGGTATTTCTTACATAACTTTGGCTTAAATATTTTGTTTGTGTTATATAATCTTGATGAAAAATATATGAATGGATTGGGTTTTAAATGTATTACCATTGGTATATCTTTCGTCAATTATTGTATAACACAAATAAAAATATTAAAGTTAAAGATGAAAGGCAGAAAAAGTCAATAAAATGACTATAATTTTGAGAGATGATAATATATTTAGTCCTTCCACTTTACTTAAAGTTACATTTCAATACCCTTTATTTCATGCTCCACTACATAATAGAGTTAACACATATATGTGTATTTTGTAAAATATTATGAAACTTTATAGAATCCGTTTTCTTTTAGAATATCGTTCTTCTTTTTAAGTTAAGTAAAAATTACTAATACGCTTACTTATATTTTTAACGTTAACATAAACTCAAAACTAACGATATTTGTTTAGAGCCGTATACTGAGAAAACCAAGCTAGCTCCGTACTAACTAAAGAAGTACTGTATATGAACCGTTTCCAACAAATAAAAGCTACCAAAACTCAATTTTTAGCACTTTAACTATTACTCCGTCCTTAAAATGTGCTCGATGATTTTAAAATTAGTGTAACTTTGTTATATTAGACCCGACCCGACCGGTAAGACACATTGGTTATTGCCTTGTTGACTTTTACGTCTAGGTTAAAGAACCACCTTGGTTTCTCGGCTGACTCCGCCTCTACGAAAGACCAAATGGCGAGGGGTGACGAGGTGAGATGGTGTGGTGGCGAGGGGTGACGGGTGCCACGTCGAAAATAGCGAGCTCCCTCTTCACCATACCCCTTCCTCTTAACTGCATGTCTTCAAGTTTGCTAATATCAAGGTTTGGCCTACTAAAACAAGGCTGCATCAACTATCAAGTGCTTCTATATGAAAAACGCTTGGCACGCATTGTAAATATATTTGTTAAAGAATTCAGATTATTGCCGATTATCCGTTTTGTAAATTAAAGATAAAAAGTATAAACAATTTTATCGTATATATCTATGTGTATAGCATGTGTCCCAGTGAGACTAACTCTTAATCGAGCAACAAAGACAATGAAAAACGAAAAAGATTATAACTGAAGGCACAAGCTAGCTCGTTACCATGTCTTGATAACCGAAGGCTGTTCTTATAAATGTTTTA
Source organism: Chrysanthemum lavandulifolium (assembly GCA_022545495.1). Taxonomy (NCBI): domain Eukaryota; kingdom Viridiplantae; phylum Streptophyta; class Magnoliopsida; order Asterales; family Asteraceae; genus Chrysanthemum; species Chrysanthemum lavandulifolium. Next base: position 422,596 of record JAHFWF010000081.1, read on the forward strand.
TAAATCGTGTATTCGAAAGATCTTATGCACCTTTGATGTATAACCATTAAGTAATTAAACTCAGTCACTATTTTTGTCTATCATATTGTAAATGTTTGGCAAGAAAAGTAAGTAGTTTGGAAGACATAATGTGTATTTAACCATGTGAAATACATTGGAGCAAACTTCATCTTGGCATTATGTGTATTTAACCATGTGAAATATCATTGGAGCAAAACTTAATTACTTTCAATGTGCAACTTAAAGATAGTGATCGAGTTCACTAACATGGCTCTTCTCTACATGATACCTTGAGAACTTTTGCACGCACATTGGCTTCATCATTTAGTACAGTAATAGCTAGATCGATGATTATGAAACTGATTAACATTTAACATATATCAACTATTACCAAAAGTTATACGATAGAGAGCTAGCCATATGAGAGATAATTTCATCCTTCGCGAACATGATCTTATTAGAATCTTTGTCAAATATAAATTAAAGAATGAATCCGATCAGTGGCGATGACAAAATGCACCGATTTATCAAAGCTTTACTATACGAGTTTGTAATGAGGAGAGCGAACATCAAAACTTCCCTACCTGTAAACCACGAACCCTATTCATCAGCCATCCAAAACATAAGGCATCCTGGGTCCTAAAGGTTGGCGGGGTTAGTGAAATGGATATGTCGAGAACACAACTGTAAGCAAGCGTCCTTGTAGAGATGTAGGACTTCAAAAGCATTTGAAGCCAGGACAGACTGAGAGAATAATGATTAGCATCAAGGCAACAATGATACCGAACACTATTAGTTTCACTTTCATATTCTGAATCCACATCTTTCTCTTCATCTTGGTTCCTTGCTTCTTGAAATCTTGTGCCTGAAACATAACAGCCAATCTAGCATTGTCAAATTAGCAAAGAAAAACATGTTTTTTTTGGCTTCGAAAGATGGTTAAAACTTCAAACATTGAAACATATCTGTTGTTTTAGTTAGACCTGATTGCGAAGGTTGTCAGTTTTATCAACCAATAGTTCAATCTTTTCTCCACGATCAAGAACCTAAACAAAACATATATGAGTTAATATATGTAGATTATTTTTGATGAAACAAACACTAACGACACAAACCTTGCGACATAACAGAACTTAGTATTAAGTTCAAAAGCCAAGTTACCTTTTCAATGTTCTCCATCATCACTCCCTTGACTTCAGATACCTGAGCCTTAACTTTAGCAATCTTGCTGATCTCTTCAGGATGAGAGATACAATAGCGCATTTGCTCTTTCATTTTGGAGCTGAAAATTAACATAAGTGTTGGAAAATTTATGAAAAGAGTATACTGTATATAAGATGTTTGCAACAATAGGTACCCAAATTCTTTGTTCAGACTCTTGGCACCAGCAGTTTTGCCTTTGCCGGTCCCATATTTTTTATAAAATTCGTCCTTAATCCGCTCCAAGAAGGCAATGGGAAGTTCCCTTCCAGCAGATTCGACCGCAACAACACAGTATGCTGTAGCAGCCAATATTTATGAGTGCATTTTGCAATTCTGAAATCTAAAATTAGAACAACGTTTTCTTATTAAAGCTAAAAAATAATAAAATTGAAGAATCTTAAACTGTTAATCGCCTGTACACATACTTCATTTTAAAGCATCATCATTGTTTAACACAAACACAAACGTTTCTTCCTATCTAAACATGTTGATTGCATGCAAACGAAACATGTAATGATATTAATCATAAACGAGAACGAAAGATATGTCAATCATTATTCATAAAACAAATCCAATCAATGAAAGCCTTAAAAAACATTAATTAGACGAAATCAATGAAAAAAATTTAATAACAACGAACTCACTGTATCCTTCCTCAACGAGGTAATTGAATGTGTGGCCATCACAGTTATACGTAAATCGATTGTTGTTGGTAGGAAGTTTTTGAAGACATTGTGCAGCAACGGCTTGAAAGTTTCCTTTGAATTCTGTGTACTCGGCTAGGATCACAGTGCCTCTAGCGACAAAACTATAAATTAAAGATCCTTCTCCAGGCATTATTTTATCCAAAACAATACAGTTTTCGAGACAGTGATCGGAAAATGATTAATGAAATGAGAAAGGTTTGTGTGGAAGAACAGAGAAGAAGGCTAAGACATTTTGTGAGAGTGAGAGATAATGTAGGAAAATGTTTCAGTTTGAATCCTCATGTCACTTGGTCATTTTTCCGAATAAATAGAAACATTTTTCCTAATAACTTGTAATAGATGATCAAATAGTTTAACTCCTCCCACTTGGTGTCTTACTAATGTTTTTAAGGATTTTTTTTTTTTTTTGGTAAAATGATTATACCCGGTGAATAAATAATTGGCCTTGTTTATAAGGACTTTTAACAAATTCTTTTGCATAAATAACAATAGTTTAATTCTCCCACTTAAACCGCTCATTATAAGCAGGGGATCATGCGTGGTTGCTTGATGTGACATCACCATGTCACATTAACCATTGTTTTGCCCCTCAAAGTCCATGGGTGGATAGGGTGGTCATGCTGCAAAAGGGTTCGTTTGGGAATCTGCCGAACAGTTCGGGCCAAATCCTGAAGAAAGCTAAAAAGCGCTGTTTAATGAGCCTGCGTAGTATTAGGTAGTTGGTCAGGTAAAGGCTGACCAACCAGAGCCAAGTATACAAATAGCTTTACAGGGATCAATCCACCTAAGGGGAAGATCATGCGTGGTTGCTTGATGTGACATCACCATGTCACATTAACCATTGTTTTGCCCCTCAAAGTCCATGGGTGGACAGGGTGGTCATGCTGCAAAAGGGTTCGTTTGGTCATCATGACAACCAAATAAAATTTACTTTTTTTGTGTGTGTGTGTTTAGGAGTGTACATTTGTGTGCTAAATGAGGTATATTTGTGCGATGTGTTTAATGCTAACAGGGTTAGTGGTTGGTTGGATGGTGGATGTGACACCCGACCACACCACCACCAAATGTTGTTACATCCAGCGTTATAGCATATCAAAAATCCTAAATTTATCCACACTCAGGTCCATTTTCAACTAAGATTTCACAAGAAAGGGCAATTTAAAGTAAAGTTTACATTTTTTAAATTACAAAGCAACCATTAAACTAATATTATCGAATAATATGTCAATAATATTTAACGTTGTTTATTTTTTCCTCTCAGGGCTACAAAAATAAAAATAAAAAGTTAATGGCATGAACACTATATTCTTTGCAGAATTATTTAGGCCGAAGGTCGATGCCTTCAACAATGAGAGCACTTGTGTCATATTCGTCCCTGATCTCCTCAAACGCCATCACAAACTCACCATCTTCACCTTCGTCCGAGTAGAACTCTCCCAACAGATCTCCTTCCACCCATCCCCTCTCTTACGAGGAAGTGCACCATTCTTTTGCCAGTAGCGTTGTATACAATGAACTGATGGTCTTTGAAGATAAATAATGGATTGGTCTATTTCTCTCCCAGCATAACTTCCCATTCTTTTTGTTGGCTTCTGAAGATCCAAAGATACCCCAACAATCCGGAAGACGAGATATGCTACATACCTACTCTTTCGTGACAGCAATACTGCAGGTATACTGGCTCGGATTTTTATTTGGTCTACTGCTTCAAGTATGCCCACTTTTGGAAATCTAAACAACATATGTCGTGGAATGTGAATAATTTTAGATAATATCATGTGTTATTACTATACGTACACAAAGACCAAGCATTAAGACCTTGATATGGGGCTCCATGTCCAGCACTTAGGGTCATCTTGACCTTCAATATATAGCTCCATTATCCCCAACATATAGCTCTTCTTCCCATTTTTCTTATCTAGCTTGAAGCTCTGCACATTGTTTTATATATAGATTGATTATTTATACAAGCAACAAAAAATGAGCAATGAACCCCTATTTCTCTCAGATAGCTGGGCAGTCATGATACTATACAAGCTAATTAAGCATGCTATATCGGAACTAGACATCAATAAAATGTCGGGTAGATCATAAGGTCAGGAATACTTTAATCATGGATTAGCCAGACAAATTTCATTTGAAGAAAATTTATAAATTATTAAACAAATATATAATTCAGTAACGAAAATAGAACCTTAAAAAAGATCAGAATCACATAGAATCAAACAAAACTCCTCATGATACCGACCAATTTTTTGCAGCAGTTCTACGAAAAACATAAGCCACTAGCAGTCTAACGAGGGACTAAAACTAGTGGACAAAGGAGATACGCGAAAAGCAATATTTGACTCAGTGGACTGTTGGAGGCATCTATTGAACAATTAATCCAATCTTTCCAAACTAAAGATATCCTATTTAATCTACTGTCCCTCAACCAAAAGCTTGGCGACAATTCCAATGACAAATTTGATGCAGCAAACTCCCTCGATTTCTGTTACTCCATATTGCCCATGTCTTTGAAAAGACGACGACTTTAGAGCACCTGACACCCTAATCCAACTTAAGAATTCCTAAACGCGTTTAATAACTCTTTATTGCGATTGCACTCCACCACAACAGATAAGTAGGGGTGAGCAAACGACCCGAACGGACCGGACCGACCGACGGACCGACCGAGACCGGACCGACCACATTCGGTCCGGTCCTCGGTCTATGCATTTGGGCTAATTCGGTCCTCGGTCCGGTCGGTCTGGTCCGGTTCGGTCCGGACCACAAACCGACTATTTTGGCCTTAGTAGACTCCAAACGGTCCGGTCCGACCGACGGACCGACCGAGACCGGACCGGACCGAACCGGACCGACCACATTCGGTCTCGGTCTCGGTCCCGGTTTTTACCTTAATTCGGTCTTCGGTCTTGTCGGTCCGGTCCGGTCCCGGACCGATGCTCACCCTTACGGATAAGTCTAGCAACCATTAAACAATTCTTGTATATTCTGTAAAAAGGTCTTATATAACAATTTCTAATATACAACCAATCAACCATAATGCATTAGCGTCTTATTAGTTATAATTAATGAGGTCAGAAAATAAATTATTTTCATTCTCTATGAGGTTTTAAAGCAAGACTTGGTTTACTTTTATTAAATACACGGCTGCTCATATGAAAGTGTGACTCTTATCTTATTTTTTGGAAATAGTGGTGTCCACCTCTGAGGGTCTAAGTCCACCGCCACACAAACATGGACCATGTCTTATTGGGTTTCAAAACTGAGCCCTTCCCCTAATTTATATCGAGGAGCTAGGTTTCCAATATCTCTCAGTGGGATTCAAAACCAAATGAAATTCTGACATTTACAAGTTCGCCAACTACACAATTTGAGAACAGGAGCTAGATGGATGAGGAGTAAATTAAAATACTGTTTATTGATGGATCTGATGGCTCTAGATAATTTTGATCTTTGATAAGGCTATACTAATTAGTAGCTAATATCTCACTAAAGAGCTATCCTACATGATTTTTTTTTTTTTTCCTGTAACCCCGATATGTATTAACAGCGAACAAGTAGCTAAAGCGAAAAAGGAAACAGTTACAGCTAGACAACTAAAGAGGCACTCAGCCTGGTTACATGTCCATTACATCCAATTAAACAACTAGTGAACTACCCTTCTTCATGTAACACCAACATCTATGAACCTACGAGCAAATGATGTAAAAATACCCGAGTTTGAATATCCACTGCTATTTGTTAAAAGGATAATCAACTTACCAAATAGCCATGATCGAGGAAGATATGCGACTTTGATAAGCAACGATAAATTTGCTTCTTAGAATCATAAATGACAGGAGAAACTGCTCTCTCAATGAGTTGCTTATAATCTGGTGGCAGAAACTTCTCCCAGACTGCGTCTGAATCTGCCGCTGACTTGAAATCTTTACAAACGACAGCAGCCCTGCAGGCATCTCGCGGTGAAGTGCGTGATAGTATCTCCGCTAGGCAGTCTTCTGTAAGCACCGAAAACCGTCCTCTTTCATCAGTTCTTTTAGTCCTGGATCTCTTTTTTTGTTTGGAAATCCTTTTTTGTATCATACGGCGGAACATTGAGGGCACAGATCGACTGCTTTAACAAAGTGCTTGGTAACGTGATTTGCTTTATCGATTTTTTAAGATCGTCAAAAGATATGGATAACAAAAAAGTTTATGAATTTTATTCACATGTTTTTTTAATTTGCGTTTTTAACTACTTATGTTAACCAATCTACTAATTTTGTTTTACTCAAGTCAAGTGAACTTATAAAACACGACATTTAGGTTACTTAACATATAAAACATATACCTTCAGATCACTCAACTTATTAACACGATATTTAGGTTACTCAACTTATAAAATTTCACTAAAAAATAGTGACTTCTCCCCATTTTTAGACCATTTATACATGCCTTAGCAGAAATTATTTACGTGAACATTTTCCTCCAATCTTTAATAAATGTGGGAAAATTGGGTTAATAACTACGGGTATGTTTGGAAACAAGCAACTAGCCTTTCTAATTTTTCTAAACGCTCGCAACTAGCATTTACACTCAGTGATTATGGCTATACAGCCAAACGCTTTATCAAAGCAAAAGCTACTGCTATTTTTGCCAAACATACCCTACATAGCGTACAATTAATCCATTACTGACTTTTGTAGAGAATATTAGGTGCTAACTAAAACCCTCATATACAAACTAGTTTTGTTCAATTAATAACAAAAAGTTTACATTACATCGCCTACTTAATAGCATAAAAACATAAATTAGGTCTAAATAATCTGAACGTTAATAAGCATGAAAAAGAGTATGATATAAAATTGAAATCTTACGGTTGAGTTTGATGTTGATTTCAGGTCAATTTTGGTCTCGATGAAAAAAAAGGGGGTTTTAATTTAAGTGTGTGTTTTGTTTGTGTGTTGGTTTTAGCAGAATGAGTGTTCCGGACTTCAAATGCTAAGCTTAGCCCGGCCCATGCCCGAAGTAGTATGCCTACTTCAGCTTGTAGATCGAGAACTGAACTGAAATTGAGAACCGAATCAGAACCGACCTAACTTGGACCAAATTTTAGACCTGCAGTTCGGTTCTAGGCTCTTCGATATTGCAAATTGCGGTTCTCAGTTCGGTTCAGTTCGGAAGCGCGGGTCTCAGTTCCGGAATCGAAAAACCGCCTGACTTTCATGTATATGAGATTTTTATTAGCCATTTAGTTTTTCTACGTGATATTTTAAATATTGATCGTGTTTCTTGAATCTATATATAAAAAAAAACTTGTCGAATATAAACAATTTGCATGAGAATTGAAAGGGTGTTAAATGCTATGTAAATTTTACTAATATATATAGTCGGGAACACATTGATGCATGAATTTACCTATGGTTATACAATAATATTTGGAAGTAGTTTTATATTATTGGTGCAATTATTCTTTATTGCAATAGTTGAGGCCAAATACTTGTAGGAATTAACTAAACAAATGGATGTAAAGTTGTTTACGTGGAAAAAAAATTATGTTAGTTTCTACAGAATGACTATCATTCTTTTATAAGAATTTGAGAAATATTGAATGATTAGTTGTTTCTTCTTATAGTTTGGATGCTAAATGTTTTTTTGGTTTTGACGTAAATGTGTGCAAACACATAAAAATACTGAATTTTTGGGTGCTTTAAAAACAATTCGGTTCCAATAAGGTAGAACCGAAATACCCGAATCGAAATCGAAACACGCTCTTCGGTCCGGTTCTCGGTTCCTAAAATATTTATTATTCGGTTCTCGGTTCTTTCGGTTTGAATTGGTTCTTGTGGTTTTCGCTCACCCGCTTTAGCTAGAATGTGTTAAAGCTTTTTTTTTTTTTTTTTTTTTTTTTTATGTATTTTACACCGGGTCTAAGCGAAAGACTTCTGATATATAGAATGCAATTTTCTAGAAGCAGTTAATATGATATTGTAGTTAAGTATTTGTGTAACTTTTATACATAAAGCGTAAAATATTTTGAGATGACAATAACATCATCAGTTCGGTTTAAAAATTAGGATTGAAAAGCGGTTGGGATTTGAGCAAAATGGGAGAAATCTGTAAAATACAAAAAATAAATATAGATCATTAAAACAAAAACCGCAATAAATAAAATATTACAATTAGACTAACCTCATTTTGCTTCAACAATAAAATCAATAATTTTTTATCATTCATTTCATTGAGAACTATGAACTAATATAATAATGAATAATTTTATGGTGTCTAATATATTAGAGATGTGGATAAATTTTTAGAAACTATGAAACTTCAATTAAATTAAAAAGAGTCTCATCTTTTGTTTTGAAAACTAAATATGAAAAATAAAGTTGGCATGCTTGTTTTGAAATTTTACGTGAGAACATTATTAAGACAACTTTTATAAAAAAAAAGAAAGTAACATTGATCATCATATTGTTGGAAAATTTAGTGCACTTGTGGGATTAGTCACAGCAGAATGAGTTAGGAGAGTGCAGATGTACACGGCATAAGGTCCATGAACATCACGACTCTAATAGTGGTTTGTATTGGTAGTGCTTTATTAGAAATCTTCACGGTGGAAAATCTTGCTTAGTAGAAAGTAGTCTTTGGTGGAAAGTATCCTTGTGGTTTCCATTGGTAGCGGTGTTTCCAGAAGCGGTGTTTTCACCGATAGTGCTATGAAATCTTGATGAAATCTTGCTTGTAGCAGGCTTTGACCTATTCAAGTGGCGATTACAAGCTGCATAATGACCACGTTTAATTGGTCATGTAACCACTAACAGCTATAATGGGGATAATTATGAGGAGATTAATGGGCGATTAATTCTCATAATTCCATTTGACTAGCTCGAGTAACCTCCTATAAATAAGAGATCGATTATGCATGAAGGACACGTAAAACGATTAACACTTCTAAGCAAAGGGTTATTGAATTGTGCTTAATTCTATAACTACATTTGGTCTTATCCCAAGTAGATATTCGTGTAACCGGGCATTAGGGTGAATAGTTTACTTTGGAAAGTGATCACACGATTCCAAGTGATATCCAGTAAACACCTAGTGGTATTTGTTTTCTTGACTTGATACTTGTTTCTGCGACATTGATTATCTTACCACTTTTGGGAAATAAACCCCAACAATCAAAGTAAACTATTTTGTGATAATCAATGGCTGCTGCTGCAATGAAACACATGGCTTCAAACTTTGCCAAGCTTGATAAGTTTGAAGGGGTGGACTTTAGGAGGTGGCAGAAAAAGATGCATTTCTTACTGTCAAGCAAGAGTGTGGTTTATGTGCTAACCACTCCTATTCCAGATGATGCTACTGTTGAGCAGATCAGGAGGAGGAGCAAATGGGAGAATGATGACTACATTTGCAGAGGTCTAATTCTCAATGGTATGTCTGATTCTCTGTTTGATATTTATAAGAACTTTGAATCTTCAAAGAACCGTGGATTCCTTGGATGCCAAATATATATCGAGGATGCATCAAGTAAGAAGTTTCTTGTTAGTAATTTCACAAATTACAAAATGACCGATTCAAGACCGGTCATGGAACAATACAATGAACTTCTTGGAATACTTGGAAGGTTTACACAACACAATATGCACATGGATGAGGCTATTCAAGTCTCTTGTGTTATTGATAAACTTCCTCCTTCTTGGAAAGATTTCAAGCATACCTTGAAACATAAGAAGAGGAATTAACTCGGTTGAGTTGGGAAGTCATCCGCACATTGAGGAATCTCTCGAGGTGCGGGATAATGATAAGCGAAGGCGCAAATCTGCCTTGGACCATCTGTTGTCAATATGGTAGGGCATAACAACTCTACGGTACAACGACAACAAAGGCAAACGCAAATATCATGACAACTCAAGGCGGATCCTAACAAGAAGGCAACACCTAATTGTTGGAAATGTGGCAAACCGGTCACATTAAAGGGGGTGAAGGTGAGAATCGTAATAAACTTTCTCAAATATACCGATGTACGTAACATACTTATTTTATTACTTTTGTACGTAATATACTTATAAATTTGGCTCATTGTACGTAATGTGACCGGTAACTAACAAGTTACCAGGTCAAAAGTTTGAAAAATGACATAAATGGTCCTTGTGGCTTGCGTTGACTTTCACAGGTCATCCATTGACTTTATTTTCGTCCGTTTTTCTTACGTTTTGTCCGTTTTTGTTCCGTTTTTGTCCCTTTTTCTTACGTTTTGTCCGTTTTTATCGGTTTTCATCCGTTTTCTTACATTTTCTTAATTTTTGTCCGTTTTCTTACGTTTTGTCTGTTTTCTTTCGTTTTGCCGTTTTCATCCGTTTTGTCCGTTGTTCTTACGTTTTGTCCGTTTTCCTTATGTTTTATCGGTTTTGTCCGTTGTTCTTACGTTTTGTCCGTTTTCTTACGTTTTGTCCGTTTTATCGGTTTCATCCGTTTTCTTAATTTTAGTCCGTTTTCTTACGTTTTATGCATTTTTTCGTTTTGCAGTTTTCATCCGTTTTATCCAGATTGTTCTTACGTTTTGTCCGTTTTCCTTATGTTTTATCGGTTTTGTCCGTTGTTCTTACGTTTTGTCCGTTTTCTTCGTTTTGTCCGTTTTATCGGTTTCATCCGTTTTCTTAATTTTTGTCCGTTTTCTTACGTTTTGTCTATTTTTTCGTTTTGCAGTTTTCATCCGTTTTGTCCGTTGTTCTTACGTTTTGTCCGTTTTCCTTTTGTTTTAATCGGGTTTTGTCCGTTTTCTTACGTTTTGTCTACATTTTCCTTACGTTTTGTACTCTTTAAACATATTGAAAATTTTTCCAAAAAGAATTGGAATTTTTCGCAATTTTGAAAAAAATTCCAAATTTTTTTAAAATTAAATTTTCAAATTTTAAAAATATATTTGAAAAATAATTTTTTTATTCAATTTTTGAAATTTTTATTCAATTTTTTTTGAAATTTGAAATTTTTTATTTTTTTTGAAATATTTTTTTCCTATTTTTTTTCAAAATTTTTTGGAATTTTTTTTTCAAATTTTGAAAAATTCTAAATTTTTTCTTTTGGAAATATTTTTCAATATGTTTAAATAGTACAAAGCGTAAGAAAAGCGGACAAAACGTAAGAACAACGGACAAAAAGCGATTAAAACATAAGGAAAACGGACAAAACGTAAGAACAACGGACAAAACGCAAAACGAAAGAAAAGACAAAACGAAGAAAACGGACAAAAATTAAGAAAACGGATGAAACCGATAAAACAGATAAAACGTAAGAAAACGGATAAAACGACAAAACGTAAGAACAACGGACAAAAAGCGATTAAAACATAAGGAAAGCGGACAAAAGCGGATGGCGGCAAAAGCGAAAGAAAGCGAACAAAGCGTGAAAAGCGGACAAAAATTAAGAAAAGCGGATGAAAACCGATAAAAGCGGACAAAGCGTAAGAAAACGGACAAAACATAAGGAAAAGCGGACAAAGCGTAAGAACAACGGACAAAAGCGGATAAAACATAAGGAAAAGCAGACAAAGCGTAAGAACAAGCGGACAAAAGCGGATGAAAATTGGTAAAAGCGAAAAAAGCAGACAAACGTAAGAAAAGCGGACAAAAATTAAGAAAAATGTAAGAAAGCGGATGAAAACCGGTAAAAGCGGACAAAGCGTAAGAAAAGCGGACAAAATCGGACAAACGTAAGAAAAGCGGACGAAAATAAAGTCAATGGATGACTGTGAAAGTCAACGCAAGCCACGAGGACCATTTATGTCATTTTCAAACTTTGACCGTAACTTGTTAGTTACGGTCACATTACGTACAATGTTCCAAATTTGTAAGTATATTACGTATAAAAGTAATAAAATAAGTATATTACGTACATTGGTATATTTGAGAAAGTTTATTACGATTCTACCTTCACCTTTAAAAGGGCTGCAAGGGTGTTAAAGTTGGTGGTAAAGCCAATGGATCGAGCACTAATGGTTCGGGGGTGGTGGTTCTTCCAACTGTTGAAAGGATGATGATGTTGCGTGGTGGGTTGACTACGGTGCAGCAGTTCATGTGTGCAAAGATAGAAGTGGTTCAAGACTTATGAGTCAACGAATGATGGTTCTATTCTTCACGGGAAATGAGTCAACGACCTTGGTGCATGGTCATGGTTGTAGACCTTAGGTTTAGTTCGGAAAGATTGTAACTTTGTTTAATGTTATTCATGTTCACGATATAAGGAAAACTTGGTTTCAAGTAGTGTTTTGAATAATCATGGATAAAACAAGTTATTGAGTCGATAAATTTGTGCTTTCTAAGCATGGTATTTTATTGGTTTTGGTTATTTATGTAATCAAATGTTCGGGCTTAATATTTCCTCCGATAGTGTTAATTCGACTTTTGTGACCACCACTGACACGATTGACTCTACCCTATGGCATGCAAGACTTGGCCATGTACACTATAAAGAATGCAAGATATGTCTAGGGATGTTTTAATCCCGGCATTTGACATGGACAACGAAAAGTGTAAAACTTGCATGTTGACCAAGATAACTAAGAAACCTTTTCGTGGTGTTAGTCGTGAGACTAAGCTCTTGGAGCTTATACACGATGACGATGTGATTTGCATGCCAATCCTTCTTTGGGGAATAAGAAGTACTGTGACATTTATTGATGATGCTTCAAGGTTTTGTTATGTCTATACATTACATACCAAGGATGAAGCATTAGATAAATTCAAAGTGTTTAAAGCGGAGTTGAATTACAACTTGGGTCCACGATCAAAGATTAAGGACCGATAGGGAGGTGAGTACATGGATACTCAGTATTTTCATTCTGTTGGTATAATCCATGAAATGATCGCCCTTATACTCCTCGACAAAATGGTATTTACGAAAGGAAAAGCAGGGTCTTGAAGGAGATGGTTAATTCCATGTTGTCCTATTCAGATTGAGTCGAGGGTTACGGGGTGAAGCTATGTTAATAGCTTGCTATTTATTAAATAGGGTTCCCAACAAAGGAACAAGGTTACCCCTTATGAACTACGGACTAAAGGAAACCCAACCTAAACTATCTCAAGGTTTGGGGTTGTAGGTGTTGTAAGACTCCACGATCCAAAGATGAAAACTTTAGGTGAAAGAGGCATTGATCGCATCTTTGTTGGATATCTTGAGCATTCCAAGGCTTTTAGGTTCTATGTTATTGAACCTAATGAATATATTTCAATTAACTCAATAATTGAATCAAGGGATGCGAACTTTGATGAAAATAGATTCTCATCGATCCCTAGACCAAGTCGAGGATTCCTAATGGAACTCGTGACACTGGTGTATCGAGGTCCACGATGATGAACCATCGATGGTCCTTGATGAGGTTGTGGTGCAACAACTTTGAACGTGCTCGGGAAGAGCAAAAGGCCGGGACTCCAAAGTCATTTGGACTGAGTTTCAACTATACTTAGTTGAAGGAACAAGGATGAGGTCTTTGACCAATATTCCTATTGCTTCATTGTTGAGGATGATCCCAAGACATTTGAAGAAGCAATGAAGTCCCGGATATTGCTTTACGGAAAGAAGCAATCAATGAGAGATGGATTCCATCATGGGCAACAACACTTGGGTGTTGGTTGATCTACCACCAGTTGCAAACCATTGGGTTGCAAATGGATTTTCAAAAGGAAAATGAAGGTAGATGGAACTATTGAAAAGTTCAAGGCTAGACTAGTCATTCGTGGCTTTAAACAAAGTCGTGGATAGACTACTTTGATACTTATTCCCCGTGGCTCGTATTAGTACCATAAGGCTCGCGATTGCTTTGGCATCTATTCACAATCGGTTATTCATCGGATGGATGTGAAGATGACTTTCTTGAATGGTGAATTAGATGAGGAGGTTTATATGAACCAACCTCGGGGCTTCATCATGCCAGAAATGAAAACAAGGTGTAAACCGATTAAGTCTCTTTATGGAATAAAGCGGGCACCTAAGCAATGGCATCAAAATTTGATGAAGTGGTTTTGTCTAGTGGTTATGTTCTTAACCAAGGTCGACAAATGTGTATATAGCAAATTTGATGAATCGGTAAAGGTCATCATTTGTCTATATGTTGATGACATGTTGATCTTTGGCATCGACCAAAATTAGGTTGACGACAAAGGAATTTTTGTCATCAAGGTTCTCCATGAAGGACATGGGGAGGCCGATGTTATCCTTGGTATAAGGATCAAACATGAAACTAAAAGAATTTCTATCTCTCGGTCTCATTATATTGAGAAGGTGTTGAGGAAATTCAATTACTTTGATTGTATACGTGAGTACACCTATGGATACTGTGAGAAGTCGATGCCTAATAATGGCAAAGCGTATCTCAACTTGAGTATTCTAGGGTAATTGGTTGCTTGATGTATGCCATGACTTGTACAAGACCCGATATTGGTTTTGCGGTGGGAAAATTGAGCGGTATACTAGTAATCCTAGTGCTCATCAATCGCAAGTCGCTGCGTGAATCTATGAAGTATTTGAAGAGAACTATGGATTATAGTCTCTCTTATCTGGCTATCCTTGGTGTTGGAAGGGTACACTTGATGCAAGTTGGATCAAGAACATCGAATACAATTAAATCTACCGTGGTCGGGTATTCCTACTTGGTGGAGGTGCAATTTCTTGGGCATCCAAGAAGCAAACTTATCACCAGTTCAACAATGAAATCTAAATTTGTGGCTTTAGCAATTCTTTGGTAAAGAAAGTGAATGGTTGAAAACTTGCTTCTTGAGATTCCATTGTGGCTAAACCTATAGCACTTATTTCTATCCGGTGTGATAGTGCACTACATTGGCTAAGGCTTATAGCCGGATGTACAATGGTAAGTCTAGACACTTAGGTGTCGACATAGCATAATTCGTGAGCTTATCATGAATGAGGTGGTATCTATAGAGATTGTTAGATCTCAACAAAACTTAGCGATCACTTGTGAAGAGGGTGCGGCTAGAGACTTGGTTATAAAGTCGCTAAAGGGATTGGTTTAAGTCCAACTTAGTCCTTTGAATGCTAGGACACCCAACTCCGTCCTAAGGAAACTTGGGAGCTGATTTCAATGTGGAAAGTGAACATTCGGTGGTGGAGCACATGTTTTATTTACATCCCAAGGTTGTGCTCGAACTGCTTGAAAGGAGGATGAAGTCTTTACTTCTTAATGGTTAATTTTCTTTGAAAAAGTGCTTGGCGGGAGCATGAATAAAGAGGAACCACCTATGTAAATGTTGAAGTTTTGCGCTTGAGGAAGCTTTTGGACTTTAGCTTTTACAACATTTATGAATTTAGATATGGACACATGGCTTGTATAGTGTCGGGAGTCGATAAGTGTTTGAAAATTTGTGTGTATTTTATCTTGGTATTCAAATGGGTTGAAGGGTTCAATTCTTAAAACACCGATTCTCGAATATTTGAGCGTATAATTTACTAAGATGGAAATTCAATCCTCGGGACATTTTATTTATGCACATGTTTTGTTTAAAGTTTGTTTTCATGCAAAGGAAGTGAACTAAATTTGGGAGGATTGTTAGAAAATTTAGTGCACTTGTGGGATTAGTTCACACCTTGTAATGGGTTAGGAGGTGCAGTGTACACCCATAAGATCCATGAACATTCGACTCTAATAGTGGTTTGTATTGGTAGTGCTAGTAGAAATCTTGGTGGTGGAAAGTCTTGCTTTGTAGAAAGCTTCTTTGGTGGAAAGTCTTGCTTGTGGTTTCCGATGGCGATGCGTTTCGAGCAGTGTTTCCATTGAGCGATGTTTCCAGCGGCGGTGTTTCCAGCGATAGTGCTATGAAAGTACCGATAAAATCATCGCTTGTAGCGACTTTGACCTATTCAAGTGGCGATTACAAGCGCATAATGACCACGTTTAATTGGTCATGTAACCACTAATGACTATAATGGGGATAATTATGAGGAGATTAATGGGCGATTAATTCTCATAATTCCATTTGACTAGCTCGAGTAACCTCCTATAAATAGGAGATCGATTATGCATGAAGGACACACGAAAACGATTAACACTTCTAAGCAAAGGGTTATTGAATTGTGCCTAATTCTATAACTACATTTGGTCTTATCCCAGTAGATATTCGTGTAACCCGGGCATTAGGGTCGAATAGTTTACTTTGAAAAGTGATCACACGATTCCAAGTGATATCCGGTAAACACTTAGTGGTATTTGTTTCTGCTGACTTGATACTTGTTTCTGCTGACATTGATTATCTTACCATGTTCTGGGAAATAAACCCCAACAATGCACACCTTCATCCATAAACCTCTCAAAGAAGCAAAAGATTTATTATTATATTTGTTTCAAATGGCTTCTTCTTCCTAATCAACTGAAACTAGTTTAAACAAAGCTAAAAACGTTGATTTTGAGCTTGAGGATTGTATTATCAAAGTTAACAACGGTGTTGCTCTCTTAAAATATGAAGATGTTTTATACAGTTCATTACTCGGGTTTATGAAAAAGTGTTGCATATCTGTTGCTTTTACAAAAACACATTTCAACCTACTCCTATGAATACCTAAGGGAATTTTGGTATTCGACTGAGGCAGATACTGCAACTGTTAGGATTTAGTAAATCCATGTATTAAAGAGTCGGTCACCTCAAGTATATGTAATTGTTAGAAAGCTCGTAGTCGTAGATTATTATCGTTAAGTAGTATTTAGTTTAAGTAACACCGTGGAGGACGGATGGGTCTTTACCCACTGTATGCACGATCCATGACCCGATGGGTGGCGATTTATGTAATGACTATAAATACTCTCTACCTCCCAAGGTAGAGAGTTGGAGCTATAATAAGATTTTTCTTTCTCTCACTAAAGTTCCCTAAACCTCTAACTTCTCTCTAGAACTCTTTGTACGCCTATTTGATCTTATGGTTTAGTGTGTTTATGAAATCCAATATGTTACAAATGGTATCAAGAGCCATGGTTTGATCATCTCTTACATATCTTTGGATTTCTAGTGACTTTTAGGTGGTTTTAGAGTTTGAAAAGTTTAGTGGTTTTGCATCATTGGATCATTTCTAGTGTTAAAGTTTGAAACTTGAGTGTAGTTTTGTGTTTAGAATCATTGTATGTGCTTGGTTTTGATTTGTTAAGCTTGAATCATCGTGGTTGGGTTGTTTTGGATTGAAAAGTGGTGTTTATGTGTTTTTCTTGCTAGCGACTTAAGCCACGGATAAGTTATCTTGTTAGCGACTTGCTTTGTAATTTGGTAGCGAGTTGTAGTTGAAGGCCTTAGCGAGTTGAGCTAGCGACTTGTCTATTGAGACAAGCCGACAAGCGATACACTTAGTGGAGTCTCCACTACGGTAGTGACTTGGTGAAAGTTAGCGACTTGTACTTAAGTTTGTTAGCGACTTGGTGTTAGCGATTTGGTGCTTAGCGAGTTGCTCTTTAGCGACTTGACAACTTAGCGACTTCTTTGTCAAAATTTTGCTAGCGATTTGGTGCTTAGCGAGTTGCTCTTTAGCGACTTGACAAACTTAGCGACTTGGTGTAGCGACTTCTTGTCAAAATTTTACTAGCAACTTGGTGCTTAGCGACTTGGTTCGAGTTTTCTTAGCGACTTGGTTGACTCATGCATGTCTGGTTTCTCTTGATTTAGTAAAATCCGTGAAAGAATCTATTTCCGGTTTAATCATAGAGTTATAAAATCCCGTTTAATCTGTCATCATGTCTACCAACGTTCCTACAATCATCTATGTTCAAGCAAATGGTTCAGATACTCGTCCACCCATGTTTGTGAGCCGACTACGACTCTTGGGCTCAACGAATCAGATTGTCTTGTCTTGGAAAGGAAAATGGAGTCAACATTCTCAAATCCATTGATGAAGGACCGTATCGGGTTGAGACTACTAGAGACCTAATTGATAAATTGAAGATGGAACAATGATCTATGGAATAGACAGACCAAAGACATATGATGAGCTCGATGATAAGGAGAAAAGAGATTCGATCTTGATATCGGGGCTTCTAACATCGTACTTCAAGGTCTTCCAAAAGATATCTACAAGGCGATCAATCACAACACGAAGCCAAGGTAGTGTGGGATAATGTCAAGATGCTTCTCTCGGGTTACGAATTAACTATGGAAGGCAGAGAATCACAACTCTATGATGAATTTGAACACTTCAAGATGAAACCGGATGAGAGTGTCTATGAGTACTATGTGAGATTCCACAAGCTTGTTAATGATATGAGGAACATCGAATGACTATGCCAAACATTCAAATTGAACTCAAAGTTTGTGAACAACATGAATCCCGAATGGCACAAGTTTGTCTCCTCGTAAAAGCTAACCAAAGGATTGAAGAATACAAACTATGAGCAACTCTATGCCTTCCTCCTTCGAATGAGAGACATTCTATGTTTGAAAAAGGATTCTTAATCGGTTCAAAACCAACCAGGAGAGACAAGCTCATCGAATGATTCAACGCCTTCTACTCAAACATCGGAATCACAACCAAAGCCTCACAAGTCATACCCATGGGTAATGGTAATCACAAACTCATTCTGATCCTATGTTCAAACAAGGCGATCTTTGATGCACACGTGGGAAACTTCATTAATCAATGGCTCTCTCGATTAGTCAAAACATGAACTCTTCCACACACCAACAACAATCTCGAGCGCATCCAATCTACACAATCAAGCCCTTTATCGAGAGATGGGAAGGTTATGGTGCGGCCAGTTCAAGAAAGCGATCGAACAAGCAATAGGTGGAGTGGTAGAGGTTATCTTGCAAATCGAATAGGGAAGGAATGGAAACCGTGGTCAAGCAAAGCCAATCAAATGTTACAATTGTGTAGGTGAGGGACACATTGCAAGGAGCGACATCGCCAAAATGCCCTCGAATGCCGAGTACTTGAGGATAAGATGTTGCTTGTGCAAGCTCGGGATAATGGTTGACTTTGGATGAAAAGGAGTTGTTGTTCTTGGTCGAGGGAAATGCTAAGACATATGATGCGAGATGTGGATGAGCAACCAATTCGGAGATAGCCATAATCATCGAATGCCTTTCAAGTAGCGATTGTGATGCATACGACTCGATGTTGATGAAGAACCCATTGCACAAACCATTTTCATGGCTAGAATTTCTCCAATGGTCTCTCCTAAAGTCATTCATCACCACAAGCTGGTCCATCCAAAGACAAAATCATTTCGAGGTATTAAAATTATACGATGAAGTTGATGAGCAAAAATACATAACAGTACAATCAACTGTAATTATTGAGTCGATATTGAAAATATGGGTAATATCAATGTTGTCCCATATGATCAATATGTGAAACAAAGTGAAGAGAGATTGTACCAAGTGATGTATCTTATGCGATCAATAATGACTATGCTTTTGACGAATACACTTTGACGTGCCTCGATGATTACATTATTTACGAACTTAATGCTTATAAAGAGCGTGTTGCTATTTATGAACAACGTGCTAAGTTTGAATTAACCTCCGTGAGCGGAAATGGATGACCAAATCGTACAACTATTAGAAAAAGTAGGTTTAGAGAAGAAGTATTGAAACAAGAGTTAAACTCCTTACAAGATAAGCTTTCTAAAGCGCTAAGCAAAAACAAGAACTTCAAGAAAATGTTAAAATGCTTAAGCAAGAATTGATGTTAAGGAATCAAAACTTTTGAATGATTTTCTAATCTAAAACCTTGAAGAACAAGCTTGAAAATAAGTTATGCGTACAAGGAAATACCATTCAGATGGTCACTTAATCACTAAGCATAGAGTCTTAAGCGATAAGCATAGCATTCCTTTTGTTGAGGAACCAAATCCAGAGGTCATTAAGAAGGCTAGAAATGCTCATAAGGTTATTTATGATGGCAATGAAATCCTTAAGCCTAGAGCAGAAACCTAGTTGCGTTGAGTGCCGAGGAAGATAAGAAATCGATGAAGTCACTAGGAAAAGATGAACAAGAAACTAGATGATCCTAAATGTAAAGAGAAGAAAATAAATATCACACCCCATGATTACAAAAAGGAGAATTGGATTTCCTTGAACATGGTTAAGCCTCGAGACGTTGTTAACACCCGAACAAGTGTTACGGAAAAGGATTTAGATAAGCAAAAGCGGAGAATCTTGTTGTAACAAAGCCCCCTTTAGAAAAATGCCTTGACGTGTATCCTCCCAATACCCCAATGCATTTAGTTCCTAGGACTATTGCCACTAAAAGCAAGACCTTAATCGGTCAATATGTTAATTTTCAACTATTTGTTGATTTTGAGAAAACTTGTAAGAAAAGGATCACACCATTGGCATAACTAAAGGGAAAGGGTTTGAGCAAACAAAAGAATGTTATTTAAGCAAGTCATGCCTTCCTTTAAACAACTAAAAGATCATTTTGAAAGTCTTAAAAGGAATGAATTTAGACATTAAAGAAATGGAAAAGGAATGTGATGCAATGATAGTTGAGGTTAGTGACTATGAAGCGTGCACTAAAATATAATGAGATTGAGAGGAAGAACTTGCATACATTGAATAAGACTCTTATTCTTGAATGTGTTGCTCAAGATGTGTTTTCATCGCTACAAATTGTTCCATTAATGCTTCTCAATTTCATGAATTATCATTGCCTCGAAAGTCTCCCATGATCGTGTCATTGAGCTTGAAAATACTAATTCTAAACTAAATGAGAAAATTGAACCGGATGATCACGGCGGTTTGGTTAAATATTTTTCTAAACTAGAGGTTGAGCATTTTAATTTACAACTAAAATATCAACATCTTAAAGAAAATATCAAAACTTCAAATATCAAGACATCCTCGGATGCTCGAGTTTGATGCGAGTTTTCAAATTAACAAACATGATGAATGATTCAAGCTCATTGTAACACGATCGAGAAAGTTGAAAGCCCAAATCTCACAATTAAAGGGTCAAAAGAACAATGTGGCTCCCAAATGCCTCCTCCTTTAGATTCACAGAATTCTCAAAGCGTTTCATCTTCAAAACTTAGTAAATGCATTACAAAGGAAAACAAAAGTTTTTTGAAGAAAATGAAAAGGTTAAACGTCACTTCAATGAGTTATTTGAATCAATAAAGGTCACTCGTAACAAAATAACGAACAAATAGCTTGATTGCAAAAGGAAATTGAGAATCTAAAGAGCCAAGTAAAAGGGAAAATGCCAATGACCAATGGGAGAATGGTGTATCAAAGGTTCACTCTTGTAATAAATATGCTTTGTCTCATGAAATATGTTCCCCTCATCTTAGGAATAACAAACTTGCAATTCAAACATATTTCTCATACCTTAAGGATTGTCTAGAATGTCTCCGTGAGATTGTTGAAGAGGATAAGTTAGAGAAACCACTTGATAATACAATTGGGCATGCATGCTTATATGCCGAACGATCTCAAGAACTTCTAGAATGCTTAATCACAGTATGCCCTAAGTCCTTAGGTGAGAGAGTTAATCATTTGATTCCTTGTTCTATGCCTAGTGCCAAGCATGAAATCCATTCAATGCCCAATGTCATGAATGTGAACCTTAGTGTGCCTTCAAGTAGTTCAGATTCCAGATCTGTTAGTGCTAAGAAAGTGAACTCTAGTGTGCCTTCTAGGAGTACAAATCCCAGCACTTCTTGCATTAAGAAAGTGAACCTTTATGTGCTGCATGTAGTTCGAGATCAAGACATCTAAGCAGGAGATGCAAAGTAGCAAAACCAACTAATGTTCCCATTCCATCTACATGAGTAATAAGTGACATTAAAGCAAGCGGTCAAAGTCTCAAGACAATACAAGGAATGATAGGACCTCAAGCTAAGAATGTGCATTGGAAGAGTAGAAGACCAACCTAGGAACTTTAAGTTTGAGCCGAATAAAGCGAATCTTGTTGATTCTAGTATTAGCCATAGGCGTCTTGTAATTAATTCAATTTTGATACTATTTGCAAACCTTGTAATGATGTGCAGCTTGAATTACATTACTTATCATGAATGTGGTGTGAATGCTTTGTCTAATGCGGTCAAATCCCAGTTAATATTGTTAATGAAAAAATCATTCTAAGAAGGCTAAAAGGCAAAGGCAAAAGAAAGTTAGAAAACAAAGGAAACCCGGGAAGAACATTTAGTAAGATAGGTTATCAATGGATACACTGTTGGTCATAAGGTTAATCGAGACAATGCCCACTAGAAAATGGATGCCTCTTGGTAGAAATATTCCCTTAAGAAGTGAACATACTTTGAATAGGGCTAATCTGAGACACTAGTACTACATCTATTCATAACGATTCCATTGCTTCTATTTACGATGTGGGTGTTCCAATCATCATTACTAACCAAATGGAACCCATTCTTGCATGGGATCCCAATTATCCGATTATCCATTCTTATGCGTGTTCAGCTGCGGATCGTTCAAATCGATTACGTGGTACACGGACTCATTTGTTCCAAGCATATTTGGAGACCGTCATGGCTCATGAACTTTGTGAGTAAATTCATCGGAGACGATTAGATTCGGAGCGACCATTTTGGAGCTATTATGGGTTATGGAGACTATGTGGTTGGTAGAAGTGTGATTTCGGGGTATATTATGTGGAAGGTCTTGGTCACAACTTCTCTGTTGGTCAATTCGTGATTCCGATCTAGAAGTGGCTTTTAGAAAACATACTTGCTTTGTTAGAGAACTTTATGGTGTTGAATTATTAAGAGGTACCGAGGTTCTAACCTATACACCATCTCTATCGATGACATGATGAAGTCCTCTCAATGCTTGCTATCAAAGGCTTCTAAAACAAAGTCTTGGTTATGGCATCGTCGTCTCAATCACTTGAACTTGGCACCATAAACAACCTTTCCGAGAAAGGATCTTGTCGAGGCTTACCAGTTAAAATATGAAAAGGATCATCTTTGTTCGACTTGCCAATTGGGTAAAAGCACAAAATATGCCCACAAACCAAAACCTACAAATTAGTAATGGAAGTTCTTCATACCCTTCATATGGATCCGTATGCGGACCAATAAGAGTGCAAACGATAAATGGGAAGAAATACATTCTAGTAGTTGTTGATGACTACTCTCGATTTACTTGGGTAAAGTTTTTGAGGACAAAGATGAAACTCGGATGTCATCATCAAACTAATCAAACGACGAGTTTGACTCAACAATACATCGAAGTGTTCGAGCAGACAATGGCATAGAGTTTATCAACAAAGACTTAATTGGTTTATGAAAGTGTTGGAATCGGTCATCAAAGAAGTGTTCCACGAACTCCTCAACGAGCGGTGTAGTTGAAAGGCGAAACCGAACTCTTGTAAAGCCACAAGAACAATGCTTATTTATTTGAAGGCTCCAATGTTTCTATGGGTGAAGCCATTGCCACTTGCATACTACACCCAAAATCGTTCCCTTATACACACCTCTCATGGAAAAACTCCATATGAACTTGTTCATAAACGAAGCTTGATCTCTCCTACCTTCGTGTGTTTGGTGCTTTGTGCTATCCAACAAATGACGGTCAAGATTTAGGTAAATTAAAAGCAAAATCGATATTGGAGTTTTGTTGGGTATGCACCAAACAAGAAGGGTTACCGAATCTACAACAAGAGAACCCGAAATATCATGGAAACAATTCATGTTACATTCGATGAGTGACCGGTCAAATGGCTCTGACAACCCAGATTCGGACCCGCTTCAAAACAGTCCCATTGGTTCATCCTTGTACCATATTTCTCTCAATTTGTTCCATATGTACCTCCAATGAAGATGATTTGAAGAAATTGTTTGATCCGATGTTTGATGAACTCTATGAGCCAAGTATTATTGAACTGTCAATTCCCACAATGTAGGTGCTCATATCCACGAGAATGAAGTCAATCCTTGGTCTCAATATCATTAAGTCAAGAAGCACATCTTTGCCGATAACTCGATCTCATCAACAAATCATCAATCTTGAATGTACATCATGGAACTGTTTCGCATCAATGATGAAGTTAATCTCTTTGCTACTCCACGAAGATGCTCCATTTGAAAACATTTTGCTCCTATATCATCATCGAACCATCTTCTTGAGGAGACATCGACTCTGCTACCTCGGTCCCTCAACAAGCGCCACATGAACACCTTAGAAAATGGACTCACGATCATCCATTAGACAACATCATTGGAAATCCCTCTCGTCCAGATCAACACGGAAACAACTTGCAACCGATGCCTTATGGTGCTTTTTAACTCCGTACTCTCTAAGATCGAACCAAAAGATGTTAAAGCGCCATGAATGAAGACAATTTGGTTCAATGCCATGCAAGAAGAAATTCATGAGTTTGATCGACTTGATGTATGGGAATTAGTACCGCTCCAGTTGTGCTATGATCATTGCTTTAAAATGCATCTTCAAAGTGAAACTTGATGAGCATGGTGATGTCCTAAAGAACAAGGCTCGATTGGTTGCTAAAGGATACCGTCGAGAGGAAGGTATTGACTTTGAAGAATCATTTGCTCATGTTGCTCGTGTCGAGGCAATCGAATCTTTTGGCTAATCTGCCGGTAAGAACATGGTAGTCTATCGGATGGATGTAAAGGCGGCATTTACGAGCGGATATCTTAAAGAAGTCGCTCACGCCGCCCAACCCGAAGGCTTTGTGAATCCGAGCATCCTACTCACGTCTATCGTTTAAAGAAGGCTCAGACGGTTTAAAGCAAGCTCCAAGGGCATGGTATGATACGCTATCAAAGTTTCTTCTATCTACCGATTTCGACAAAGGAGCGATTGATCCTATATTGTTCACCGAAAGTCGAGCAAACATTTAATTCACGTTCAAATTTATGTTGATGATATCATCTTGCCTCGATCGACCCCAATGAGTGTGACCGTTTTCAAATGAAATGGGTTCTAAATTTCAAATGTCGATGATGGGACAAATGTCATTTTTCTTGGGATTACAAATTTCACAAAGTCTCGGAGGCATTTTCATAATCAATCTAAATATGCAAATGAGATTTTACAAAAATTTGGATTCGATTCTAGTGACCCTGTTGACACTCTGTTGGGAATTATACATTTGAGTTGATAAAGACAAAAAGAATGAAACAAGAGGGACTTAATATGACAAGAAGGAAACCTACAATAAGATGGAGGGACTTGCTTGCAATGGAAGTTTTATTATTTAGTCCTTATCCTCTAGTATATAAAGAGGATATAGGTGTAGGTTTTATTTATGTCTTCCATAATGTAGTCGACTTAAAGGTGTGTGTGTGTTTAGCCTAGACGTTAGGGAGAACGTCTAGGGTATTAGTTAGTCGATTAGTGTGTCCTAGGCGTATGGTCTTGTAAACGCCTAGGTTATTAGTTTAGTTAGTAGACGTGTTCCTATAAACGTCTAATATTAGTTAGTGTTAGTGAATAAAAAACCTTGTTCAATAACAAAGTATTGTTTTGATTATTCCGCTGCGTATTATGTTTATTATCTTTGTTATTGATCCCTAGCTGAGCTTATAAACGATCTTATCAATTGGTATAAGAGCGGGGAGCTCTTGATATAGGGAATCACAAGGTTTTTGATTGTCGAAGAAGCAAGCAGATCGTAAAGCAGACTCGAAAAAAAAAAAAAAATTTATTGTCGATTTTATGGAAAATATGGATCGACGTGTTTTCTGTTTTGGGTGCCTGATCAAGAAGTTGCCAATTTAAAGAGAGGTAACCTCGTACAATTAATTTCAATGTCAATTTGGATAGTTACTTTATTGCACACAATTGATTACCTCGTACTGTCATTGGCTATAATGGGACGATCGTATATTAATGTCATCACATAGGACGGTGGGGACTCGTATTGATTGTCTTGGAATTTAATGAGGGACGCACATGGAACAAGTCAACTTCAAGAATAATATCATATTCGTTTGTGAGATCTTGTCACGTGATCTTGCTTGGTCACCGTATATTATGCATTCGATGAACATAATGGTATTGATTGGGTTGACGTGATTTTTGATTGAAGGTCTTGTTCGAATATTGAAATCTTGTTGCGTATTATTTTCAAAGTCTTGCTCGAGTTTTTATAATGTAATGCGGTTTGAAAGTCTTGATAATATTTTAAAATCTTCTTAACTGCGTTTTATTCAAGGTCTTGCTTGGAGTTTTTGAAATCTTGTTAAATTTTCAAAGTCATTGCTTCGATATTTTCAAAGTCTTGTTCATTATTTTTAAATCTTCTTGAAAAGTCTTGCAGTTTATCTGAAAATCTTGTTTTTTGATGAAATCTTGCTCCTTCCCATCATCTTATTCATGCTTTATTACGAGAAGATTTTTGATTTAAGGGGAAGTCGAGCATGATTTTTGGACGACACACACAGCGGTTATTGTTCACACACACAAGGAGTTTGATTATTTGTTCTTAAAAGGAGGAGATTTATTGAAGAATTGATTACGAAGAAGATTATTTATCACTTATTTGAAGGTGAAGTGGAATTACTTGGTTTGTGTTCTTATCATCTAGCTTGATGAATCTAGCAATGCGTGATTTTTCTTATGATGCTCTATGCACACATTGTCTATCACTTAAAGAAGTTACATTGTAGTGCTCAGTGTCTCATACTAGTTGAGGATTCTTTTCAAGGGATTGCGGTCTACTTATATTTTGTCCGTATAAGTATGGAGTTCCGTGGATATTCAAAGATTTAAGACACAAGTTTGGGAAATTTTACTTCTTCATCAAGTTCGTTATATTTGGTTTTCTTCACAAGTGATCATTACAAGGAGCTTACATATTTTGAAGAATCAAGAAGATGGTTAACATATGGTTTTTAGGGGAAGCTTATTGTTAAAAGTTTAACCATCTACATGCATCACTCAAGGGAAGTGTTTGATTTTACTCTGTTGATCATTATTACTACGCTAGTTGAAGTTTTCTCTTGTTTTGGATCCATTTTTCTTATGATGCGTAATGGTGGGCGATTTGAAGCATTGGAAGTCTTAGATTGGAAGTATGATATTGGTTCGTGGTGGTCAAGATCATTATTTGCATCGTTCCCTATTTCGATAATAACAAAAGGGAAGAGATGTTTGAGTGGCATGGCATGGATTAAGGGAAGACAAAGGAAGACATACTTGTTTCATTCATGGTGAGATCCACGATCTCAATTTCTCTGCCGTCTAGGGAAGTTCGTTCAAGAATGGTTTTGTCATTATCAACTAGGGGAAGATTGTTGGGAATTATCGTTTGAGTTGATAAAGACAAAAAGAATGAAACAAGAGGGACTTAATATGACAAGAAGGAAACCTACAATAAGATGGAGGGACTTGCTTGCAATGGAAGTTTTATTATTTAGTCCTTATCCTCTAGTATATAAAGAGGATATAGGTGTAGGTTTTATTTATGTCTTCCATAATGTAGTCGACTTAAAGGTGTGTGTGTGTTTAGCCTAGACGTTAGGGAGAACGTCTAGGGTATTAGTTAGTCGATTAGTGTGTCCTAGGCGTATGGTCTTGTAAACGCCTAGGTTATTAGTTTAGTTAGTAGACGTGTTCCAATAAACGTCTAATATTAGTTAGTGTTAGTGAATAAAAAACCTTGTTCAATAACAAAGTATTGTTTTGATTATTCCGCTGCGTATCATGTTTATTATCTTTGTTATTGATCCCTAGCTGAGCTTATAAACGATCTTATCACACTCCCATGATTGAACATACGAAACTAGATGAGGACCACTCAGGGATCATGGTAGACCAAACGAAATATCGTAGTATGATTGGATCCCTGATGTACCTCATGACTAGTAGACCGGACATCTTGTTCATTTGTTTGCATGTGTGCTACATACCGGCTAAGCCTACTAAAAGCACCTTGAAGCGGTTAAGCGGGTCTTCGGTATCTCAAGGAACCATCAATATGGGACTTTGGTACCCGAAGACACCGGTATATTACTAACGACCTATGCGAATCTGCGATCATGCGGGATGTCAAGATACTCGTCAAGTACTTACGAGGTGCTCGTTTTTGGGTGATAAGCTTGTGAGTGGTCTTCAAAGAACCAAATGAGTACTTCTATTTCCTCTGAGGCGGAATACATAGCCATGTCATCTTGTTGTGCTCAAATCCTATGGATGAGATCCCATTATCGACTATGGCTTTGAATTCAACAAAATCCTCTATCTTGTGATAATAAAAGTGCTATTGCTCTCTCATGCAACAACGTCTGACACTCAAGAGCAAAGCACATCGACGTCGACATCATTTCATCGAGGAGCAAGTTGAAAGCGGTGTGGTGGAACTTTACTTTGTGAGGACCGAATACCGGTTAGCGACATCTTCACCAAAGCTCTTCTAGAGAACGTTTTGAGTTTATTCTTCCACGATTGGGTCTTAAGAGCCTTCAACCGAAACACTCAAACGTCTTCAAGAGGAAGAAGAGGAGTAAAGGTTTCCTTCATCTATCCCACAGTAAATAGTTTTCAAAAATCAAATAGAAAAATATAAAACTTTCAAAATCCATAAAACTTAAAAATCTTGAAAATTCCAAAAAAAAAAAAAAAAAAAAAAAAAAAACTTTTTCATGTTTTTCTCGATTCGATTATATCTACGGTCTTTGTCTGTCATTCAAAGAATGACACGGGACTTTAGATGTTGTTGAATTTTCATATAAAAAAAATTTGGGAGAAAGAGAAACAATGGTTTATTGTCATTTCGAAGAACCCGCTTTTCAAAGATAGAAAAGAGCCATACTTTATCTTGGTTTTCAAATCTCTTGCTCTGATTCTTTAAACTAATCCTTACTATCTAATGAAAACTAGTTGTTTTGAAAAATAACTCGGACTCTATTTTTGATAATCATCTGGACTTGAAAGTTTGTCAAAATATCTATCTCTCAATTAACAACTTATGTCATTGATTGAGGGGAGAATGATTTCAATTAAATCAAAAGTTATTTGTCATACAATTGTTTTCAAAAGATAATCATGCATATTTATTCAATGGAGTTTAAAGTCTTAAATCCGATCCTTATCGGATAAAACGCTTTCATAATCAAGTCACAATTCTCCTTAAAAGCTTTCAAAATCAATTTAAATCTCAGAGATCACAAATATCAAATGATTTGATAATTATGATCGGGAGAATTTGTGATTTAAATTGGATTTAATCGATAATTCGGTAAATGGTTTTATAAGGATGTACAAGTTCTCCTTCTCACATGTGCCAAACGATTTCAAATTTTCCATGCACATGTTGAGGGGAGCATTTATCTTAAACCACAAAGATCAAACGTGATCAATTTATTTCAATGTGCGGGTTCCCTTGTATGTGCAAAACTCTTTCAAACCTCAAGGCACATATTGAGGGGAGCAAGTTTATGAAAACCTCATCCTTCCTTATATGCTTTATCTACCTGTTTTGATCAAGGAAGTGTTGTTGATATCTTTTAGAAAATGGAAATCAAAGAAGTTAATTCTTCCTCTTGCCTCCGTGTGCTAAAACAATTTCAAATATATGAAGCACATGTTGAGGGGGAGATCTTGTTCTAAAAATATCAAAAACAATTTAGGTACAAAATGCTTTGATAATATATCACAAGTATCTGGATTGATTTTCAAATGGTTTTCAATTGGTTCAAATGGCAGATGAACGATACCAAATAGACCGACCAACTTTACTTTATGTATGGTGATATAAGGATGATAAGGTTAGGTATTTGTTCCCATGATCCGCTGAGAACCGGAGGGATCTACCAGGACAATCCACTAGATAGTGTAGAAGTCCTTAGGTATATTGAAAAAAGGAGAAAAATGAGATATGGGAAGAGTGCGGATGAGTGCGAGCTAGTACTTGAATAAACCAAACAAGGTTCTAGCTATGAAGTCTCGGTAAGCCTTGAAGGGTTGAAGAATGACAAAGAATTGAATGAGAAAAGGGTGAAAACAAATAGCCCTCAATTATTCAACCTTAGAGGCGGATACGGGTTCAATTCACATGCTCTTGGTGGTTACCAAGGTAACATCGGTATTGAAGACAAGGCGTCATGGACCCGGTGGACGCATTGCACTTCAACTTCCCAAACCACTCAAGTTCCTCTTAAAGGTCTTGTTTCATTCTCACGGGGAACCAATATAATCTATCGATTTTCTCTTAGAGATTGTTGATATTGAAGAAGGAGACCTCTCCCTAGTCTCCACACGGGATCCAAATATGCACAAATTGAGTCTAGAGCCACGAGATCATCAATAAATCTCCTTAGGACACTTTCAATGAAGACTCTCTGTTTCACACAATGTGGAAAGAGATTATATCTTGAGTCACAATGAAGATGGAAAGCCTTGGAGCCAACATCGAACAAGCTCTGGTAGGTGGCATGTGAGATCTATTCTATAGATCAACCATGTGACAACTGAGCGAAACAATGGGCGATTCAATCTTTTGAATCAATCACGGTTCGAGTTATGGATTGACGGATACCTTTGAAAAACCGGTCATTGTGCTTAAAACTCTTTTCTTTAGCACATCGACCATGTTCGAATATTTCAAATCAAAAGGTGTTTATGATTGATAATTGATTTTCATTAAAACCTTCGTTGTATTGCAAAAACAATTTCTATTGAGCAATACTCGATTGTTTTCAAATCTCTTTTCATCAATCGGTGAATCTCTATTCATTGGTTCACTTACTCCGTATTGTCTTCTTTGAGACGTTCGGTTTGAGAACACTAGAGCATTGCGAAACCTGTCAAGGAAATTCTTGAATTATACGATCACGAGCGGTACTTGTCTTGATCAGCGAGGAACCGTAGGCCATGTACCTCGATTCAACGAAGTGACCAAAGACACTTTCGTGCGCTTTATTGCTAAATGTTTTATGCGGTCGCCTACGTTTGCGGTGATCGAATGATGCGGTCAATCCATGGCCGCATGCTCACTCAACACATTCATCTCGAAAGAAATCATGATTAGTGCATCAATGACTCGATATTTTCAATCCATTCTTACGCTTTCGCTTTGCCAATCTCATGAATCAATGAAAACTTCCGCTACTCTGATGAGAATATATCATGATCCAGAATGTGAGCATGTCGGTTCATAAGTCACAAGACCACAATGGAAGAGTTAGAGATGTATTATTGCTGATGATCTTAAAGCTAGCTCAAAACTCATCATCAAGTGGATCAGATAAAGACCTCCACTTGGGCTATCCAAACATGCATCAATGAAGAATCAATGACTACGGGCTTCAAAGCAAAGAACAGTAATAAGAATGCAAGAACAATCTTTATGTAAAATCTGTTTGTATTCAATGTATGTTTGAGGTGATCTTGAGGTGACCTCCCTTAGGGGGAGATTGTTAGGATTTAGTAAATCCATGTATTAAATAGTCGGTCACCTCAAGTATATGTAATTGTTAGAAAGCTCGTAGTCGTAGATTATTATACGTTAAGTAGTATTTAGTTTAAGTAGCACCGTGGAGGACGGAAGGGTCTTTACCCACTGTATGCCTGATCCACAGCCCGATAGGTGGCGATTTATGTAATGACTATAAATACTCTCTACCTTGGGAGGTAGAGAGTTGGAGCTTATAATAAGATTTTTCTTTCTCTCACTAAAGTTCCCTAAACCTCTAACTTTCTCTCTCTAGAACTCTTTGTACGCCTATTTGATCTTATGGTTTAGTGTGTTTATGAAATCCAATATGTTACAGCAACTAACACAAGTATTTTCTCAGTTTTTGGTTCTTTAGAACCTCTGTCCAAGTGACTTTTCCAAAGTCACTGAATTGGGGTACAGTGAGACTTACGATTCTAATCCTTCTAAAGAAACTGTAAAAAATGCATTTGCAACTCTAGGACATTCTGATGAGAAAAATGAAACCATTCAATCTTCAACTCTTTTATTAGAAAGTCTCCAGTGAAAATTAGGTATATTTCTCCAATATAGAGGGTTCTTATGGTTTATATCGTCAAATGCTTAGGAGGCATGCAAGGATCTCATGATCAAGTGAATGTCAACCATCAGCTGATAGCACATGGACTCATTTAGGGTTCAAAATTTGATTTAAAAAGATTTAATTCACTGATCTTATGGAAAAACTTATTAACAAGGGTAAAAAGAACCGTGAAAAGAATGGTTGTTACACAAAGTATGTTACCTTGATGATTGAACACTTGCTGAAAGAAAAAATTTTAAACCTAAATCTTACACAATTTGATGGTTATTAGATCAGAGCCTCTTCTTTTCAAACTCCAAATATTTTTTAGATGTGTCCGACCTCTCATATGAAAGAAGTGGCTCGTGATATCCCTGAGTCTGACGAAGAAAATGCTAAGAAGGAAGCTGACAAGTCCTTGTCCAGGACCGTTGTGCAAGACCTTCCTCAGTCCAAAATAAAACCTGATAAGAAGAAAAATACACCTTCTTCTCACCCCAAATCTTCCACTAATATCAGGGTAACAAGATAAAAAAAACCACTACAAAAAAAACCACCTATAGTGATGGAAAAGTAGTGACGAATTATATTTACGTCATTAAAAAGACAATATAGTGACGAGAAAAAAGTTTGTCACGTCATTTTGGTCATTAAGAAAATTTAGTGAGGATATTTGTTCGTCACGAAGGTTAAATGGTCTAATGACAAGATTATTCGTCACTCACCATCTATCACCACCTAAGTAAATACCTTACTTCCAATCTAACACTAAAAAATACGGATTGGGATCCTCTCAAGTTGAGAGGATAACTTGACTCAAGTTAGGAATATATGAGCCATTGGATTTGATCCAATGACTCAAATCAAAAGAAGTTCTTTTGATTTGAGCCATTGGATTAAATCCAATGGCTCACAATCATCCAACTTGAGTCAAGTTGATCTTCTTAACTTGAGAGGATCTCATTCCAAAAAATACAAGGACTTAAATTGTCGCAATGCGTAAAAGTTTTATAAAATACTCCGTAATACACAAACTCACAAACACACAATTAGTATCATTCTGTCCATATTTTTCTCTCTGATTTCACACTAAACGCACAGTACGATTATTTATTAATCCATAAATATCCTTCTTCTCCCCCAGTTTCACACACTCAACACACACATTCCGCCATGGCTAGTAGCTACCGAATCTCATCTTGCACTATTTTTCCTAAATTTGTTCAGAGGTTTTCTTAATTCCTAATTTTTACTAGTTAATTTCATCTAATTCGAAAAGTATTATGTTACTTGTATGAATTTGTTGTATAATTCGTATCTATTTGTGTTTCTTCTACTTGTTTGAGTCAACAAGTTTAGTTGATGTAATTGCCTATTTGATTCTGACCTAATGCCGATAAGGTTTAGGGCTAAAACTGTGGTTACTTGATTGCTGGTTTGAGTTTAGAATGTCTAAAATTATTGGATTAGAATTTGACGAGGTTTAGTTGATCTGTATAGTAGATATTAAAGAATTGCATGCCAAGTGTTTGATAAAATGTCTAACAAAACTAACAACACTTTACAAATAGTGAAAGATAGGCTCTGATATGACATTTATCTATATATATCCATGCCTAGTATCATGCAAAATAAATGTTTGTTGAAATGCATAATAGATGTCAATTTATTTGTTTAAGTATAACTCATCCTATTATAATGGAAAATAGATGTTTGATGAAATGACCCAATGAAATAAGCAAATGAGTAAAGGTATAATCTTCATGTATATTTATGCATCAGTAACGAGTGGATTTTAAAATTCAACTCTAGGTTACAAATGCGTCAAATCATGAAGAGCATAAGATGCTTCAAGATTTAAGTAGTTGGCATAAATAGGTCTAGAAGAGTATTGTTTCATATTGCTAAGAATTATATTGCTTTAACAAATCAGTGTATGTGTCTTAGTAAATCAGTATTATCAAAAAATTAATGTGTTAGAATGAGTGAGGTTTTGGCATTGTGTGAAAAGGGGTTAGGTAAAGCAAAAATATTCAATAAAAGTGTTGCATTGAAGGAGTTAAGATTTATGTCGCGCCTCATTTGCAAAAAGATGATTTTGAGAGTATTTTGAGGTGTGTGAATGTTTTGAGAGATGGTGAGAAATGGGGAAATCATGCGAGTTTGTGTGTGTTAGCAATGAAGGTTGGGTTAGATTTAGGAAAGACTTGAAGGGTATGGTGGTGAAATAACTGGATTTCAGACAGTGTTTAGGTATCAATAATGGGTTTATATTAGTGTTGGTGCAGCGTTTAAAGGTGGTCGAGAGAGTTTTTGGTGATTGTGTAAATGGAGAAAGGGCTAAGGCGAAGGTTAAATTGGTTGGTGATTGTATTTGATGCTTCATCGACACTATATTTGTGTTCATGGAGAGTAAAAAAAAGAGTATTGGTGAGGAGTTTGAGCAATCTCCAAGTCCAAGCTCCAAAGTATGATGACCCTAAGATGGAAAGGAAATAAATAACGTCTTTCCTAGATGTTATTTGGAACATGTAAATAGGATATCTAATTGATTAGTAGGTCTATAATTTGGTATAGTTAGAAATTATGAAGTAATCACTAATAGCACATTTATTGGCTGATTTAGTTTTATATGATCGTATTCATATTACTTAAACAAGTTAAAAGAAGACAGTTTATTTCTCATGTAGCAAAATGTTAGCGATGTGAAAGAAAAAGTATGTTCTTTTGCAACATCTGGCCAATCTGGGTTTGGCTTTGTTCATCGCTAGGAGATGCAGTCTCTTGACTATCATACGTTAGAAAAAATTCCCTTCTCAAGCATGGATTAGAAGTTGTAGTTTTATATTGAGATGAAACTTTTTGGCTTATTACGACCTAATAAAATTTACCTTGAGTAAGGTTTTGGTGAATAGAAAGAGTGTTTGACTATCTAATATAAGTAACATGTGTGTTGGTCTGTTTGTTTCTAGTGATTAAGTAAATTTTATAGATAGCGTAGTGGATTAGTTTTGTTTAATGTATATTAAAATCTGACTAGTTTTTGGAGTAATTGATACTTGAATGCATTGCGGCTGCTTTGGTCTTAATTGATTAACGTGTTTTTGTTTCTTGTTTATGGGGTGATCTTGATTGATGATGTGTTGATGGTGGTTTTTTGACTTTGAAACAGTTTATTCTGTTGGGTGTTGTTCCATTCCCAAAGGATGTACCTCGATTGAAGGAGCTTGATGTTGGTGGTGTCATTACTCTTAACGAGCCATACGAGACACTAGTTCCCATGTCATTATATCGTGTAAGTTTAATCATGGTTGATGTTTGATTTCTTTTTTGTGTTTGTTGATCTTATGTTTCTGTTATGTTGCAGGCTTATGGCATTGACAATGTTGTTTTTCCAACCAGAGACTATTTATTTGCTCCATCGTTTGGGGACATTGATCGAGCTGTTAATTTTATTCACAGTAAGTAAAGTTGCTCTTCAACTACTCTTTAAATATTATTTTTATTACACTGACTTTGTATATCTGTTGTGTTTTGGTTACAGGGAATGCAACTCATGGTAAAACCACATACGTATACTGCAAAGCCGAGAGAGTAAGGAGTACAATGATTGTACTTTGTTAACGGGAAGAATCAGTGAATCGGCAAGAATATGTCAAGGTAATCTCTACTCTTTCATCCTACAGACCTTGGCGTCTAGTGGGTTACCTCCATCAGCTTTTCCAGTACCATATGATTCTTTTAAAGGTCAAGTTGATTCACAACTTACAGACCTTGGCGTTGACACCCCCACTGATGCAATTCTTGATGAAAAACAAAAGGCTGGATTATGATTTTTTTTCTTTTTTCTTTCAACGTCAAGAACGGATCTCGATAGGTTAATTGATTTCCGGTGTGAAGATATGATCTCTAAAAGAGGGTAAACACTTAAAGTGTAGTAAACCTCCTCTTTTCTACCATCTTTTTTTCATACTAGACTGACATTAAACGTTCACAGGGTTTTCATCAGACAGGAAGCTTGTTTGGATATTCTCGACTGGATAAGTAATAATCAAAGGAAAAAACCGAGTTGATTACAAGTTAGCACGTAGCATGGCGAAGTTGGTTCATTTGCTCGTATCCTGTTCGTTAGGCTCACTTCAAGGTGCACCATCTTGCCCTTTGTTATACATTATCCATAGCAATTAGAGGTATCAATTTCAGCCTTTTTATTTATTAGTAGTTGATTCAAGTTATGCTTAATCTCTGATGGGTCAAATGTGTAAGGTAAAGAAAGTTTAGCTAGAAGAGAAAAGGTGTTGAACGGGTGGAATTGCCCCAAAGACTAGTGTCTTTTTAATACATAAACCCCACCAAATCTTGTGATTCCGAATATTAGAAATTATCTTAGCAATATGTTATTTACATATTCCTATCTAGCACACATTTTAAATATAACTTGCGGAGTATTTGAATATTGGCAACTAAAAGCTTGAGTCAACCTACTGCGACACATACCAAAAATATACTTGTTTGACCCGTCTGCCACCTTTAGCAGTAATGACTTGCTGTCTCTTCTGCTTCCAATCAACGACTCTTTATTGCAACAGGTTTGAATGTTCATTTTGGACAATAATATGTTGCTTTGAAAGTTCAATTAAATGTTAACTTTCTCATGTATGTTAGGCTTATGCATTTATGCTTTACAAACGTGCTGGCAAATTACTGAAGTGTTGCTTTGTGTTCGATTTTAACAGGTCAAGAGCCTGAGGCAGGAATTGCAACTTCTGGCATCAAATAGGCTCTTACTATTGTGACTTCTAGTCATTCCGGAGGTTTGTGCTTTTTGATCTTGATGATGTGTTCGCAATTGCAACATGCTATTTTTTTATTATCAACTTTGCAATTTTCAAAATCTTTGCCATTTTTTTTGCTATAGGATATGTTAGTTCAAACATATGATACATGTCTTTGGGATGTTTATAGCTCAATCTGATACTTATGCTACATATGGTGCAACTTTTGTTGAGGCTTAAGTAAACAATATTTTATAGCTTATGAAGCAAGAGCTCTTATTACTAATGAAACAATGTTCTCCCAAGACCTTTTTTTAATAGAAGATAGGAATTTAAATGCATAGTTTTTTCCGGTTCAATAGCGGTTTGGTTAGAATGTTGTCTCGAGTGTTCAACGGATCTGATTTTGTCAATAGACTGCAATTTAGGCACCAATAACGTCTAGCCGCGTTTTAATGAATTTTCACCTTTAACATGCCCAAATTTAATCACCAGGTTCAGTTGCTATAGGGGGTTTGCCCATGAGTTTTCATAGGGTCAAATGTAATGAGTTCCATTGAACATGATTTGCTGTATTTTTTTGTAGCTACTTTTACTTCCCAACACTTTTACTCTGTCCTCATGCAGGTATTAACAAATATGGTATCGTTATCATTGTTGTTGTCACAGGGTATGGATATCTTTGATGGAAGGTAATAATAAGACGATGATATTTGATATTAAGTTGTAAAATTGCTTGTCATTTCCTTCTGACATCCATAATATACATGTCTCAGAAGCTGTAGCAGCTTTATAAACAGCTAAAAGCCTAAAAATCAGCTAAAAGCCTTAAAATAGGCGATATTCAATATTATGTATGTTTGCACTGTTAATCACACAATTTTTGTTCTCAGAGCTGGAAACTTCCTGATATGATGTTTGCTTCAAAACGTAGTTTAGCTGATGCAACAAGTGCTGTAGCTTAACAACTTGACATCATCTACTCGTCACTTGCGGTATTTCATTCTATTATTTCATAAATTTCTAATTAACTTATTATCAGTTACCCTTTGACGTCTACTAGAGGTATTATTTCAAAGGCCAACTTTTACTTCTTAAAACCTTTTGTTTATGATTTTCAGACTACCAAGCGACATCTATCATCAAGAATTGATCGTGTTAATTGTAGCTTAGATGAATTTGCATAAATTACTACATCTACACAAGATGAGGTATGACTAGATAAAGGGTGGCTAGTCTCTTTCCGAGTTCCTTCTATATCTTATGTGAGGTGATCCTGCTTGAACTAAGATAATGTTTGAGATTTCTTGGATAATATAACTGATGTGCTTTGAAATTATTATTGTTATGCAGGGGAATGATGATTATGATCAGACCGAAGATTATAAAGATTCTGTTGAGGCTCGAGATGATGTTTAGTTGAAGTTTGGATGGGGGATATACTTGTAGAAGTTTAAATGCATGATATACTTGTAGAAATAGTTTACCACTTGAGGATTCTTTTACAAAATCTTGATTATCTCTTTAAAACTTTATTGTTGGAAACATATGCTACAAATCGAATATTTGTTGGACATAACTGTGATGTTTCGGCTTTAGTATGGATCAAATAATTTCTTATTATCGACTAAATAAATGTTTTGCATTTTCAGTCTACAAATATCCATATTAAATTGTAGGTACCGCATTATTGGGATAATATAATTTTAGAAAGTGACGACGTATTTCGTCACTATTGGATGTTAGGTTCACCAAAAAATGACGCTATTTTTCGTCACTAATTCCATAAATAGTGACGACTTTAGCCACTTTAGCGATGAAATTAAGTGACAAAATGTGTTGTTACACTCATAAATAACGACTATAGCTCGTCACTAAATTTAGTGTCAAATTCCAATTTCGTCACTATTAACTTAGTGATGGAGCTATAGTGACGACAAGTGACGACCTTGTTTTTCGTGACTAAACCGGTTTAGTGACGAATTTTACACCTTTAGTGATGATTTTCCTGTCGTCACTATAGCCCTTTTTTCTTGTAGTGAATAGTCGCTGAGTCTCACTCTGATGAAGATTCAGAGGCCACCACTGATAACTCTTAGATTCTAGAATCTTCAAGTCAACAGAGGACATAGGAAACCATCCTGAGACTGCAGCTATCACAAAGGTAACTATCTTAAAATTAGGGGCAATGGAAGCAGCAATTCTTAAAACTTTTGTATGAGAGAGCGGTGAAGATTAGGGTTATCCCCGACCTAATAGAGAGTTAGTGTCTGCACTTATTAATCCAAAATCTTTTGTACACTCTGAGTTTGCACTAGGGAAAAATGTTTTAGGTTTTCTAACACCCAAACTTGACCCTACCATCCTTGGCCTGATCCATGGCAAACAACAACATGGGTATGAGATCTGACTATTGGGGACTCTAAACTAAACTCAGAGGCTGATGGTACTAAATCACAAATTTAAAAGATCCCTCTGAGATCGTTGCCTAATCACAATTAGCTTCCTTGGGACCTCTAAAAGACAACACTTTCTAATCTACTACCTTCCATCTGTAACATAACTGCTAAGGCCCTATTACTATGAGTGTTATCACTAGTGATTGAACTATAATGATGAAGTTTCGTACAGGTTAGATTGTTTTGGAACGATAAGGATTAGACTGTCAAATCACATAACAACTCACCAAAACCTTCCAAAGATGGCATTAGGTAATCACAACCTTTGCCTAAGGAAATATTAGAAAATCTTATGACTCAAAGAGAAATACACAACTCTCTGAAGAAAGGAACATACACTGTTCATTCATTTTAACTAACACTTTCTTGCAGGATCATGAACCTCAGGCTGATGATGAACTTAAATCTATGGAGACTCAGAAGGATGATGGTCTTCAATCTCTGGGAAATATTCACATTGATGAAACTATGGAGACTCAAATTGATGATGAAGTAATGGAGGATGTGTTGTTAGACCTTGAATCCATGCCTGATGATGAAATTATTTTTGTGTTCGAGGAAGATGAAGACTCATAGCCCCCACCACTTTTTCTCCACAGGATAAGCGTCTTGTTGACACATTTCTTGATACATTGACTGATATAAATGCTGCCTCCGAGAATGAATTAAATTTTTATCCAACACTAATTCGTTTTCCAACTATGCAAAGTGTTCAAGAGTGAATGCCAAGAAACTGAGCTTAAAGCAACAAGCTCCATTTCACGGACTACGGGTGATCCTCACATAAGGAGGTTAAGGAAACTCGAGACACAATTGGGTAACATTCAAAAGGAGCTTAGGGAGGAAGTTCCTAATTTGGTTGAACATATGCTTGATGAGAGAGTACCTAGAATGGTTGCGGATGCTCTGGAAGAAAGTCTGCTGGATAACGTCAACAACAGTCTCCTTGTCCTTGAGCGAAACTTCAATACTCATCAAGAAAATTTTGAAGTCCAATATGCCAAAATTGATCTAGAAGTCGCTTACCTCAACCATGCCTAATATCCTTCATGAATCGATGAAGCCTATTCACAAGGACTTCAATGCTCTTAACAAATTGGTGGCAAGTAGGTTTACAAGACTTTAATTGGCTGCTGAGAGCAAAGAGTTAGAGAAGAAATTCCATTTGCTAATGATTTAGATATAATCATTCCAGAGACTCCTGTATCTGCTCAAGGGGAGAAATCTAACAACGAGTCAGCATATGACAGTGGGTCTTCAACTGATACCAATCCAATGGCCATTGTTAGCCTTAATAGAAAGTGATGGTTATTTACGACTAGGAAATTTGTAACGTGTGTTAGATATTGTCATATAATAGTCAATGGGCTCGTGGATTGGGCTAAGTTAATAGGTTAGTAGTCATATATTAAGCTAGTCCATATGATTATGTAATCCGAGTCCAATCCAAGTCCAAAAACGTGGCCCATGGCCAAGCCCATTAAGGCATCTCACTTTTAGTATACATACACCTCAAATGACACATTTGAGGTGTGTGCTTGACTGTGTAAGTGTGAGTTTTGCTTATGAATAAAATTTTCATGTTCTCTTCTTTATCTCTCTAAAAACGCCTCATATATCTCAAGTCATTCTGCCATATACGTGATATAAGTTGATAGAAACAAGGTCCTACAATTGGTATCAATCGCCTAACAATGATTTAGGAGTGTTTGTGTTTCGGTTCTTGTTGAAACTTTGCTTAAAAGTTGCATTTTTTACATAAACTCGTGAGTTGTTAGCTTTAATGTTTTGATTTTTACGTGTTTTATAGGTTAAAGTTGTTGTTTTTATTGATCTTTAAGTGTTTTAGAAGAAGTTTGTGTAAAAGAAATCATTTGGAATCGTGTTTTTGGGTGAAAATTGTATTTTGCAAAATCTGGGCCGTTTACGAATAAGCTTTACGAGTAAGAAAGTCAAAACCCTTATTTTACGAATAAGGAAATTCAAAACCCTGATCTTACGAGTAAGAAGTGAACTTTACGAATAAGCTCCTGGTGAAGATTCTTGGTGCATCAACGATTACTCAGTACTTCCCTATCTTGGATAAGTTTGTGAAATACTTCGACTTGTGAAATCTCGCTAGCTTGGACAAATTAGTAAGATACTATTGAGATTCTTACGCGTAAACAGTTTCTTTACGAATAAGATTCATTTCTTAT
The DNA here is from genome assembly GCA_022545495.1 of Chrysanthemum lavandulifolium. Classification (NCBI taxonomy): domain Eukaryota; kingdom Viridiplantae; phylum Streptophyta; class Magnoliopsida; order Asterales; family Asteraceae; genus Chrysanthemum; species Chrysanthemum lavandulifolium. Next base: position 463,837 of record JAHFWF010000081.1, read on the forward strand.
GACTAAGACAAGTTTTTACGAATAAGATTCCAATCTTACAAGTAAGACCAGTTTTTACGAATAAGATTCCAATCTTATGACTAAGAGCAGTTTTTACGAATAAGGTTCCAATCTTACGAGTAAGACTAGTTTTTACGAATAAGAATCAAATCTTACGAGTAAGGACAGTCTTTACGAATAAGATCCAAATCTTACGAGTAAGGAAATAGTTTACGACTAAGATCCAGAGTTTACGAGTAAGAACCAAGTTTTCGAGCAAGTGTAGGATCATTAGTATGGTTGAAATGGTGATTCGGGAGACTGGGGAAGATGGAAGAACACCATCTTCATTGTTAGAGAGAGAAAGTAAAGAGAGAAGGGAAATACTATGTGTTTCTTATTAGGGTTAATAACCTATTAAAGCATCATACTTGTCACAAAAATCAGTTCGACGTATCAAATTAAAAAAATACCCCTTTTGGCTATTTGACCCGACTATTTTGTCCTTTATAGGCATTATTAACCTTCACTAGCCGGGTTATGCCACATACCCGGTTTCTTTGCCACATATTGTTTCCACATCATACTTTATATTTTTTTTGTGCTTTTCTCTTTCCACGTAGGACAAATCCAAATACATAAACCCCACTTTATTTACTTCTTCCCCAAAACCAAATGTTCTTCCCCAAATCCAAACCTTAAGAACCCTAAAAATGGCGCACGACAATTGAGCTTAAATTAGTAACTCAAAGTTGTATTCCTTTTCATTTTACCTTAAATTACTTACATAAATGGCGGCCTCGTCCTCGTCCTCCCGTTATTATCGAAGGAGATATTCCAAAGACGGAGCTATGGTGACGACAGGTGACGACCTTGATTTTCGTGACTAAACCGGTTTAGTGACGAATTTTACACCTTTAGTGATGATTTTCCTGTCGTCACTATAGCCCTTTTTTCTTGTAGTGAATAGTCGCTGAGTCTCACTCTGATGAAGATTCAGAGGCCACCACTGATAACACTTAGATTCTAGAATCTTCAAGTCAACAGAGGACATAGGAAACCATCCTGAGACTGCAGCTATCACAAAGGTAACTATCTTAAAATTAGGGGCAATGGAAGCAGCAATTCTTAAAAATTTTGTATGAGAGAGCGGTGAAGATTAGGGTTATCCCCGACCTAATAGAGAGTTAGTGTCTGCACTTATTAATCCAAAATCTTTTGTACACTCTGAGTTTGCACTAGGGAAAAATGTTTTAGGTTTTCTAACACCCAAACTTGACCCTACCATCCTTGGCCTGATCCATGGCAAACAACAACATGGGTATGAGATCTGACTATTGGGGACTCTAAACTAAACTCAGAGGCTGATGGTACTAAATCACAAATTTAAAGATCCCTACGAGATCGTTGCCTAATCACAATTAGCTTCCTTGGGACCTCTAAAGACAACACTTTCTAATCTACTACCTTCCATCCGTAACATAGCGCTAAGGCCCTATTACTATGAGTGTTATCACTAGTGATTGAACTATAATGATGAAGTTTAAATGCAGTTAGATTGTTTTGGAGCGATAAGGATTAGGCGGCAAATCACATAACAACTCACCAAAACCTTCCAAAGATGGCATTAGGTAATCACAACCTTTGCCTAAGGAAATATTAGAAAATCTTATGACTCAAAGAGAAATACACAACTCTCTGAAGAAAGGAACATACACTGTTCATTCATTTTAACTAACACTTTCTTGCAGGATCATGAACCTCAGGCTGATGATGAACTTAAATCTATGGAGACTCAGAAGGATGATGGTCTTCAATCTCTGGGAAATATTCACATTGATGAAACTATGGAGACTCAAATTGATGATGAAGTAATGGAGGATGTGTTGTTAGACCTTGAATCCATGCCTGATGACGAAAGTATTTTTGTGTTCGAGGAAGATGAAGACTCATATCCCCCACCACTTTTTCTCCACAGGATAAGCGTCTTGTTGACACAGTTCTTGATACATTGACTGATATAAATGCTGCCTCCGAGAATGAATTAAATTTTTATCCAACACTAATTCGTTTTCCAACTATGCAAAGTGTTCAAGAGGTGAATGCCAAGAAACTGAGCTTAAAGCAACAAGCTCCATTTCACAGACTCTGGACTGATCCCTTACATAAGGAGGTTAAGGAAACTCAGACACAATTGGGTAACATTCAAAAGGAGCTTAGGGAGGAAGTTCCTAATTTGGTTGAACATATGCTTGATGAGAGAGTACCTAGAATGGTTGCGGATGCTCTGGAAGAAAGTCTGCTGGATAACGTCAACAACAGTCTATTTGTCCTTGAACAGAAACTTCCAATACTCATCAAGAAAATTTTGAAGTCCAATATGCCAAAATTGATCTAGAAGTCGCTTACCTCAACCATGCCTAATATCCTTCATGAATCGATGAAGCCTATTCACAAGGACTTCAATGCTCTTAACAAATTGGTGGCAAGTAGGTTTACAAGACTTTAATTGGCTGCTGAGAGCAAAGAGTTAGAGAAGAAATTCCATTTGCTAATGATTTAGATATAATCATTCCAGAGACTCTGTATCTGCTCAAGGGGAGAAATCTAACAACAGTCGACATATGATGGTGGGTCTTCAATCGATACCAATCCAATGGCCATTGTTAGCCTTAATAGAAAGTGATGGTTATTTACGACTAGGAAATTTGTAACGTGTGTTAGATATTGTCATATAATAGTCAATGGGCTCGTGGATTGGGCTAAGTTAATAGGTTAGTAGTCATATATTAAGCTAGTCCATATGATTATGTAATCCGAGTCCAATCCAAGTCCAAAAACGTGGCCCATGGCCAAGCCCATTAAGGCATCTCACTTTTAGTATACATACACCTCAAATGACACATTTGAGGTGTGTGCTTGACTGTGTAAGTGTGCGTTTTGCTTATGAATAAAATTTTCATGTTCTCTTCTTTATCTCTCTAAAAACGCCTCATATATCTCAAGTCATTCTGCCATATACATGATATAAGTTGATAGAAACAAGGTCCTACAATTGGTATCAATCGCCTAACAATGATTTAGGAGTGTTTGTGTTTCGGTTCTTGTAGAAACTTTGCTTAAAAGTTGCGTTTTTTACATAAACTCGTGAGTTGTTAGCTTTAATGTTTTGATTTTTACGTGTTTTATAGGTTAAAGTTGTTGTTTTTATTGATCTTTAAGTGTTTTAGAAGAAGTTTGTGTAAAAGAAATCATTTGGAATCGTGTTTTTGGGTGAAAATTGTATTTTGCAAAAATCTGGGCAGTTTACGAATAAGCTTTACGAGTAAGAAAGTCAAAACCCTTATTTTACGAATAAGGAAATTCAAAACCCTGATCTTACGAGTAAGAAGTGAACTTTACGAATAAGCTCCTGGTGAAGATTCTTCGTGCATCAACGATTACTCAGTACTTCCCTATCTTGGATAAGTTTGTGAAATACTTCGACTTGTGAAATCTCGCTAGCTTGGACAAATTAGTAAGATACTATTGAGATTCTTACGCGTAAACAGTTTCTTTACGAATAAGATTCATTTCTTATGACTAAGACAAGTTTTTACGAATAAGATTCCAATCTTACAAGTAAGACCAGTTTTTACGAATAAGATTCCAATCTTATGACTAAGAGCAGTTTTTACGAATAAGATTCCAATCTTACGAGTAAGACCAGTTTTTACGAATAAGAATCAAATCTTACGAGTAAGGACAGTCTTTACGAATAAGATCCAAATCTTACGAGTAAGGAAATAGTTTACGACTAAGATCCAGAGTTTACGAGTAAGAACCAAGTTTTCGAGCAAGTGTAGGATCATTAGTATGGTTGAAATGGTGATTCGGGAGACGGGAAGATGGAAGAACACCATCTTCATTGTTAGAGAGAAAGTAAAGAGAAGGAAATACTATGTGTTTCTTATTAGGGTTAATAACCTATTAAAGCATAATACTTGTCACAAAAATCAGTTCGACGTATCAAATTAAAAAAATACCCCTTTTGGCTATTTGACCCGACTATTTTGTCCTTTATAGGCATTATTAACCTTCACTAGCCGGGTTATGCCACATACCCGGTTTCTTTGCCACATATTGTTTCCACATCATACTTTATATTTTTTTTGTGCTTTTCTCTTTCCACGTAGGACAAATCCAAATACATAAACCCCACTTTATTTACTTCTTCCCCAAACCCAAATGTTCTTCCCCAAATCCAAACCTTAAGAACCCTAAAAATGGCGCACGATAATTGAGCTTAAATTAGTAACTCAAAGTTGTATTCCTTTTCATTTTACCTTAAATTACTTACATAAATGGCGGCCTCGTCCTCGTCCTCCCGTTATTATCGAAGGAGATATTCCAAAGAAGAAATTGCTCGTATGACGCATTGTATTTGTAAGTTCCCAATCTATGAGAATCCTGGAAGAAGATTCAAAGCGTGTCCCACCCGTGTAAGTTCTAATACACAAATCCATTTTGTTGAGTATTGTATAATGAGTGTATATTTACAAGTCTTTATGTATTTCTAAAGAATAAAGACAAGAAATGTGAGGTATATGGATTCCTTGATGATGAGTTGCCATCGAGTACTACAAAGACCTCATGTTCAATCTTCATATGGACAACAAGAAGCTTGAGTGCAACATTGGCGCTTTAACACGCAAGATGATTCCGAAAAGGTGGTTTCAAACAAGCGTCAAGATGACTTTCCAATGGAAGCTATTTACCAAGAATTGAAGGAACTAAAGTTGAAGGCCAAAGTGTCGACATGTATTTGGTTGGTTGTGTTTGTTTCATGGTTGTTGTTTTCATCTTCGTTGTTGTTATCGTTCTTGTGTCCGTTAGGAATTAGCATCGACATTTTGGTTCTGCACGTTGTTGTCAAATATTGGCTTATTGTAATATTCTCATGGTCATGGTGAACAAAAGTTAACTGTTTTTGTATGACTGACATTGGCCATATGCTATTAGTTAATGCTTCTTTCTTTGTTAATGTTAAATGTATTTCGACATGATGCTTGCTTCTTTGTTAATTAGAGACTTTGGGCATATTCTATTAGTTATCTGTTTGTGGACATGATGCTTGTATCTTTGTGAATGATATGTCAATGGTGTCCAGTTTCTGCACCAAATGGTTATTTGACAACATTTACTTACCAAATGGCCTTTTCATGTGCAAAAACAATGTCATGAAATCATCTGCCTGCGCAAGGATGTGCATAAATGGTGTTCTTTCATAACATAACATAATGTATCTGCAATGCATACATTGTTACAACAACACTTGCATGCAATGCCCTTCAAGACACAAAATAGGGCTATGTAGTGGCATCAGCAATGACACTACATCAACTATCTTACACAATTTTATAGTGGCAATAAGTGCGACACTATATATGTTTGATTGCTAATAAAAAGTAGGCCCTTGGTGAACAAAATAGGGCTAGCTAATTATACATACACATTCATTGTTTGTAGGACTTTGAAGGTTCTACTCTAGGACTATTTCATTGTCCGGACTTGAACCCGTCTGTAGTGGTGTAGCTAATTTTTACCCATGATTCTTTGACTTGGCAACCTTGGTGGTAGCATTGCGACTTTGCCTTTTTGTCGTGGTTGTTACATTTGGTTAGCCTCAGCAGATCTTGTTTGTCTTCCAACAACCTTAGTCGTTCGTCCACCCTCCGAGCAAGCTCCTTTAGCAACCGTTGATCCTCTTCGACCCCTAGATCCTCCTGTCATTCTTCTTGTTTCCTCTATCTTTGATTGTGCTATTCTCCTAGCTCTTGTTAAAACAGGTCTGGGCATTATAGTTGGTCCTCCAACTTGAGATTCTTGTGTACCTATGAACATATACACATACAGTGTACTTCAATCAGTCAGAAGCAAACTACTAACTAAACAAACCCATTACAAAGAAATGTGAGGTCAAATGTACCTGGTATGTTTGCTTGATTACTAGCTGTTTCAGTTCTGCCAGGCATACCCGAGTTCATATTTTGTTAATCGTCAATAGTATCAGAACTTGCAGTATCGACAGCCAACCAAGTTCCCATTCTTGCAACTCTCTGCGCTGGAATTAGTCTTCCACTCCTGGTTTTCCCTCCTCTCATCTTCAAGTGACCCCTATTTGAACTTCCTCCTCTTTTGTTTCTTTGTTTTCCTAAATAAAAAAGTCGACCATCTCCTAACACCCCTCTAATGTTTGTAGCTCCCATTTCATACTCATTCATGTCATTGTTAACAAACCTTGGAATGTCATGGTCATCTACTAACTCTGGTTCAACATTCTTTTCCTTAAATGGCCTACCTGGTTTCCCTTTTCCTTAATGGCGGTGGTTTTGGTGGATTTGAGCATCCCTTTCTATTATGACCTGTTTCACCACAGTTCTGACAGGTCATAACGATTCCTGCTCGAGTAATCTTAGTTGTTGATTTCTTTTCATGAGAAGCCCTAACCCTCTTTCTCTTAGGCCTACCAGGCATAGTCTTAGGAATGGGGCCTAAAATCCTTGAAAGATTACTAACATCAAGCCAAAAGTCTATGCCACCAACTTGTTTCATATACTGACTATAGGTAGACATGTATCTTTCCTTCCTAAAACAATCGGTACATACTCCTCTACCATCCTCGGAGTTTAAATATACATGCTATAAGCGTGGCGGTGAGGCAAACGATAGCGCCACATTCTGCAAAACATGTTCGATTTAACTCATCAACCTTGAATGCTTCATATCCTTTCCTCACTTCAAAGATGTTACCTCCACAAGAGACTACATGCGAACACATCAACATTACGACAGGTTACAAAATGTTATTTGACGGCAAGTATAGTCTCAAATTTGAGCCAAATATCGACATTCCATTATAGGTATTATTAAAGATTTTTTACCTTTGTTGATCTTTTGAGTGTTCAAGTATACTCGAATGTTGGGGCAAATATCACCATTCCATTTATCCATTAGCAGCCGCATAGTATGCATCCTCTCCATAACAATTACTCTCATGGACTCCAACATAGTTATAATCGGTTTATGTATTATGCTTACCAAAAGCGACATTGAAGCGCTCGCTAAACCCATTCTCCACAGCCTCACAGCATACACCTTCTTTGAAAAAAGCCCTTGACCATGTCTTCGGCTCTTTTTTCAACAAGTAATCATGGGCTCTTGGATTAGCTCTTTTGATCTTATCCATCACCTTGTTGTGTAAAGCTGGGTACGATGCTTTTGACGCTGCCCAAAATAGTTGTCGATACTCAACACCAGGAAACTGTTTTTGAAACCCTTCATAAATATGGCGGACACATTGGCGATGCTCTGCAAGTGGCATGACCTCCTTCACCGCTTCAATTAGCCCCTGATCCAAGTATAAATAAACATTGATAACTATGCAAGGCATCAAATAACAAAACATGAAACTGAATGAGTAAAACTAGCACGTACCTTATGTTGGTCAGACATCAGTGTTAACCCTTGTCCAAGTGGAATATCCAAGTCGTCACCCAACAGTTGTAAAAACCGACTCTAGTTGTCTTTATTTTCTCATTACCTTACCAAGCAACGGGGAATATGTGGTTATTACCGTCCCACCTTACCGCGATTAGAATCTCCCCTGTGTTTGGTTTCTTTAAAAAACAACCATCTAACGCCAAAATCCTTCTACATCCTATTTTCCACCCTTCTTTCAACCCACTAAAACACACATAAAACCGGTCAAAGTATGTCTTTTCATCAGGATTTACTGTCACTCCTACCTTAACCGTACTACCTACATTTGAGTCCACCAAAGCCTTAGCATATGATCGTAGTAAACCATAATGGTCCTGGATAGTTGCGTCCCTCTCATTAAGAGCATATGTCCTAGCATTACTACATTGGGTACGGCTAACGTGGCACTTATATATTCTTAGGACCAGTTCTTGTAAGTTAGTGATTGTAATATTTGGATTCATCCTAATCTTATCTCGAGCGCCTACCTATCCACTTAAAGTTAACCAACCTACCGTAATGGAAACTACAAACATAATTGTAATTATCTACCAAAGATATAACACGAAATGTCTTCTCGATTTGAGCATCTTGCCGTAACACCTCCACGGGCGATCGCAATTCCGACCTTCTCGAAGGGTACTTGTTGTCTGATCGCTTTCCTACCGACGGATCCTTAGAGTCTCCTTTCGTTGTCCACATTTGCTATAACCTTTGTCTTCGTGCTCCTCTCGAACCAAAGTGAGAAACCATTAACAATGCATAGTATGTAAGGCACTCCTTGAAGCTATCGACATCAGGAAATTGTTGCCCAAGCTACAAACATAAATTGTAATTAGTTATAAGCAACATAAACATCTTGGCGGTAGTGTTTGATAAGCGTAAAAGTGAAAAGGTATATTGAAATGGATTACACTTGGTTTTTTCAATCTCCAGTGTGTCTCGGAATCGTAAATTGGGTACTTGTCGTCCTTGTTAGACTTCTGTAGAGCTGCAAAGGGGTCTGTTATTCCAGCACCCTTGCCCTTAATGTCCTTCAACAAGTGTGCCATATACTTTTCATGTTCACGAACCAACGGTCCTAAACCAGTTGGGCCATCTCCAAGCACATCATCTTGTTACGTATGATCGGCATCATCCTCGTTTCTTCTTCCACATCTTGGTCGTTACGCTCGTCGGAAGAAATGTTATTGGAATTTTGTCTCATCTTTCTTAGCTTAATAACCTCGTCCTCTCCATTGCTCAAGTAATCGTACGACTTATCGATTCCACCTCGGACTCGTAAGACTCATACGTAGAAGAATAATGTGCGAGTTACCCTTGTTTTTGCACTTTCACCTTACGAGTTAGTGTCATCGTATTCATCAATGTCGGTGTCACCTTGAATCGATGAAGCGAGACCGATTCATGTTCTCTGTAATGACTATACCTTTGGTTGCACGGGTATTGCACGGTATGGCGATCTTCTTAGCTATTTTTTGCGTGTCATGAGCGGACTTACCTTATCAAGTTTCTTACGCCTTGCAAGCACGACATCGATAAGTTACCATCGACTCACCATCCAGGTTGCAACCCATACGTATCATTACGCACGGTATATCGGTCTCGGAAGTATATCCTCGTCCACATTCATGTCGGTGTGGCCAACCATTTGATTATCGTCAGCCCTGAGAAAGGTGTAACAACAGAAATCATTAGTAGGCATACAATAAATAATAAAAACATAACAATATTATAACAACGTGTATTCACCGATACCTATTAGTGTCCATAGCCATATCAATCTCCTCAACAGTGACAGGTATACTAGTTTCCATATGCTTATCACAACCCTCATTCTCCAAAGACATACCTGTTTCAACACCAACGTTTTCCACTAAATTATCAACTACTACGTTGTACTCCTATAGACCTCTTCTTGATTAGCATAGGATAATCATATCGTAAAGTCATCATCCGCATTCCAAACTCTAGTGATGGTAACCTTACCGTCAAAATCCTTTCTAAGTGGTGCATCTTTTACGGGAGGAGACCTTAAATAAGGTATTGTGCTTCTTCCTCACCACGCAACCAACTCCTCACAAGACATATTCCCGACATCTTTTTCAACTTATTATGTTTCTTTCTTTTGGCGTAACCACGAGTCGAACTATCTAGTCTTAGGTTTCCGTGGTAATAGGGTGCTAAGTTTTGTGGGGAATGAGCAACAAACAACTCGACTGTCTGAAATTGTTTAGCTTGCTCATATAAATACACTACATCTGCATCCCTTTCAATTATCTTTAAACCTCCACTGTCAATGTCTAATGTAGGAATGCACATGTATAGAGCCCATATGTTATTCTTAATCTTTGCAACTAAGATATCTAAGAGAGGGCTACACTTAATCCTATCTTTTGATGAGGCCTCCATTATAATCTCCCTACCATAATCGTACCTTAAAGGGTCAAACATAAATACACCATTATAGTGTATTTTGAAGACCACATCTTGTGGTACTTCCATGAAACCAGTATAACTTGAAAAAAAATTTCAAAACCCTAATTGGAAAAAGCCCTAAATAAGAAATAGTTTTTTATTAAAACCTAGCACAAATCGGGTAATAAAACATTAAATATGAAGAGGGAATATACCTTTTGTCTACCCAATTTGGGGAAAGAGACAAGCAATTGATTAATGTTTGTGAATTAGGGTTTCAAAAGTGTTTTGGGGATCTTAGATAAAATGATAGTGTGAATGCTTATAATGGATAAGGAAATCTGCTTTTGATGTACTTGTAATCTTGATATCTGTACTTGTTTAATGTAAACCTTGTACCTCATCGTACGACAACTTCCACATGTGCAAGAACGAGGTTTCGTGTGTTTTTCGAATGGCTATGTACGAGGATTCCAGCGTGGGAGATGACTTGGATACAAGGAGGATAAACATAACCGGGTACCGGCTTAGAAAGTGGTATAATGCCTATAAAGACAAAATACTCGGGTCAAATAGCCAAAAGGGGTATTTTTTTAATTTGCTACATCGAACTGATATTTGTGACAAGTATGCTGCTTTAATAGGTTATTAATCCTTCTTATTAATGAAAGGTAAATTACACAAAGAGTCTCACCCCTCCATTGAAGTATGGAGGGGTATTTATAGCCTAGAACAATAGAACTATTACAATATTACCTAACTAGTCCATGTGTTTTGGCTAAATAAGATAGATAATGTAATTCCGTAAATCTCGTTCCATTTACGTGTTAGGAGCGATCCCAACAATCTTCCCCCAATGGGACAACATAAGGGATTACTTACAACATTTCCTACAAGTACAAAAACAAATAAAGAAAGGTCTTCATAAGCTCTTCAAATGCTGAAGATGACGACAGTTGACGCTCTTTGTCTTCATCTTGTACCTCGATTTGAAAACTTTTTTCTTCACTTGTAGGAAAATGATGTAATATGCATGAATTGGATTAACTTCCCCCCAATTCATGTTGCATGTCTTTCGCGGTTTCTCCGTACACTTCTTTTTGGCGAAGTTTCTGAATTAGCTCCCCCCTAAACTGACAACCGTCTTCATCAGATTCGAAACTTTGATGTAGTAGACATGTCTTCTAACTTTTGAAGTTTTCAGTGCACAGCGGAATTTGTAGATGAGCAGTAAACCACACCAGGAAAATCAGTCTTGTCATGTAATCACAGTTGTACACAATGCGGAAAATCCGTTCGGGGGTAACATGCAAGAAATCAACAAGATCTTCTCACGTATGTAGATTCTTCACACCAAACAAAACACGAAGACGAAATGAAACAACTTCCCCTTGATTGTTGCGGTCTATCGGAATAATAATCACCTATGAATATGCAATTACTCGATAAAATGACCGTGTATGAGGCATCATAACATCATATTTAGGTAACTTCACATAAAATAACCCGTGAAAGTTGAGACAATAACATCAAAATGAGACGTTTGAACCACAGATCGTCTCATTTCTTCCCCCTGATTGAAGAAATTCATGAAGAGAAAGGGTTTTCGCAAAAAAACATCAAAGAAGCAAAGACAACATACACTCTCTTCCCCTCGATGTTTTCAATGAATCAGAAACATACACCACGTATGTTGATGATGAAATTAGAGACAGCGCAACCATGTATGTCCAATTAATCGAACAAGTGTGAAGTACCATAAATATCTCGTGAGAATCAGCTGCGATAAAACTTCTCTACTCGTTTATACTCCTCTCATTAACTCTTTACCGACCCCATTATCATTTCGGCGGCTATTTGTAGTGACCAGCGATGGAAGAACCCAATATGCGAACTTGAGGCGAAGGAAAATAACCCGAACTTGTGACTTAAGCTTGCACTATTGTCAGACGAAGAGCCCTCTTCCTTACCCGGTTGATTAACCGGATCGAAAAGGGGTGAACTAATGTCTCTCGAATTATCCACAGCTTTTTGTGACACTTGAGCACAACAATATAACTCCTTAAAAGTGATAGTTATACGCTGTGAGCACAACAACGTAACTCTTTACATCATGTATAACTAGACAACTCAAGTCTTTGTCATTCGTAATGGTTAAAAGCTCGAACAAGGATCTCGAAGAATCATGCATCCAACCAACCCCGATATCTTTAGATACTAAGTACACGCATCCATGATATCCCACTTCAACCTCAATAAATAATAATGAATTCACGCCGTAGTCACATCTTGCGGTTAAATGCCCAAAACTAGCCTTTTGACGGTTTTAAGTGAACTTTGATAATTTTTTCCCAATCTTGACAAAAATGTCAATCACGAACCAAAATATAAAAATCATCCTCATCTTAGCATTAACTAAACAAAGTTTATCCCTTTTTGCTTAAATAGTCAGCTCTCATGAATTTAATAACAAATAAACACCAGCCCATTGTAGCAATTTAACATAAACTTACAGCCCAGTTAGTGTTAAACCCTTGTTAGCCCAAACCAAATACCTAATCACAATCGGGTATCAGCCCAAGTACGATCCAACTTCACACACCCTAATTTTTCGTTATATAACATTAAAAATACTCACAACTCTAATTTCCACAACCTAATAACACTCATCTCATCCGCCCCTTTTCACTACTGTGAAAAAAAAACGCAACATCCAAAATAAAAACGCAGTCAACCACCAATCAATTAATACATCTCTTAATCATAGCTCAACAAGAACGTGGCAACAACACATCTCCAATCATCTTTTGTGCTAAAAAAATCAACGAAGCACTTAAGATTGAGTTAGGATTACGACTTGTGTTAATGTGTTGTTTTATTATTATTATTATTATTATTATTATTATTATTATTGTTATTATTATTATTTATTTCTTTTTATTATTTATTTTTTTATTATTATTTATTAAAAGCTGATAGGATTTACAAAAATTGGCGGGAAGCAGAAACCAACTATAAAAGGTTTATTATTATTATTATTATTATTATTATTATTATTATTATTATTATTATTATTATTATTATTATTATTATTATTATTATTATTATTATTATTATTTTTTTAACGAACCAAGAAAAGGACTATAAAAGGTTGTTATAGATCTATCTAATTGTGTTCGGATATTAATTGAAGTCTATCGTAAAAAAAATAGATCTATGATGATTTCATCTTTTTGGTTTATGACTTTGGACGATTTTGATAACCAAAAAAGATAAAGCTGAGATCTAGTTTAGTATTTTTTTCTGTTAAAGTCCTAGATCTATGATGAGTGTTTCTTGAATGGGTATAGACCTTAAAGGTCTTGATGAAACTGGAATACCATGATGAAACAAATATGAGATCAATTCATTGAGTTGAGAGTTGAAATGATAAGAGTTGTCATTTGTTGTTGGGTGTAGTGAAGTGGGACGGTTGATGATTGTTTATTGAGCTGTTAGATTGTGACGGGTTAGGTTCGGATTGAAATTAATCTTTGGTTTAGTTGATGATAGATCGATGATGGTTTTCTTAGGATGAATCTGAGATCCACAGTTTGTGAATAATAAGTTGGTTTTTTTCGAATTTGAAATTCATCTTCTTCATTTCTATCTGAGTTATTCGTAAAGTCTTGGTTGCTTATTCGTAACCCTTGGTCGTAAAAAAACCCTTGTTCGAAAACCTTTCTTATTCGTAAATCCTTGTCTTGTTCTTAAACTGATGTTATTCGTAAGGCTTGTTCGTAAGGTTTACGAATAATCTTGTTCGTAAAATCTTACGAGTAGTCTTGTTCGTAAAGTATTACGAATTTCTTTAAAAGAAATTCGTAAATGGATCTGAAGTAATTCGTAAGGACTTATTCATAAAAATGATGATCTTACTCGTAAAACTAGGGTTTTACGAATTACTTTCCAAGTAATTCGTAAGATTGGGGTTTTGACCAAGTTGACCATTTTTCAGTTCAGCATGAGAAACCCAGAAAGAATGATTAATAAGCTTCATATTTGACCCATTGACCACAAAATCTGACCACTTTGACCCCCAGAATTATCACAGGAATGGAACAAAAAGTCATAAAAAATTACATAAATTGTTATTAGGAATAAAACCACAAACAGATGTGTAAACTGAAATTGAAAGGATGAGACTTTTTGAACAAAAAAAAAGATACAACATCTTTCTAAATTTTTTGTCACACCCCCAAATTACATGTTTTCCAGCGGAATGGAATTCCTGGGGGTTGACTGTCATAGCATCACAATCACAGTTATATTGAACGACCTAAAGTGTCGTTTGAAAACACATTGTTTGATATTTATTTAAAACATTCAGAGTTACAAGATAGGTCCCAAAAGTAGATAAAGTTGCGGAAATATGTTTAATACGAGCCCAAACGATGTTTTAGAAATTGCCATAATTTACGAGTGAGACGCGTCGTCATCGCGACTCTATGAAGGTCCAAATGCGTGCCATGATGTAATGCCTTAGTTACCCGAAAATACATTGCTAAAATGGTCAACAATAATGTTGGTGAGAAATCATAGGTTTATGAAAAATGTTTTATACGACTACACAAGTATAGGCCATGTATGACAAATATGTCACATAAAATGATACAATTGCTATAAGCACATGACACTGAAGCTAGACTGTTCATGATGTTCTCCCCATGAGTGTTTGCCAAACAACTCAAATAATGTTATTAAATGAAATGCATCCGTTTGACGATTAGGACCACCAACCCGGATGGAGAGTCACCTCAATAGATCTATTCACTCACCCTCGCTTCTTCCGAATTAACGGTTCATGATTATGTAATGGGGACATTCAATTGGCATGAGGTAACTTAAGCAATGTAATGAATTTGATATACTTGGCATCATAATAAAATAAGAGTTAATTACATAATTGGTCCTTGTGGTTTGTCGGATCTTGCGAAAATGTCCTGTGCTTTTTTTTGGGTCATGTCCTCGTGGTATGCAAAGTTACGGGTTTGGTCCTTTGACGGGTCATGCCGTTAGTTGACCGTTAACTTGGCAAACCATAAGGACCAATTATATAACAGACAAAAAAAAAAAAAAAAAAACTTTAAAAAGAGCGATTAAAAAAAAAATTGTTTAAAAAATCGGTTTAAAAAAAAAAAAAAAAAAAAAAAAAAAAAAAAAGCGAAAAATTGTTTAACGTTTACAAAAATATTTATTACATTTAAATTGGTGCTTATGTATAATGTCGGGGCCTAAGAATTTTTTTAATTATTATACTTAAATTTTGGGCTTATGTACAACATGAGGGCTTAAATTTTAATGCGTATTTTATACGATTTTGTATATTTTCATCCATTTTATATGTTTTAAATCTGTTTTATAAGTTCTTATCGTTTTGTACAAAATCATAATTAAAATTTTAGGCCCTCATGTTGTACATAAGCCCAAAATTTAAGTATAATAATTAAAATATATATATATATATATATCTCTTAGGCCACGACATTATACATAAGCACCGATTTAAGTGTAATAAATATTTTTGTAAGCGTTTTTTTAAACAATTTTCGTTTTTTCTAAAGTTTTTTTTCTTTTTTTTTTTTTTTAAATCGATTTTTTAAACAATTTTCTTTTTTTTTTAATCGGTTTTTTTTTTTTTTTTTTTTTGTTAGTTACATAAATCGTCACTGTGGTTTGCCAAGTTAACGGTCAACTAACGGCATGACCCGTCAAAGGACCAAACCCATAACTTTTGCATACCACGAGGACATGACCCGTCAAAAAAAAAGCACAAGGACATTTTCTGCAAGATCCGACAAACCACAAGGACCAATTATGTAATTAACTCTAAAAATAATGTGCAATGTATTCTCCCCCGTAGGTTTGAAATAATGTATAAACTTGTAAAACGGGGCTATGAAAACTCACCTGATACAATGATTATGATGATATAATGGCAATACTGAAATGAGGCGCAACCTCTAACCGCGACCTATTATGAATGATATGATCTATTATAAGTCATGAAACAATGTTGTGCATGCAAACTCATATGATATCTATACCACTTGTGCATCTTTGAAAATAAAGTTTATCGCCGAAATATATGTTTATGACATCTCGTCATGTTATAAAATACTTTACAAGAA
Organism: Chrysanthemum lavandulifolium; assembly: GCA_022545495.1. Lineage (NCBI taxonomy): Eukaryota > Viridiplantae > Streptophyta > Magnoliopsida > Asterales > Asteraceae > Chrysanthemum > Chrysanthemum lavandulifolium. Next base: position 479,925 of record JAHFWF010000081.1, read on the forward strand.
TTTACGTTGAAACAACATCATACGATAGTCGTTTAGTGATTTGTTAAGAAATTATAGTTTTTCGTCGTAAAACAATATAATGTGACAATTCATGAAAGTGACTAAATGGCCTCGAAAAGCTAGTCGTAAAATAGTGAATATCGAGTGTTAGAAAACAAACTCAGCGGTTTTGGAAAGCTTGTAGCATTATCTCAAAGTCTTAGCTTTTAAACTTTCATCATAGAGGTCTCGATCATGGAGAAAAACATAGGTAAAGTAGGGTACTTGTACCAAAAATATTGTTTAAGGGTAGTTTTCGGCAAAGTTTGAGTGACCGTATTTTATTCGTTACAACTCCGTTTGACGAACGGTTGAACATTTTGGAAAATAGGCTAGGTGAACTTACTTTTACTAGAAGACATCGTTTTCTAAAAAGTATTCTATCGATGTTAGAAACGACTCTCAACATGGTCACTAGCGACAACTAGTTTTTGCTAATAGGAAATATATGTGTTATACTTGTGAAAATAGTTACGTCAACCTTATTTAAACACGTGTAATTTAGTCGTTATAAGTCCGTTTTCTCGTTTATATGTCCTTAGCCCGTGTTAAAGTATACTAATATATTTTTGATAAATCGACTGATTTAGATAACGCTTAAGACTCATTTTGACCCTTAAAAATCTGGACAGCATGCTGTTTTTCCGGAAAAATATAGTTTTCGTCGTTAAACTTGAAAATAGCATAACTTCTTCGTTATAACTCCGTTTTAACCCGTTCAAGCGACCACTTTTTCGTTTTAAAGTATATTTTCTGAATATCTAGCCCAAAATATTTTGCAAACTGTCGAAATTTCCAGACTTAACAAAATTGTTCAGACCTTATATTTAGGTTGTCGAAATTGATTTTTCTCGCGTAATACTTATTCTAACCACTTCAAATCAACACCAAAGCTATACTAAACCTACCATACACCTTCTTAGGGTGTCATGGGTTCCTAGACATCATCAAAAATTATATGTTTCAAAGGATTAATTATAGGATAGTATATAATAATTATAAGTACTAAAAACATTAAAAGTGGTATAAATACTCATATAACTTGCATGTTTTCTTCAAGCATGATAAAAATAAACAAAGTATGAATATGGAAGATTAAAAATGATCATGAAATGCTTACTAGTGTAGTGATGAGGTTTATAGAATAAGGTTTTCCTAAATACCCTAGGTTTTTATTTCAAAACCTTAATTAAGAGTATGCTAGTGTTAATAATTTAGCTTGTTCTTGAAAAATTCTTGGCTTCCTTCTTATGTTTCTCCTTGGCCGGCCTATGTGATGAAATGGGGAGAGTGATATTTTTTTTTACACATTAAGATAAGTGCTAGTATGTGTTAAATGAGTATATAATTAAAGTAATACAAGTGTAGCTCTAGTTTTGTATATGTGTATAGCTAGTTTAGAAGATTTTTATGTAAGAAAATGTGTTGAGTCATGTATTGGTCGACAAGGGTAAAACAAAAGAGAAGGTAATGTATTTTGTTTAAGTAAATGTATAAATGTATATGTATAGTTGGTAACTTGTAAGTTAAAATAGATATTTGAGGTAGCGTTTGCTAGAAATAAATTTTAACGGAACAAAATAAAATATATCGATATTATAAAAAGTATAAAAATACATTTCTTGCAATAATTTAGTGAAATAATAATTATCGAGTAGTATTTACGAAAACCGTCGTAATTATATAAATATAACAATTTATATACAAAATAAATTTAAAACACCGGGTAAACTAATATTATAATTTTTCTATAATTTTTATACAAAATAACAATTTATATACAAAATAAATTTAAAACACCGGGTAAACTAATATTCGCAGCTAAACCCTTACGGTTACACGAATTTGATACTCGTAAACCTAGTTTACGACAAATGATGAATAGTGAATCATGAATAGTGATTTTCTCCGGGAATGAATAGTGTTTTGTGAATAGTAAAATTTTGAAATACGTTCTCGAATATCAAATCGACTTCAAAATGATGAATAGTAAAATGATGAATAGTGTAGATGAATAGTAAATTCGAGATGAATAGTAAATTTGAGAAATGACATGAAATTACGAGTTGTCACATTCGCCCACCCAAAAGGAATTGGTCCCGAATTCAGTCCATGTTGGTTTCTACTGTGTTATCGGTGAAAAGGTGAGGATATTTGAGTTGCATCGGGTCTTCCCGCGTTTTCTGAATCGTACCACGCCTTTCCATGGTGAGACTTTCAACATAACTCTGTTGCCAACTTGAAATTCTAATGGTTTGCAACTTATGGAATATATTTCCAATATTTTGCGTCGTATATCGACGTAGCTTTTCTATCTATTTGTTGTTGCTCGTAACTGATTCTTGATTTGTACGATTTCTTTGTTGTTTCATGAATAAGCTGTGAACTAGTGAGTTGGACTTTCCTGATTTTGGCCCGTAAATAAGTGATTGACATTTCAACCATGAAGTGCTTTCAATTGGTGCAATCAATATGTTCATGTGCTACCTATTGTTGTAAGGCAACTTGTTCGATGAAGAATGATTTGCCTAATAATTTCCAGAAAATCATACATGCTTTGAGTATATCTTCTAATGTTTGAATTGTTCTCTCGCTCTAACTAATGAGCTGAGGATAATAGGCGGTACTCATGTCCCAGTAGGTTCCATGGAAATCTTGAAATGATTGTCAGAAGTGTGAGGTGAATCGGCTACCTTATATCAGGTATAATTGAAATTGATACCATGTGTCTCATGACAAATTCCAAAATGTCAAGTCTGTATAAAAGGACATTATTGAAAAGAATAGAGTATGGGTAACAGTTGTGATTCCTCATGTTTCTAGTTCTAGCGAATATCATGATTTGAGTCTTCCTTACCTAAGGTGCTTAGTCTCAATTACTAAAATGCTTATTGCTTGATGGTGACTCTCTTAATTTCTCTTATCGAAATATTTCCACGCTCTATGTCATAAAGTCACAAAACCTTAAATATTTAAGTGATGTGGTGTAGTGGTTGATTTTCAAGATTTATTCCGATATTGAGTGCTTCTAAAATAGTTCATCACTGAGATTGTTATCATGCTAGCAAAACATAGATATCAGCTCATACTATGTCGAAGAATGTTTGTTCTGATTTCACTTGTAGATGGAGAGTCATTGATTGTCCGATATGTTCAGACCTGTTGCATCTCTTGATGTGGAAGTGAGGTTATCTGGAATTTCTAGAGAACACAATGCCTTAGGGAAAGTTTATATCGATAACCTTAATTTAACTCAATTTTCCTTTAAGGGAAACTTATTGTAGGGAAGTTCACATATTGTTGAGGCCATGTTTAATGGAATGTTCTGTAGTCTCAGTTAGGAGGCTTAATCTATTTCTACAGTGTTGATTAGTGTGTATTCGCTTTGTACTAAATCTTGTAACTCGGTCTAGCGGGTACTATTGAAATGATAGAATTTGGCTTCTAATCCAAAGATGGTGGTTCGGATTGTCTCGTGATGTCTTGAACTTTATGTTGAGTTTTGAATCATCTTACTACATACCTCCAGTCCTTGTTGGTAGTTCTGAAATCCCTTCATTGTTTTCTTGTATCCAGGAATCCTCCTCATAGATGGTATGGAAAGTCTTTCCTAAAAAGGTCACTGGTAAAATTTTAACTTATCGGTTGAGTGAGTGATGAATGGCGTAGGTATCTATAGAGTGTTAACAAAATAGATGTTTATGAACAATTTATTTGATTACAAAGCTTTGCTTTTGAAGGAAGATTGTTTTAGAAAGTTCGAAAAGGTGCTTGTTTCTTTCATGACTGATGAGTGTGTAAATACTCATCATTTTTGGGTCAATCTGAACTGCAAAACGTTTAAAAATGCTCAGAAATGCATCAAAATCTGAAAATATTCCAAAATTGCATTTATATGTTTGGATACAAAATGTTAAAAAGCAGATGAAAAATGAGCAAAGTTTGCATAATTGGCGTTCAGTCCCCAGTTTCTAAAATTGTCAAAATAGTCCCCGAGTCCTAATTTCAAAGAAAAATCACCAAAGGTCCTTTTAAAATCATAACTTGTCAAAATTAGTCCTTTGGTGAAAAATATAAAAGTTTGAGAAAATTACAAGTTTGGTCCTCGAGTTTCAAAATTGGCAAAATGGCCCTTGGAAATTGGAAAATGTTAGATTTGGTCCTTGTACTATTTAAGCTTGTCAAGATTGGTCCTTTTGATAGCATTGGAAAAGTTGATTCGATCCCTTAAGTTAGGCGAATTACACTTTTGGTCCTTGTACTAATCCTAAAACTAACCAAACGGACCCTTGTACTAAACTAAGCCCAAATCCTAAGCTAATCCAGGCCCAACTCCCAACCCGTCCAATAAACCAACCCGACCCACCCACGTTTAATAATTAAAACAAACACACCCTACGCGCCTTTTTCCCTGTCTCCCCCAACAACTAGCCCTGCAACCCAGACAACCCATCCCCCCTCCTCACCTTTACACTACCATGTTCCCCTCTCCTCAACAACACTCCAAAGGCATTAAATGCACCTTCAACCCTATCACTCAACCTACAACTGTCAAATACTTGTTTTCCCGCCAAAATGAAATCAATGGCCAGGATCACTTTTACACATCCAATGGTTGATATTATTGCTGGGAACTATTCAGAGAGGTGAGAGAAAGATAGTTTGGGTATAAAAAGAAGGAAGAGGAAGGCAAGAAGGGAGTAGTTAGTTTTTTATTTTTCCTTAATGTCATTTTTTTTAAATAAATGTTGTAGTTTAATCAAAATGATGTAATTTCAGTTTCTATGTATCCCATTTAAGTAAAACTTTCAGTGTAATGTGTTTTGAATAAGTAATTCCAAGTTCTATTATAAGTTTCAAGTTTCCAGCTACTGTTGAAAATCTCAGTTTCAAACTCTCATTTGCAAACTTTGAAAAGTTCAATTTCCATCTTAAATAAGCATATTCAAGCTTGTTATAGCTGTGGTTAAGTTTATGAATCACTTTTAAGCAAAATGTTCCATGGTGATGAAAGTCAATGTTGATGCAAATTGGAATTGGAAATGAAAATGGGTGTTGCAGAGGATGGATATGGGTTGGAATAGATAGGTTAGCATAGGATTGGGTGTTGTTTGCAAGCCATTGTGGCTGGACTTCTTGTAAGTTTCACTTGTAGCTTATTAAACAGTAGCAAGTATCATTTCCATTTGATCAGTTATAATTTTGCTTGTAGCTGTCTTATTAGCTGTGTTTCATCATATTGGATCTGTTTTTAATGATGGATTAGATCTTAGTTTGTGTTTTGGCTTTGATACACGCATTTACTATCATAAAGTGGTGTTTGGATTAGGATTAAAAGCGAGCTAGAGATTAAAATATTGCAATAGATCGAGTTGTTTAAGGTCGCTATAGTAGTTTGCATCCATATCTGTCACAATTTTGCTTGATTTCTCATAAAAGTCAAAATAATTTGGTAAGCGTTCTTGTTTTCATGCTGTTGAAATCAGTTGTTCAAATCATTCCATATGGGTTAAGACTTTGATAAACCAACTTGTTATAGTTTCATTTCATCATACTTCATCTTAATCGATTACAACATTTGCTTCTAAATCTCACAAAAGTCAAATTTCTTAACTGTTCTTCATAAGTCAATCGTGTCAAAAACCGGTTTGTGCGAGAACTTGCGAGACCTTGCATGATGCTTGTTTTAAGTAGTTGGGGTCGATTTTTGGTTTAGGTGTAGTCGCTAGGTGGTCTTCAAGACCACATATCATTTTAGCTCAAGCTCTTTTGATAAGCTAGTGCATAAGCTCAAACATAAGACATGATCACATGCTCATTGTCTAAATTAGTTAGCTTAATTCATAGGTAATCTGCTTATTTGAGGATAGGAGTAGCTTAATTTAGTTGGTTTTAGCTTATTTCAGTATTATTTAGCTTGTGTAGAAAGTTGGTAGCTTATTGTGGTGTTTGGCTTATTCAAAGTGCTTATTGATAAGCACTTCCAATAGCAGTTGCATTTTCCTCCATACAATCTACTGTTTTTCCATTTTTCCTAGTTTCATAACATTATTTTAAGCTTTTCCTGAAATTTTCATATTTTTCCAAGTCAGTTTACTATTTTTCTTGATATAAATTAGTTTTTAAGCATTTTTAATTAGCATTTAATACAAAAAAATTAAGAAAGGTTCAAAAAAATAATTTTTCATTTTTCTTAAGTTAAGATAAATATAAAAAGACAAAAAAATATTTTTCTAGATTTTTCTTAGTTAAATTTGTATTTTTAAATAATTTAATTAGTTTTTAATAGTTTTTAATTCCTAGAAAATAGAAAAATAATCAGAAAAATACAAAAATAGTTTTGAAAATTCTATTTTGTTATTTTAGATTTTTCCAAGTCATAATTTTATTTTTCTAGCTTTATTTCATATTTTCTTGTATTTTAGGTCATTATTTAATAGTTAAAATTAGTTTTTAATTAATAGTAATTAGTTTAATAGTTATAAAAATAATTTTCTTTTCTAAATATTTTCTTTTATCATTAGGTTTGTAAAATGTCATTTCATATTTTTAGGACTTTTATTTCTTAGATCTCACTTTTTATCTTGTGACGTTTACGTTATTTTTATTTAAACGTAAGTTTTAAGTTTTAAACGTTCATCAATTTTAAAAATAGTGATAGCGTTTATTTAATATTTTATCTTTTAATTTCCTTTAATTTGCATTTAAGTCCCTTTAGTTTATGAGCTTTTACGTAGTTATAATAATTCAATCCCTTTTCCGTTCAAATCATCGATCACTATATCGTTTGGTGATCCATTGCATAGCTCATTGGGACATAACGACCGGAAACACTATACTCCCGGATCTTCATTGCATTCGTTTCGAACTGTTTTAAGTTTCTTCACGATTGACCATTCACAAGTGGCGGTTTGGGTGAGAAAACTTGTTGTTCGGGACCAATCAAATTTTGGCGCCACGCCGGGAGGTGTCTTGATTATCTTACGTTTAGCATTAGTGATTTGAATATTCACTCTTTGTTCATACCATCCATCTACATATATTTATATTTTCTTATAAAATACAAAACACTCCTCTCATTCCTCTTATCCGTATGATTCTATTTCTCGACCCCTACGCACGTTTGATTCTACTCTTCTTTAACTTCAAAACCGTTTAATTCTATTTCTTTAACCTCTACATGTTTAATTCTCATGGCGACGTTCGATTATCCTCGTTGTTTCCACCGCAAAAGCCGTATGGAAGAGGATCGACTCATTGTCGAATCCGGATTGTTTATGCAAGCAATGTGGAAGGATGGGTGCAAGAAAATATTGTTATTGGTGCGAATTGTCGATGACTCTCGATGATTCTCCAAGTTTTTCCGACCATCCGCCACAACCCGATGAACCCGTTCAAGAACCGGAGACCATAACGGAAGTGGTGGAAATTGCTAGCTCTCGAGCACACCACTTGTCCCACCTCCGATTTTTCAAAATGTTCTTGAGACTTGATAGTCATTCGGATCACAATGTTGGTTTTGTTGATTCTTTGAATAAACCGATTCCTTATCATAACTCTCAAATGCAATCGTTTATTCCTTGTGTCGGTTGTGGTGAGCCTCTTTTGGTTCACCCATCGTTCAGTGTCACGTGTGTACAATGTGGTAATGATATCCATAACGGAGTTGTTTGTTTTGTGGTTCGAGGAATTCATTTGATTATGATCCTAATCCGAACTCATTTAACGACCCTCAAACTTTGCCGATTACCCACCACACCGACTCATCTTCATATAATCAACATATCATTGTGAATTTTGTGGAGGTCCTCACCAAGGATTTGAGTGTCAATCAGGAAACACGTTTGTCTATGAGCAGTTTTCCAATGATGCTCGTAACTTTGGTTATAACCAAAATCCATATGATTCACTGTCGGACTCAACAAGATTATTCTTTGTTGTAGTCTGTGGAGGTCCCATTTCAGCTCGATTGTCAAATAGGGAATCCATTTCCTTGTAACAATCATGACTCTTACATGTTTGACAATTTCCAACATCCACGGTACCATACGGTTCAAACTCCACGAGCCGTTGTCTCAAGAAATCTCCCATGATTTTGAAACCGCAATGAAAACACTTGATGATATGATTAGTAACTTTAAGAATCAAGTGAGTGATGAAAAGACCATAGGAGAATTGCTAGTCAAGAACGAGAAGAACGAGAGGCTCGCAAATCTAGGGAAGAATTATTAGTCCTAGAGCATGCGGCTCAAGGCGTTCCCAATTTCTCAGGCGGCTCTATATGACGATGACGAGGAGAGTTTTATCCTTTAAATATAATATTTCTCAACTCCTCGGATCGGTTGATGTCCCAGCAGTTGAGATTCCATCTCAAACAACTGCTATCACACCAAGCCCCCACTCACTCTCTCGAACATGGGGGCGAGCATCTTGACACTTGTTCACGAAAAGGAATCGGACGAATTCATAAAGTCTAGTGTTGAGAACCTTGTCCCAATCCCAAGAGAGTCACAGGAATTCTCGAGCATTTGTGTGATATCCCTACCCTCTTGTCTTCCCAATGATCATGTTGAGATGTTCTCCGATTCGATGATGATGATTCGTTATCTTATGGAGACATCGTTTATGTGGAAGATTTACCTTCCGAGCTTGTTAGCTTAGAAGAAGAGAATGATGAAGTTACCGACACTTGAAATCAAAGATGAAGCACCGTGCAACATTCTTGAATGTCGGTCTTCTCATTTCTAAAATCGAGGCTTTCAAAGAGAAACCAATTTCATCTCCTATCCCCATTAAGGGTAGTGACATTCTTTCCGATGACTCTAATCCGAAATGAAAACCTTCTTTTGATAATATGGGAGAGAAGATTAGTGGCGGTACCACTTTTCATTCTCATAATTCTCTCCCGATTATGAATCATGTACATTGGAGGAGTTCACCGGTGAACCCACTCATATCAATTCGAATATGATTCATTCACCTTCATGGAGTTCTCGGATGAACTCACTCATATCATATCTCCGTCGGAGTATGATAACTTCTACTTTGATCTAGACACACCCGGGATATGTCTAGACCAATTGAGCTTAACTGATGAGATTCATGAAACTATGAATTCTCCTATTGAGGATGAAGAGTTAGTCATGATTTCAATCATGATTTTCTTTCTTTTCTTCATATATTCATCACTTCTCTGTTCTTCACTCCTTGGAATGAAGACACTATCTTTGACCCGGCATTTTCATTTATCATCGTGAGCGGTTCTATGTATATCTCATCGGTGTGGAACTTTCACGTACTTCAATGTTTATTCAAACATCTTGAATGAAAGTCCGATGGAGATTGTCTCTTCCACTTACTTCCCATGAACAAATGAATTGGGGTCGAGTCAAGCTAGCGACTCGGTAATCAAAACAATAGCTAAACATGGGTTTTCACCCGTGTGTACCGCCTAGTGTGGGGGGGTTGCCCACATGTTGTGTATATATGAGTTTCAAAAAAAAAAAAAAAATCTTGCTAAATAATGGCCGTAGTATTTCCCTTTACGTTCTTTGTTTCGGCATAACCGCGGTACTTTGAATATTGAGGCAATATTCATTTCTAAGTGTGGGGGAATTCTCACGAATTTTATCATGTAATTATACCGCCTAATTCCCCGTTTTGGCCAAAATTTTTTGGAGTAAGTGTTTTGCACTTACTCAATTGGTTATCGATCCACCATGTCTAAAAACAAAAGGATTGGCTAATCCAGAGCAAACGACTCTTGGTAAAGATATCTCAAATCCGTTGACGACTTGCAATTTGCCCAAAATTGTATGGTATTATTCACCATATCCTTAAAAGTGAAGAGTTGGCTAGCCCGCAAGTTTATGGCTTGTGGTAAAGGCGATGGAAAAACCATAATTGGTAATCGGCTCACCAAAGATAATATTGATAATTTATCTAAAAGTTGGCTAGTCCGAAGCAAACGGCACGGTAAAGACAAATCAAATCCGTTGAAAGTCGGTGGTTTGCTCAAAATCACATGGTTATCGGTGTACCATGGTTCTTACTTGAACTAAAACATTTGGCTACTCGAGTAATGGCTTTTGGTAAAGAGATTCAAATCCATTAAGTTTTTCTCAAAAGATTGCTAGGGACTAGCAATAGTTTAGTGTGGGGATTGATGAGTGTGTAAATACTCATCATTTTGGGTCAATCTGAGCGCAAAACGTTTAAAATGCTCGAAATGCATCAAAATACTAAAATATTCCAAAATTGCATTTTATATGTTTCGGATACAAAATGTTTAAAAACAGATGAAAAATGAGCAAAGTTTGCATAATTGGCGTTTCACCCCCCAGTTTCTAAAATTGTCAAAAATAGTCCCCGAGTCCTAATTTCAAAGAAAAATCACCAAAGGTCCTTTTAAAATCATAACTTGTCAAAATTAGTCCTTTGGTGAAAAATATAAAAAGTTTGAGAAAATTACAAGTTTGGTCCTCCAAGTTTCAAAATTGGCAAAAATGGCCCTTGGAAATTGGAAAATGTTAGATTTGGTCCTTGTACTATTTAAGCTTGTCAAGATTGGTCCTTTTGATAGCATTGGAAAAAGTTCAGATTCAGTCCCTTAAGTTAGGCCGAATTACACTTTTGGTCCTTGTACTAATCCTAAAACTAACCAAACGGACCCTTGTACTAAACTAAGCCCAAATCCTAAGCTAATCCAGGCCCAACTCCCAACCCGTCCAATAAACCAACCCGACCCACCCACGTTTAATAATTAAAACAAACACACCTACGCGCCTTTTCCTGTCTCCCCAACAACTAGCCCTGCAACCCAGACAGCCCATCCCCCCTCCTCACCTTTACACTACCATGTTCCCCTCTCCTCAACAACACTCCAAAGGCATTAAATGCACCTTCAACCCTATCACTCAACCTACAACTGTCAAATACTTGTTTTCCCGCCAAAATGAAATCAATGGCCAGGATCACTTTTACACATCCAATGGTTGATATTATTGCTGGGAACTATTCAGAGAGGTGAGAGAAAGATAGTTTGGGTATAAAAAGAAGGAAGAGGAAGGCAAGAAGGAGTAGTTAGTTTTTATTTTTCCTTAATGTCATTTTTTAAATAAATGTTGTAGTTTAATCAAAATGATGTAATTTCAGTTTCTATGTATCCCATTTAAGTAAAACTTTCAGTGTAATGTGTTTTGAATAAGTAATTCCAAGTTCTATTATAAGTTTCAAGTTTCCAGCTACTGTTGAAAATCTCAGTTTCAAACTCTCATTTGCAAACTTTGAAAAGTTCAATTTCCATCTTAAATAAGCATATTCAAGCTTGTTATAGCTGTGGTTAAGTTTATGAATCACTTTTAAGCAAAATGTTCCATGGTCAATGAAAGTCAACTGTTGATGCAAATTGGAATTGGAAATGAAAATGGGTGTTGCAGAGGATGGATATGGGTTGGAATAGATAGGTTAGCATAGGATTGGGTGTTGTTTGCAAGCCATTGTGGCTGGACTTCTTGTAAGTTTCACTTGTAGCTTATTAAACAGTAGCAAGTATCATTTCCATTTGATCAGTTATAATTTTGCTTGTATCATCTTATTAGTGTGTTTCATCATATTGGATCTGTTTTTAATGATGGATTAGATCTTAGTTTGTGTTTTGGCTTTGATACACCTGCATTTACTATCATAAAGTGGTGTTTGGATTAGGATAAAAGCGAGCTAGAGATTAAAATATTGCAATAGATCGCTTGGTTAAGGTCGCTATAGTAGTTTGCATCCATATCTGTCACAATTTTGCTTGATTTCTCATAAAAGTCAAAATAATTTGGTAACTTGTTCTTGTTTTCATGCTGTTGAAATCGGTTGTTCAAATCATTCCATATGGGTTAAGACTTTGATAAACCAACTTGTTATAGTTTCATTTCATCATACTTCATCTTAATCGATTACAACATTTGCTTCTAAATCTCACAAAAGTCAAATTTCATAATTCTTCATAAGTCAATCGTGTCAAAAACCGGTTTATGCAGAACTTGCAGACAACGCATGCTGCTTGTTTTAAGTAGTTGGGGTCGATTTTTGGTTTTGGTGTAGTCGCTAGGTGGTCTTCAAGACCACATATCATTTTGGCTCAAGCTCTTTTGATAAGCTAGTGCATAAGCTCAAACATAAGACACGATCAACATTCATTGTCTAAATTAGTTAGCTTAATTCATAGGTAATCTGCTTATTTGAGGATAGGAGTAGCTTAATTTAGTTGGTTTTAGCTTATTTCACATTATTTAGCTTGTGTAGAAAGTTGGTAGCTTATTGTGGTGTTTGGCTTATTCAAAGTGCTTATTGATAAGCACTTCCAATATGATTGCATTTTCCTCCATACAACCTACTGTTTTCCATTTTCCTAGTTTCATAACATTATTTTAAGCTTTTCCTAAAATTTTCATATTTTTCCAAGTCGGTTTACTATTTTTTTGATATAAATTAGTTTTAAGCATTTTAATTAGCATTTAATACAAAAAATTAAGAAAAGGTTCAAAAAAATAATTTTTATTTTTCTTAAGTTAAGATAAATATAAAAGACAAAAAATATTTTTCTAGATTTTCTTAGTTAAATTTGTATTTTAAATAATTTAATTAGTTTTAATAGTTTTTAATTCCTAGAAAATAGAAAATAATCGAAAAATACAAAAATAGTTTTGAAAATTCTATTTTGTTATTTTAGATTTTCCAAGTCATAATTTTATTTTTCTAGCTTTATTTCATATTTTCTTGTATTTTAGGTCATTATTTAATAGTTAAAATTAGTTTTAATTAATAGTAATTAGTTTAATAGTTATAAAAATAATTTTCTTTTTCTAAATATTTTCTTTTATCATTAGGTTTGTAAAAATGTCATTTTCATATTTTTAGGACTTTTATTTCTTAGATCTCACTTTTTATCTTGTACGTTTACGTTATTTTTATTTAAACGTAAGTTTTAAGTTTTAAACGTTCATCAATTTTAAAAATAGTGATAGCGTTTATTTAATATTTTTATCTTTTTAATTTCCTTTAATTTGCATTTAAGTCCCTTTAGTTTATGAGCTTTTTCGTAGTTATAATAATTCAAATCCCTTTTCCGTTCAAATCAGCCGATCACTATATCGTTTGGTGATCCATTGCATAGCTCATTGGGACATAACGACCGGAAACACTATACTCCCGGATCTTCATTGCATTCGTTTCTGAACTGTTTTAAGTTTCTTACGGTCGGCCATTCACAAGTGGCCGGTTTGGGTGAGAAAACTTGACTGTTCGGGACCAATCAATGACATAATTCTTCCTGAATTATACATAGGTGATCAGGCTATGTATAATCGAAGACAAATGATGTGATGCTTGATTTTGTTGAAATGGTATTATGTTTCTCCGAAGTTTTAGATGGTATTCAACGTGTTGTTTCGTAAAATAATGGCTCAAACAATTTTTCAGAGTAATATGAAAATCGTTTCACATAATGATAGTAAATAGTTGATAGAATGTCTGAAAGTCAATTTATAGGGTGGTAACAAAACAAATTGTTTTAGAACTCTGTGAAACAATTTATTTTCCTAAGATGGTAGTAACTTAGCTTGAAATAAAATTAAGTGAAATAATTTCATAAAGTGGTAGCAAAATAACTTGAAATAAGATTTGTTGAATGGTTTGTAGAATACATGGGAGAACCTCATCGAATGGAAATAGTCTCCTAATTGGTCAAGAATGAAGTTGGCCTAATCCCTAGTAAGATAACGGTATATGGTTGCGAAATGATTGAAAATTGGGCAATTGGAATAGGGAATGAAATAAACAAAGGTTGTGATTATCGTGGAGATAATAAAGGGTAAAGGTTACATTAGATAGAAAGGTACTTATTATCTGTCCCTGTTGATGGTCTAATCATTTCTCAAGTGTAGGAGCAGTAGGCTGTCTAGCAGCCACAACTCTGAAACTCTCACAGTCCTCAAACCTATAAGATGGTGTAGTGTCTATAGTCTTAGTGATAGATGGTAATGATGTGTCAAATCATGCACGCTTCCCAAGCTGCAAGTCATATGTATGAGTAGTGTCTATGAGATGTGATGGCACGGGTGGTGCTCTAGATGATAATGATGGAAATCCTAGTGGTAAGTTAGGAGATAATGGTGAATGAGATACTACTCTCTTTCGTGTTGTCTCGCGACGTTTCAGAGGTAAAGCTAGAGTATGCACTATCGGACGACTAATAGTGGTATGAGTAACTGATGGTGGTTGTATTACATGAGTAGTAAGTGACTTAAGAATGAGGGTAAGAGAATGTACTATCTTACTTGCAGTAAGCATCCTAATAGGTCCATTAGGACTAAGCCTGTAAGTCCTACCAAATGGTATGATCTGTCCCGACAGAATGATAAAAACTGTCCTGATCCTACAGTGAATCAATGGTGATCGTGATGGTGTAGGTGCTGTGGAAAACTAGAAGGGGGGGTTGAATAGTTTTACCAATTAAAACTTTCTTTTAATTATTTAGATCGACTTATGTCAATCTATTTGGTTGTTTATGTTGGACGTTGATAGATAGATATATAAGCGTGTAAATGAAAGATAAAGAGTAAGAAGCACATCACCACGACACAAGTATTTATAGTGGTTCGGCTACAAGGACACCTTCCTTGCCTACTCCACCCCGAGTCACCTACTCGAGAGTTCGTAAACACTACACCAACTCCTTATGGCGGAGAAGCCTTTGGCGTCAAGCAACCTTTTTCGGTACAAAGCTAAATACCAGGTTCTTTCACACCAAGGCGAACCACACCTAACACAACGTCGCCTACCCTTTATCGGTGCTAGGCTAACCACCGAGTTCTTTCACACCTTAGGAGAACTAATCCTATCACAACGTCGCCTACCCTTTATTAGGTACTAGGCTAAGTACCTAGTTCTTTCACACCTTGGGTGAACTACACCTTCACGACACAACACCTAATCTCAAGGAGATCTACTCCTTGTTACAACACCATCAAGGATATCACCATCCTTGTAAATAAACAAATACTTATATGTATAACGATGCACCTCATCGATTATACGACCTAAGCATTCTTCCCAAATGCTACTTGATTTGATTCATCGGCATCCTTCACTAATGCCTTTGACACAACGTTTGGCACCATTCACTAATGCCTTCGTCTTGACACCTTTAGCATTCTTCACTAATGCTTTCATCTTGACACTTTCGGCATTCTTCACTAATGCCTTCAACCCAACATTTATGGAGAAAGGTAGATCTATCAACAAGAGAACCTTCGTTGTCTTGATGATGATGCATGGCAACTCATGGACTTGAGCTTGCGTTTTCAAGAAGTGGTGATCTTTCCTTTAAGAGGAACCTAGAAGATCACACAAAAACAAAAGAGAAAAGCTACATAGATCTCTTGGATCCGAGGTTAGAGGTTAGAATACTTGGGGAAGTATGTGTGTAAAGGGATGATTAGAAAGGAAGAAATGGCTCTCTATTTATAGAGGAGATTCACTCTGTTCCCGGATCCCACGGATCCCTTCCACTGGGATCCGGCTAGCACAAAGCTAGGGATCCGTGGTCCGCCTCTTTGCCCATGGGTATTTTGGGTTATGGGTCATGGGTCATGGGTTATGGGTTGATCCATGGTTTTCAATCTAGATACAATGTACCTTAAGGATACATTGAACTTGTGTAAGTGGTATATATAAAACCATGGGTTATGGGTCAAAACCATTTGCTAGTTTTATCTATTTAGTATATACTTGCTTTTACCCATTTTAGTATATACTTGTTTTTACCCATTTTAGTGTACTTAATATAAGTATGTATTAACCCAATATGTAAACACTAGTTGTTGTACATATGTATCTAACTCATAGAGTTACTTAAACTTGTTAAGCCAATATGTAAACACTAGTTGTTGTACATGTGTATCTAAAATATAAAATCACTTAATCTTGTTATAGTGTTTTATGTGAAAACGTAAGTGTGTTATAAAACTATTAGTTCAAACCATTTACGTATTTTATTTGTTTTGTTAATATGATTTTACTTTTGTTATCGACAAAACATTAGAAGATCGTAAAATATAAATAAAGCGTTTTACGGCTTATTTGTATTAACAATCTCCCCTTTTGTTGATGACAAAACATAAAATTATTTTAAAGAAAAGCTAAAATTTGTAAGCGTTTGAATTTGTAGTTTTACTTTCTTCTCCCCTTTTGTCGAAACAAAAAGTGTTTGAGAAACTAACACAATTTTGTAAGAAAAATTATAAAAGATGTAACGAGAGCAAGTGGCGGGAATGGTACTCGTCTTAACTCCCCTTGACGAGTCCATCCCTTTTAAAAAGGCGTCAAGAACATAATGTAAAATAAGCTACTTGTGTTTGCAATTAAGTTTGCAAATGGTTCGTCTAAGTAACGAAAACGTGCTCCCCTCGAATATTGCAAAGTTGCAATGGGGTAACATGAAGTGTAATCCAAAAATGGATTAAGTTGCAAATGATTTTGCAATATTGTTTGACACAAAGCTCCCCTAGCTTTCATGGTGTCAAAATCTTCATGTGTTATTTTGAAAATCTACAAAGTAAAGGTTAGAAAAAACAAGAGTATAGTGCATAATTTCACGCAAAAGAGACTCAAGTTAGTAGAAATTTGTGCTACATACCACGGATCCCACGGTTCCCTTCAAGGAGGATCCGTCTAGTTAACAAGAAGGATCCGGCTATACATTCCGGTTTCTTGACGGTGAAGAAATGTCAAGGAGTGTTATTTGAGGAATGAGATAAATGTACAATATAACAAGCACAACACATATAATAATCATGGCATAAAAGTATTCATTCAATAAAACAAGAGATATACAACAAATCTCTAAAAACTAAGAGAATGAACTTTAGCCATATAAGTACTACTAATACTAATCTTATTTGGGATTTAGAATGTGACAATGTGCTTAAATCTAGGGATGGGTGGACTTGTTGAATTGATCCAACTTTGCAAGAAGATGATTGAACATGAAATGTATCTCATTTCGTACTTCTTGAACAAGTCCTTGAGTTTTTAGACAATTTGGGCAAGTATTGTCTTGGTTTGGCCCCGAAGGAAAAAGGATGTTTTGAGGGGCTCAATGTGTGTTGAGGGTCTTCATTTTGAGAAGTAGGTAGAGGTTCTAAAATGAGGGTGGTAATGGAACTTCTTCCATATGATCAAGGTTGTTCCTTGTTTCCCAAGATGGGCTAGTTGGTGTTGTAGGTGGTTCGATTCAATGAAAAGGTTGGTGAATGGGAGGTTCTTGGTGATGAATTAAACAATGAATATATGTTTGGATGCGGAAGAGGCTCATTCAATGAGTGTAGTCCATTCTCAATGAATGAAGGTTTTGATGGCTTGCTAGAACTATCCATGTTAGGTTTGGAACTAGATGATCCCTTTTCTAGTTGGAAGGTTTGATGCTAATCCTTGGGGTTCTCTTAGCTTTTTTGGATGGGTTTGATGAGGTGGGATTCTAGAGTCATTATCTCTAATAGGGATGTTTGGTGGATGAAATTTCATGGATCATTTGGCCCTTTCTTTTGGATGATCCTATGTTTGAGGAGTTGTTGCTAAGAGCTTTAGTCATGGTGATGAAGGTGCTAATGTGAGCTTCAAATTTCTGATTTTTGAGATGTGATTAAGAGTGGTGACTTAGTCCTAAGGTTTGTTTGGTTTTAAAGGAAAATTTGAAATAGGAAATTAAATCCTTGACCACTTAGAGGATTAAGCATGCTCTTGAGATTTTGATCAGCTCTAGGAGGGTAATTAATGAATGCTTAAAGGTGGTTAGAGAAAAAGGTAACTTGAATTTGAATTAAGAAGGCTAATCCTTATTCTTTACGTATGTACGGATCGGCGGATCCTCTCGATAAGGATCCGCTTTGGTTATGAACCGAGGATCCGGCTATCGAATGAGTTCTAAGTGAAGTCATCATGCCTTTGTAAGGTTTCAAGTGATGGATTTCAAGGTTTTGACTTAACTTTGAAGTTTATAGTGTTGGATATCTCAAATCCTCAACCATAACAAGTAAAGGTACTTAATGATGGTTAGACTAAGAACACTTACCTTGGGTAATCTAACTATTTATTAGTCAAGGTTTCCTTTCAATATGTTGTGAGAAAAAGGATGATACTAAGTCCTAAAAAGTCAGATGATGTCCTAGAATAGATTTACTAAAATCTATAAAAAGAAACTTATTTTTGGCTCTAATTTTGAGTCAAAGGAGATTGAGATCAATTTGCTAAAATTGAAGGACCTATCAAACTAAGTGCTATCAAATGTGATGGATAATGTGTGAGTGTTGGAGCGGAATAATGGTGAGTTTTGACTAGTTGGAAGTGTTCTAGTGGACTATTTTGATGAAGCTAAATCTGTTTCTCACATCAGTTGCATACGGATCCCACGGTTCCCTTATGGGAGGGATCCGGCCAGTTGAAAATCTGGGATCCGCCAATCTATAGATCAGAAGGCTTGCAGGAAATGTGCAACTTATGCATATTATAGAAAATGCTTTTCTTAGTTGTTTCTAAGTAGACTAAGTGCAAGAACATAACTAATAAGACTTGTATCAAAGTGGGAGACACTCGAGTTCCTAGAATGAGTGACGACGACCATACCAAGAGGTCGTAAAATCTCATTTTCAAATACCTAAGCTAGAATGTTTAGTGCCAAGATATGGCAATACCTACATACTACAAGCATAGTTAAAGTTGTTTACAAACCATTGTTTTGAAATTGTTCGTCAAGTACTTAAGCTTTAGGACTTTACCTTTCTTCACTTCTTCACCCGTCCTTTATCAAACCATCTTCACTTCTTCTTCCTCAAGAAATTGGCGAAGCATTTGAAGATTCCCTTGGTTTGTTGCCATTCGGGCGATTCATTGGGGATGTTTGGCAATTGGTTAATGTAGTCAAAAGGGTCAAGATCAATATTCTCAAGTGGGTTGCTACTACTCCCTTCACCTTCACCTTCTTCTTGCCTCTCCTTTTCGTCAGGAATCCGAGGGTGGATGTGGCCTTTGCCTTCTACCATGAACCTTGTTGTTCTACCCTCGGTTAGTGGAACCATGACCTTATTGCAAAAGTTATGATCAAGGATTGTGGGGAAGGATCTAATGCAAAGATGAATTTGGCAAGGCGGGTTAGAAGCATTGCATACGGAGTACCATCTTGTCCATGCTTCTCACACTTGCCATTCTTTTGACCATGTAGTAGGCAAGGTTGAATCTAGTATTGGTCACTAGAAAATATATCATGAAGCTTAGGCAAGCATTGGGGTAATCCTTGTTTCTACTAGACATACCACATTTTCTCTTATCACAACTTCCCATTTCTTATATAGCCCATACATTTCGAGCTCCATTTGAAAAGGATCCCTATAGATCACTTTTGACTTTCTTGTGACTCTTGATGGTGATGCTCTTGGCATAAATCTGATGTCCTCACCGTGGTTGCTACGGGATCAAGGTGTGGTAGATATCATGGTGATCAACCATTGTGTGTAGTTGTTCCAAAGACCATTCATTTGAGTACATACAAACGCCATCATATGTAACCCCTAGAATTCTTCCAAGCTCCACAAGTGAAAGAGTATACTTATGTCCATTTATGGTAAATTCAATTGAGATGGACCCATCATCATTTCTAATTATACCCATAGTCTTGTAAAACTCAAGCACAAAGACCAGGCAAATTTGCTCGTTTATATCCAATAAACAGTCAAAGCCAATAGTTCCAAATACTTCCCTCATGTTGGTATTTGCAAGAAATGATGGATCAACAACTCTACCTTCATGAAAGAGTCTCCTTTCAAGTAACTTAAAAGCTTTTCTATCGTTCGAATTTAATCCATTTTTCCTATGGTACATGGGAATGTAGTGAGTGGTGTCTTGGTAATCTTGTTGCTTGTTGCTTGGCATGATGTTCCTAAACAATGTAACCACAATGTGGTGTTAATGGTGAATAGTAACCTAGAGGGTTTC